>CM069457.1:54300285-54371665 GCA_035610835.1 Ophiura sarsii | reverse complement strand
CATTGTTTTCTAATTTCAGTATTTAAATCGGGCCGCTATATCAAATCATACAATACGATGAGAAAAAAACACAAAAACATGTATTTATGTATGCTCCGTGTCCGTTGTCCCAAATCTCTCTCTGGCTTTGATTGCATCATAACAAAAGTGAAACAGGTATCAATTATCATTTACCATGAATGTGTAGCTACGATTCAGAGCTATAAGTAATTATGACAAATGTCATGAGACTGACATTCATATTAGCGATGTTATGAGTGAAGAGGTAGTACTTATTGAATAACCCTCGTAATACCAAAACAAGGATATTCTGTCATGTCTGTAGAAAAAGAATATTGTCTTTACTGTTAAGAATACGCAGAATAATAATGAAATGAACAATATTGCAAATAAGGTGCTTACAATTGTATACTATTTTATTTTGTTACATTCTGTATTCCAATAGTTGTCTTACAGTCACAATAAACGATGATCAGCCAAACTGTCATGAAGCCAAAACACTGAAATTTGTGATCTACGTATAAACATATGTTTTACAATCATAGTCAATTTCGGCACTCCATTTCAAGAAAATGGACAGTTCGTGATGAGCATTTAACAGAGGCTACTACATCATATAGCTAAAACAAACCCCTTTGATACAAACTAACACTATTTCCAATTGTATACTAAACTGGTCTTATACATAGAAGTCACAGTAACCAACGATCAGCCAAGCTGTGGTGAAGCTAAAACATATGTTTTACACTCATAGTCAAGTTGGGCTCTATATTTCTAAGAAAAAGGACGTTCGTGATCATTTAACAGAGGCCGCTTCAAAGCTAAAACAAATCCCCTTTGATACAAACTAACACTCATACAAATAATAACTTTTATTTACTGTAATTGTTAGGCTACATACTCAATATAAAATGTAAGTGTTAGGCTACATACTACATATTAAATGACGCTTTTTCAATAAAGTCTAAGAATTATTGAGAGGAATGGATTTTCATAACCTTCTTAACATAGTTTCGGGTAACACTATTTCCAATTGTATACTAAACTGGTCTTATACATAGAAGTCACAGTAACCAACGATCAGCCAAGCTGTGGTGAAGCTAAAACATATGTTTTACACTCATAGTCAAGTTGGGCTCTATATTTCTAAGAAAAAGGACGTTCGTGATCATTTAACAGAGGCCGCTTCAAAGCTAAAACAAATCCCTTTTTATACAAACTAACACTCATACAAATAATAACTTTTATTTACTGTAATTGTTAGGCTACATACTCAATATAAAATGTAAGTGTTAGGCTACATACTAAATATTAAATGACATTTGAAATAAAGTTTGATCGCTTTTTCAATAAAGTCTAAGAATTATTGAGAGGAATGGATTTTCATAACCTTCTTAACATAATTTCGGGTAATAGAATGTACGTATATCTATCGTAAAATGTGTAACCATAGTTACTTTACAAATGTGTAATATGAATAGTCCAATCAAGTTATCTTCCATTTTAACTACATCAAATTGATTAGTTTAACAAAATAACATACATTGACGATACATTTATACCAATTATCACTGGAGATATCAATGTAGAGAATAGACGTATTTTCTGAAACTGTGTCGTGTATCAACCATCACGCGGGCATCAACAATATCTGAAGTTGGACAACGTAGCGGAGCCGAAATGGTCTTATATTTGGCAGAGTCTAAAACACATACCTTTAATTCAATTCCAGTTTTTGTAATACTTTTTTGCCAGGTGTAGTTCAAAAAGATATAATGTATATAGACGAGTCTATCAACTCATACTGCTAATCCTTAATGCAATTACAATAATGCATCTCATAAGTTAAAAACCCTTCCTAGTTTACAACATGATACTCAAAGATATAACTAAGACATATACGACTTTATAGACCTAATACTAAACTAACATCTGATACCTATATTGCTTAGGCCTTAAATGTAGATATTTATAAGTTAGGCTATTCTTTTCTTTCCTCCATAACCACCCGTATATCAATTCAATAATATAGAGAATAGACGTATTTTCTAAGACTTTGTCGTGTATCAACCATCACGTGTGCGACAACAATATCTGAAGTTGGATAACGTGACTGAGCCGAAATGGTCTCATATAAGGCAGAGCCTATAAGAAGAATACCTTTATTCTAATTCAAATTTGTATAATGCTTTTCTGTGTACATAGGCATGTTAGTATGTTAGTAGGTTTTAAACAAATATCCCAACTGCATGCATTTTACAAGTTGAGTAGTTGGAACCTGTGAGCTGCTTATAGTGAAAAATGTACATTATGTATTCCCTTTGCCGGAAAGAATAGAGCAATTTTTTACAAAGATATAACTAAGACATACACGACTTTATAGACCTAAGACTAAACTAACATCTGAGACCTGTAATACTTAGGCCTTAAATGTAGGTATTTATAAGTTAAACTATTCTTTTCTTTCCTCCATTTTTACCAAATCAGATTGATTCGTTTTACAAAATAGCATAAATCAATGTATAACCATACCATTTAACAGTCGGGTATATACGGGGGTTTACAGTGCACAACCCAGAACTCTCCCTAAACCGGTCGCATCTTGGATTAAGGTATGTTAACAAAGCAAAAGTACTGGATATGAGTAT
Source organism: Ophiura sarsii (assembly GCA_035610835.1). NCBI lineage: Eukaryota > Metazoa > Echinodermata > Ophiuroidea > Amphilepidida > Ophiuridae > Ophiura > Ophiura sarsii. Next base: position 54,369,017 of record CM069457.1, on the reverse strand, counting down.
ATTATATATAATTATATACTTTCATTATATAATTTGATCGATATATGTCATTTTATGAAATTTGACCAGTTTTGGCGGCCATTTTAGACGCCATCTTGAATAACCCCTTAGCATACCAAAATTGAGGTTGGTAACATCCTGAATATGTTTAAGGACCCTGACAAAAAAGCTTGGTTGGGTGGAGTTCGGGGGGGGGGGGGGGGGGTGTTGCACGGTAACCCCGTATACCCGGCGACTATTGGCGATATCAATAATATATCAATAATAATATAGAGAATAGAGGTATTTTCTAAGACTGTCGTGTATCAACCATCACAACATGACAGAGCCGACATGGTCTTATGTTCGGCAGAGTCTATAAGAAGAATACCTTTATTTTAATTCAAATTTGTACATTGCTTTTTTGTGTACATAAGCATGTTAGTATGTTTAAATTGTGGTAGGAGGTTCTAAACAAATATTCCAATTTCGTGCATTTAACAAGTTGGGTAGTTGGAACCTATGAGCTGCTCATAGTGAAGTGTACATTATGTATTCCCTTTGCCGGAAAGAATAAACAACATGGTTACAGATGTATGCGACTATTTTTATCGGGATTCAACAAATAATTACAGAAAATGTCCTGCGTTTGTACATGTGTACATCCTTAAAAATAGATGTTCGGTAAATGACATCGTAAATCCCGAAATAAATTACTTTCTGAATTGCTGTGTATATTTGTGTGTTTTGAACCTCCCTAATCTTGGATTTATTTGAATAGTGCTACTATTTCCGCTGTACATTGAGTTCCACTTGTTCCCCCGCTACAGTTTTTGTAACGCTTTTTTCGCAGCAAAGCCACGCCTTCCAAGTGTTACGAACATCCTTATTGCGCACGCAAAAAAACAAAAAGATGAAGAGTCCTTGCAGAGAGTTTGCGACGCAAAAGATGAGCTGAAAGGCAAAAGTGGCGCCATCTATGATAGCCAAAAATCCGAATACCCATGTCAATCCGAGAAGGATGGCGATGACCACTGCATTATTAAGTCTTTTCATGATCTCTTTCTTCTTGTCCTTTTCGTTCGAGGTCATAATCTTTCTGAACGAGATCTTGTAGACTACCAGGGAGTATATGGTGCAATTGAATAGAAGAATGATCCCGATGAACAATAGCTGCCCAAAGTAAAATTCAAGGCCAATGTTCATGAAGCAGCTATATAAAAAGGAATATGAATCTATTAGTTTGCAGAAAAAGAACAGTGCACAACACTAAATTTAACTTGCATTATAAGTAAGATGTATTTACATTAACAACAAAACGTATTATTATTATTGTGAGTTTTAGTACTGTCTTCTTTTTACTTGCTCCTAATCATGTTGATGGTGTGTTTGTTGTGGTAACCTGGTACAAAGTTAGTGTTTTTAATTTAACTTTTTTAAATTCTTGCATTTTCAATGCATATTTTGTGCATACTTGTAATTGTAATATTGTGCCAATTCAGCCGGTTGGCAAAAAACCACAGACCACACAACCCCCACCCCCACAAAAACACAGACCACACAACACCCCTTTTTTCCAACACATGATACCGAGAGATTTTGTTCCACCAATCTAATTGATGCTTCTAGGCCACATTATAGGTTAGACTTACCGGTTTTCATTTTCATATACTTTTGAAGGGTCCCCAACAACGTCTGCATAATCCAAAGCAATGTTCACCACAACCACGATTAAAGGCGCACCTGAATAAAAGAAACACGATGTTACTTGTAAAAAGTCAGACACGAAAAATATATCACTTTACCGTGTCAGGACAATAACAATTTAACAAGGAAAAGTACAAAGAAACATTTGTTAAATTCTATTTTAATTTAAATCACACCAGTTTTTCCGAGTCTCTAATATTATTTATTCATTTCATTTACTAGGCTTGTATCATTTGCCCAACAATGGGATGGGGGATGGGCATGGACATGGGCATGGCCCGGCCGCCCGCCCGACCGACCGCCCGCCCGCGATTTTTTTTCCCCGTACATCAATCGATTGATTGATTGATTGATTGATTGATTGATTGATTGATTGATTGATTGATTGATTGATTGATTGATTGATTGATTGATTGATTGATTGATTGATTGATTGATTGATTGATTGATTGATTGATTGATTGTGTGATTGATTGATTGTGTGATTGATTGATTGATTGATTGATTGTGTGATTGATTGATTGATTGATTGTGTGATTGATTGATTGATTGATTGTGTGATTGATTTACCCCATGCCACGACGGACGCTTTAATCATGAACTTGGATATGTAGGCATTAAGAACTTTGACAAAAAGAAGGTACATGTTCACCGCCTCCACAGCCATCCACATCAACGTCGACAGTGTGAAATAGTGCAATAAGATGGCCACTATGATGCAGCCAATCCGTGTTTTGGTGGCGTCTACTCCCACCAAGAATACAAGATAGAGGCAGAGGAGCGCCACACAGAGCCTGAGGCGAATGCGCTGTGGCATATTCTTACGCATGTTTCTGTAAAAGAAGATGGTAAGAACACTTATATACATGGAAGGGAGAAACACTTTAAGAGGGAAGGAAAATATAGTTTATTTAAGGGGCAATGGAAGATTTTGGATGTATTTACTTCTATCATTTTTTAATTTAAAAAAAATTAAAATAGAAGTCGCTAAAACACACACAGGGTTGGACATTTGACATGAACACTCAAAAAATCTTCATAGCAAAATTGAATGTTTAAATGGATGTTAGTAACAGTTTTTCATGCGATGTAATAATGGCGAGAATACATGCCCTCGTATCAAAATCATTTACTTAAAAATCCAAATTGAACTTTCTGACGTCAAAGTAACTCGCAAGGGGAAATTAAAATCGAGAAAACTGGTACACAAACAAACCCTGATGACTGACCGAGAGAGTGAGAGGGATATTCATGACAACACATCCACACATCCGCGCTCCCTTCTACCATCTTCTGGTATCGGTGTCTACGAGCGGTAGGAAAAAAACGAGATTGTGTTTTCCCCACCCTCTATATGTTATGTTATATAGCGGTAGGAAAAGATATATAAAACATGTTATAGGGGAGGGGTATGGGTTGCGAAAACCGAGATAACATTTTTCCACCCCATGGTAGAAAAATCAATATTGCGTTTTCCATCCCTTTTATGTTAATATAGGGGTAGAAAAAACAACGAGATTGCGTTTTCCACCCCTTTATGTGACCTGACACAACAAAATGAGCGTAAAGTCCCTGGGGCTGATTTTGAGTTATGGCTTAAAATAGTCAATTTGACAAGGGGAGGTCGAAAATGAGATCTTTTTATTTTAGGAAAGATAAACTATTAATGTATCACAATCCGAAGTATTAAGAAAATATGTTGGGTCTAAGTATGTTTTTTATGTAATTTTAGAGAGTGCGTTTTATTCTTACATCTCAAGAAATGAACGCAAAGAGAGGAAAAATATCTCAAAATGTCTCGAAATTACCTTGTTTACATCGTCATTTCCAAGGGTTAAAAATAGTATCCCCTCCGGCACATTTGGTATGGTCTTAAAGGTCAGGGCTTTTCAGAGCTATTAATAGTAGTTTGAAACCTGTAAATTTCCAAATGAACCAATATGACAGGCCGTTTAATAAGAGGTCTTTGGCATAAACAATCTTTCTATTAAGTTTTGACTGAATATTTTGAAAGCCAAGTGACGATAAGACAACAAAACCTTTTTCTCCAGTTCAATAATTCAGCGGTGATCAACTTCAATTTATTATAAACATTTTTTGGAATGGCCTATTATAACAACTTTGGTGTCATTTTAAACCTACTTTCTATAAATTTTTAACAAAAATGAAAATAAATACAAATATTTTTTGCTACTTTACTCTCATTTACTCTCATTTTGTGGTGCCAGGTCACATATAATTATACCCTATATGTTATATAGTGGCAGAAAAAACCCGATATTGTGCGTTTCTCCACCCCTAGGCTATATTTTATAAAGAGGTAGAACAACCCGATATTGCGTTTTTTCCACACCTATATGTTATATGTTATATAAGGGTAAAATAATTAATAAATAAACACCGATAACTAGATTGACACAAAATGAAAATCAAATTTTTGAAAATAAATATTAATGGGACAAGTTATGGTAGCAAGGAATTAATATATGTGAATATTGTGTTGAATATAAGACACAAAAAACAATCGGCATATACTTGAAGATGAGCTGAAAGGCAAAAGTGGCGCCATCTATGACAGTATACTCCGCAACGCTCGGCCGCTAAGCGCAAGCGTTGACCATCGTAGTCCAATCAGGCTGTGTCATTTTGTCGTGACGGAGCTATACTACGCATGTGGACGTGTCAGAGCGCAAAGAGTTCGAGCGTAGTGATGTATGATGAGCGCGTTAGTCAATCGGTCAAGTCCGTAGAACACGTTTATTTTTGTTTTTCACTTACTTGATACTCAAATGTGTTATGATTGTAAACACCAAGGCAACACTTGATACGGTACATCCTACCTTACTGATGATATCCAAAGCAAAGTTCTTGTTATTTTCAATAGTAATATTACGCACATCCTGTAAAAAGAAAAACAACATTCGGCATTAACACTTTTGGCCGACGACATTCCGAAATGTCACAAAAAATTTATTTATTTTTGTTATTATTGGATTTCTTTACCATATTTGGAATCACCATGAGAAATGCGTACAAATAAGTACAAAAATGCCCAGTATTGGGTTAGAAATCCTTGAGATAGACCTTGAAAGTTGGGAAACGTTTCTGAAAAATCTGTTTGGAAAATCTAATAGCCGTGCGGAAAGTGTTAAGAAGAAACAATCTAAAATAGGGCATCAACGCTCAGGTTTTTATGTTAGACTAATCATAGTACATCTTCAGCAGTGTGAAGCAACTGGACTAACCATAGTCCATCTTCAGCAGGTTGAAGCAACTGGTCAACTCTTTTGTTCCTTTAGGGCACTGTTGATGTTTTGAACGAGGGGCTGGAACTCCTGGAAATTCTTACTCACAGCCCGACTATTAACAGAGAAAGGAGCGGAGAAATTCCTAGGATTTAGGACGAGCTAAAAAAAACCCAGTTCCAATCGTAGCAGCAAGGCATCAAGGACGGATCCAAATGGATCCAACAGCACTACACCAACAATGTAAAATATGGAAATAATTAAAAATGTGTGCAATGCCAACATCCAAGGATGGGACATTTTATTGTGTTGTTTCTTTTGACTTTAAAAAAAAGCTAAAGAAACAACACAATCAAATGGGGGACCGAGGATAAAACAATTCCTGTATAAGACAAGTTTAAAATGCACAAGTGTCTCTGACCAGCATTGATTTGAAAAGAAAATTAAGACAAGTGAAAACACAAAAGTTGCGTTTTTAACTTGTCCTGTACCTTGTCAAAGGAATTGTTTTATCATTCCGAAACGTCGGTCCCCCATTTTATCGTGTTGTTTCTTTAAATATCCTAATCCTGGATGTTGTCATTGCACACTTTTTTAGCCATTTCCATATTAAATATGAATCAATATAAACAGAACAAAAATGGTTTAAATTAGCCCAAATTATTGGGGCTGCATCTCCCTCATCCCCATTTGAATACCCATTTTTACCACGAGAACAGCTAAGCTCGTTAGATGACTACAGTTACACACTACTCTATCCGTTCCTGGCATTGATAAACGGCTGCAGCCTTCAGGGGACCATTCACCTCTACCATTTTCAAGTGTAAAATCCCAAAAGACGCATCGCTCGTTTTCCACGACAGTCGAATCATTCTTTTCGGGCAGTGTTTTTTCCTGAAATAAGAAGAAAATGTTAAGCTTATCTGTCAGCTGGAAACAAAGGTTTTGTCATCCGGAAAACAAGTTTTATCTGATTATATCGGCCATATTTTAGCACATTTAATTAGTAATGTTCCTCATTGACATATTGACCCGATTTTGTTGTTGCTTTTGTTGATAACATAACTATGAATGATGGAGTAAAAGAGTGAACATGCCAACAACATGATTGTTCAGGTAAAATCACTTACACACAATCGTCGAAATGAAAATACGAGGGTCAATCAATAAGTTATACCTCCTACCTCATAACTTTGTTATTATATACGCCAGTTTTATGAAATGTAACACAATTGTAGCTTCACTGAAGAAAAAAATTGGGTGTCATTTGACACCAAAAGGGGTGTTCAGATTTGGGTCCTCAGGCGAACATCCAAAGGTGACAGGAAGACACCTTTAAAGTGTGCCATGACACCTAGAGGGTGTCGATTTGCTATTGACACCTTTGGATGTTCACATGAGGACCCATTTCTACGGGTGTCAAATGACCCCTTCAGTGGTGTTAAGGTGACGCCTTTAGGGTGTCAATTTAAAATTGACACATTTGGATGTTCGCCTGAGGACCCATTTCTACGGGTGTCAAATGACACCTTCATTGGTGTTAAGGTGACGCCTTTAGGGGTCACTCATCCTTGACACTCATCCTTGCAATCAGACGAACAATTTGAGATATAATTTTTCAAAATCGGAGCAAGTTTAAATTTTGACCCCATATGCAAAGGTCAACGACCTTTTTACGTTTGACCCCATAACTTGCTAACCAAACATCGGAAGTAGGGCAAACTATACTTTTTCGGAATCCTTGTGCTCAGGCGAACTATTTTGTAGGGTTATTACCTTAATTAAAGCCATTCGAATTTTCGGATCCCTGTATGGCGGCCATTTTGGAATTTGCGCTATTAAAGAACATTCCCGTCACTTTTGAGAGATGCATGGGAGCTCATTTTCTTTTAAAATGGTTCTAGTTGACAAATTCACAAAGAAACCAAGGTTGGAAGAAAATGGTCACGGAATCCAAGATGATATATGATACACATACTAAGGATTGAAATTTTCATGGTTGTACAACACTCAGGAGACACTATATTTATGGTACAGGCCGAAATGGGAGATTTTTGTACATACTATCCGCCTCTCGCCGCATGCATGACACACCATTGAAAACACCAGCGTTTTGTTTGTTGATAAAAAGCCGCTATGTTAGCGGCCTATTTGTATTTTCAACATCATGACCATGTCGGTATTAAGTTTTAATAAAATGTTTATGTAAACGATAATTAATTATGTTTCTTGTAAAGTATAAAGAATTTTTGATAGTTTTCCGGCTGATTTTTGGAATTATTTATCAAATCGTGTACATTGTCAATGGCGGAACAACGATCGGTTTCACGCTCGGTTTCTTGAAAACATTCCCGATAAATCCTTTTACTGTAATGATCGAGAACATAGATAGGCAACAAAACGCAAGATAATAAATCTATATTATTTACGAACTAATTCTAATATTCGTATCAAGAAATATATCACAAAAGTCTAAAAATGTATCCTTACAATCAGTGTATTTACGTGTGTTTTTCATATTCGCTGTACAGTGTAATCCTATGACAAAGATCTATCATTATGGTCTCTGAGACTGGTCGATTATGGAAAATGGGGTGTGGGGTCAAAATACAGTACATTTTCCCTCTAATTAGCGTGCCGTCCAGACGGTGGCAGACATTTGCGCAAGTTAATATCATTCGTAAATAGCGTTAGTAATAATATAAATAGATATAACACAACTAATTCAAATTAATCATTCATCTTACATGAACACCTCCTTTTCTGTCAAATGGTATAGACTTCTGAGCATGCACAGTAGCAAAAACTCAGTACTCTAACATTTTTCAACAAAAAAATAATACATTTTACCATAAATTAACAAAATTGCTATTTTGACCAACTTTGATCCCAAATTTGAACCATTTCTCAATATTTGTCATTCGTAATTGTGAGCAGTCATAGAGTACAAACTCCCAGCAAGCAATTGGAACTAAAATAAGGTTTATTGATGGCCAAAACATTGATAAAAGTATTCCTGAAAATGCCAGTTTAGCTGTTGGTACATTGAACACCTCCAACGTGTTACCATCTCATGACTCTTCTCAGACACTTGCTGACAACTTTGTCAAGTTCTTTGATGACAAGGTTAAGAATCTTCGTCATAACCTGGAATCTGTTCAATCTTCAGACACAGTCTATGATCTGTCATGCCCACCGGACCCAGTTCTGTTTGGTGGTTTCCGTGCCTTAACTGACGATGAGGTTCGGAAATAGATCTCCAAAATGGCATCGAAAACCTACTCCTTAGACCCTATGCCAACATGGATGTTGAAACTTTGTCTGGATGAACTTCTGCCTGTCATTACGCGTATCATTAACTATTCACTCCAGTCTGGTGTCTTTCCAGACAGATTTAAGATAGCTCATGTCATTCCATTGCTCAAGAAAGCAACATTGGACGCTGAACAGCTAAAGAGTTATCGCAGTGTATCTAATCTGAGTTCCATTTCCAAGGATTTGGAGAAAGCAGCAGCTGAACAGATTCAAGCATATCTCACCAGAGTGCATATCGAAAGCACCACAGCGCAGAATCTACCTTGTTGCGTGTCATGAACGATCTTCTTCTAATGCTGTTGACAAAAAAGAAGGACGCTGCACTAGTATTACTTGATCTCAGTGCCGCGGCGTTTGACACCATTGACCAAACAATCCTTCTCAGATGTCTCAATCACAGTTATAGCATTACCGGAACTTCACCTTCGTGGTTCGAATCATACATGCGCGGACGCAAGCAAGCTGTCAAGATCTTTGACACTCTATCAACATTCCGTGAACTCACCTGCGGTGTTCCTCAAGGTTCGGTCTTTGATCCACACATTTTCACGATGTATACTGCTCCAATTGAGAACATTGTTAGAGCTCATCAAGTCGAAGGATTTTTTTACGCAGACGACAGCCAGCTGTATATCTCTTTCACTGCAGCAAGTAGGAGTGAAAATTTGGCAACACTCGAGGACTGTGTTAGAGATATCAAGAAATGGACATTCGAAAATAAACTCTCCCTAAACGATGACAAGACTGAGGTGATCCACATACGCTCACGCTACGCCGGGTCCGATTCTATCAGTGACTTACAAATTGGTACATGTAATGTTCCAATCACCCAGCAAGCAAAAGACCTCGGTGTTATTGAGGACACAAACCTTACCATGTATTCGCATGTTAATCAGATCTGCAAGAAAGCATGTTATGTCATCAGGAACATCGGCTGGATCAGGAGATATCTAGACAGAAAGAGCGCTGAAAAGCTTGTGCATGCTTTTGTTTCTTCGCAACTTGACTGTGGAAACAGCTTGTTGTTTGGCCTTCCCGAATTCCAATTAGCGAAGCTGCAACGTCTCCAAAATTCAGCTGCACGCATGGTCACACTTACTAAGCGGCGTGAACACATTTCCCCGACCCTTCGAGACCTGCATTGGTTGCCCGTTAAAAGTAGGATCCTGTATACATTCTTGCTGATAACATACATCTTACATCCGGGATCTTGTTGTCATTAAAGATCACGTTTGCTGTCTGAGATCAAGCGCAGCTATTCAACTTTACCGTCAATATGTGAACACTGTGACATATGGACAACGCTCTTTCACATACGCCGCTCCAGAACTTTGGAATAAGTTACCATCACGCATAAGGAATGCTTCTTCACTCGCAATTTTAAAGAAAACACCTTAAAACTCATCTGTTCGCCATTGCTTCAACTTATTTTCTGATTTTATCAACATTGCTGTATTTTAATTTGTGTGTTCTTATATTGTATGTATTTTAAAGGTTTTAATTGGTGTAATTTTAGGTGTTTTTAAAGTTCTAACACAATGTGTGTACAGCGCACTATGACTCCCCGTGTAGTGGCGCTATATAAATGTGTTTTTATTATATTATATTACATCATGTCAAAAGTGAAACAGATGTCAATGATCATTTACCATAGATGTGTAGTTATGATTCAGAGATATAATTATGACAAATATCATGAGGCTGACAATCATATAGCGATGTTATGAGTGAAGAGGTAGAACTTATTGTATGACCCTCGTAAAAGACGGCAGCAACTGTTTTAAAATTGATTTACAAAATCATTTATGGCTGCCCTGTAGTTTAGTCTGTATCGTAAACTTATAGTACATTGACATTGCACGCTACCTTTTCTGTCACAGTTTTATTTATTTTTATTTAAAATTCTTGCATCGTATAATAGAGAAATCTTTCATTAAGGTTTTTGTTGTTGTTGTTTTACTTGAATATATCAACCAACCTCTACTATTACGAATGCTGATATAACAGGATCCTCAATGGATAATCCCCGCACATCTGCACCCTCAATGGTGGCAGCTATTATGCGTGATCCAACGATACGTCTTACACCCTCCGACTCCAATGCTTTAGATTGGTTTACAAGGTTCCGCGATTGGAATAGCTTACTATTTTGGTAGATGAAGAAGCTGACCGGGACGAAAGTGCTCCCATTCATTTTCACTGTTGAAAAAACACCAATAACAAAACCAAACCAATTAGAATGCAGTCCTCAAAATGAAACTTTCAAGGTAGTAAATGTGCTCTTTTGTGCTCTTTTGTGCTCTTTTGTGCTCTTTTGTGCTCTTTTGTGCTCTTTGTGCTCTTTGTGCTCTTTTGTGCTCTTTTGTGCTCTTTTGTGCTCTTTTGTGCTCTTTTGTGCTCTTTTGTGCTCTTTTGTGCTCTTTTGTGCTCTTTTGTGCTCTTTTGTGCTCTTTTGTGCTCTTTTGTGCTCTTTTGTGCTCTTTTGTGCTCTTTTGTGCTCTTTTGTGCTCTTGTGTGCTCTTTTGTGCTCTTTTGTGCTCTTTTGTGCTCTTTCTTTCTTACAAGGTAGTAAATGTGCTCTACTGTGCTCTTAATTACATTAAATTATGAACATTTCTAGCTTTAATTTGAGACATTACACGTGAGTATTAACACAGCTCATTCTAACATTTGGTTCTTTTACACGCAGGCTCGGTATAGCAATAGGCTGATTATTGATTTACTGGTATAGTAGTCAACTCACCGGTCAATGGTAAGATGACGAGGAGATGCTTCAATTAATCAATACAGCCCATACACATACATCTCACAGTGTCATGTGTGATCAAAACCCAAGTGCGAAAATTAAAACTGCACTTTGGTTCATTCTTTTCGCTGTAGCGTTCACAATTGTTGACCGATCTTCACGAACGATGTCTCGAATTAGGAGAAGGAATTTCTTTACAAATTACTCATTTATTTATTGGTTAGTTACTTTTGAGTGTTAGGTATTTCATTTGTGTTTGGTTGAGTTTCCGCAGATACGCATATATTATGAGACCAATTATAGCAATATAGATTTAGGCGGGCTTAATTCATACCTTCAGTGCGTATAGTGGTTTTCGCGATTTAAAAGACGATGGTGTATGTACGCTGTGCACACATTTGGCTGCGTAAGCATTGTGCGTATAACACGGCTTGGGACATTACTTGAACTGACCCAGTGAACCGGTGACCCGGTGACCCAGGCTAGTGACCCACTATTATTTCATCGATATACAGATGCCTGTAAACATAATTCGGCTTAAAAATTAGATTTTATAGCGCAGTGGCGATAATCATACTAAGGATGCCGATGATGTGGGTCTACGATCGATATTCATGTAAACATAATTTCAATAGTGCTGTATTGAGTTGGCGATAGTGTAGAAACTGTTTACATTCTCTCTCAAAATTGAGTTACATGATTACGAAAGCGTTTCTATAAAGAAAAATGAATCGTAAATTCCTAAATTCAGTGGCGACACCAGCATACTTTTTTTTGGGGGGGGGGGGGGCGGTCGAAAAAAGATTGTTGTTTCGCATCTTCCATTTTTAGGTGATTTTCATTTTAATAATTTAGTAGAGATGGTTGCTCAAATTCAGATTTAGAGGTGCCTTGTTGATATTTCGTAGAGTAAAACAAACAGTTCCAACAATGTGTGCTGATCAACTCATGAATAAACACGAGCTTATTCAGGCACCATCGATCGCCCCCTTGCCCCCCTCGCCCCCTTGCCCCCTCGCCCCTTGCCCCTCGCCCCACTCTGGTTACGCTATTGGTGTTAAGCTCGTACAGTTTAAATGTAAAGGGACACGAAGTAGTGTTGAAGATTTGTTTTGTGTTGAAGATTTGTTTTGTTAAATAATTTACTTCAGAATTCAAGATGAACATTAAAAATTACCATTATTGTTGTTTCTACTCATAAAAACACAGCAAAACTTGGTTAAATACCATACCATCGCTATTTACTGAACCTTTCCTAAAAACGCCCTCTATGTAGATATGGTTCGCGTTATTTATCACGCGTGCTGCAGAGGACACGGTTTGACGTAATATGCTGGTTTCGGCTCAACTAGCATTTTTAAATCGACTTTTTGTTGTACAAAGAGGGCTGATTTTTCTTAATCCTTATAAGTGTAAGTTCATACATCTAATACAATTGTAAAAATATACAAATCCCAGTTCTTATCATAATTGAGGGCGCAGACTCCAACACATCTCTTCATGCCCCAACTTATTAGGTGCGTTGGTAATGTTGTCGGGCAGAAAGTGACCGGAAGTGTCGTGGAAATCCACGAAACTGCCGTCCATTTGTTGCTGTGCTTTCCCCCAATCTCTTGATTTTGTTTGCAATTTTTAAAGATGGCAACCAAATAGAGGAACATGGTAACCCAGTCTATCGTTTGCACAAGCATGACGCTCTTTAGGCTATAGAGGCAATTGACAGAGAGGAGCGTAACGTTATAATCTATAATGTATTTAATTTGAATGAAGTGTTCCTATCTAATGATGAAATATCTATTTCTTGTTAAATAAATTAATCATAATAATAAACTTACATGCATTAACAGCTTCTTTTGGGACGTAGATGGAAGCCTGAAAATGGTCCTGATTGATATCAACGTCTTCTATATTAAACACAACATCGGTGTCATTGACCCTAAGCGTGTCTTCCTCTAGGGGACGACTGACAAATCCTATGCCGTTTTGTAATGATGACGAGTTCATCGGCAGTTGAATGGTGCGCACTCCGATGTTCTTGCGGACATCGGTGAAGTTCAAGCGTTGTCTCTGCAAGGTGGTGACCTGTCGTTCCAAGGATCTCACGATACGACTAGAAACGTTGTAGTCCATGGCGTCAATAAATTCTTGCTCGTCAATTTCGAGGACGTTGTCGACTGTTTTCACAAAAGATGTCGATACCTGTGTTAAAATAACGTTAACACTTTAAAAGAGTTTATCTTTATCACAAGTATAATTAATAGAGCCTTCATAATAATGGAACCTACAACACTTCTCATTCATTCAAAATATTAAAAACAATGGTGCAAGACCCACCCCCTCATCATAAAACCATCCATGTTTAACACTGTTTTTAACGTTATGTTTATTTTGTTAAGCGCTTCCTCGCCAATGGCACTGTACATAGCCTCCTGGACCTTGTTTGTTTTGCGGCAGTGTTCATAAACACTTTAGTAATTGATTTACTTGCACAAAATCAACATAACAAATCTTGCCTCGTCAGAGTGATCTTCAACATCGGCAATGTTCTCCAGGATAATGGCGATGGCGACCAGACCATCGATCCCAATATCCGTGTTATTGGTTAGATCGGCCACTTCAGATGCTACTTGCTCAACATTGTCCATGGTTACATTTTTCTGTGAACATAGTTTCCATTAAGGGTGATATGAATAGAAATAATGGTTTAAACGCTGATCATACCTCTCAACGCTCAACCACTGAGCGCAAGCGTTGTCAACGCTACGCCCGTCACACAATTTACCAACTCTCCGCCGCTCTGCGGTGATCGACGCCTAACGCTAGCGTTAGTCAATGCTCGACCCTTTCACGCTGTGGGCGGGGCCTGGTTTTTTTTGCGGAGAGAGCAGACGACCAACATTGTATTCCAACACGAATTATGAGCCGTATTTTATGAATGGGAATTCAAAAAAATGTGCGTGACGTCAAAAGTCTGGCAAAGTGTTCCGCTTGCTGATATAGTCCATGGACAGGGTCTACGCTACCAAGTTGATTCGATTTCAACCTCAATGTTGTTCCCAGCGTTCTCAAATTATCGGTAAACGCTTTTCTGATCAATCGTTGTTTTGCCAGGTTCGTGAGCGGTGTTGCGCATGTGTGAAAGCGCAAGCGTTGAAGCGTTGGTAGAGTATGATCAGCGCTTTACTGAACTAAACTAGGTGATTCTTGAACGTTAAAACAACAGATGATTCATTCATTTTGGGCCAATTTATTTAAATGTTGACCTTTTCCATTATACACAGGATGAATAAAAAGTATGCGCGGTTTGGGACGGTCGTTGATGTGAGCATTGAAACATGGAATTGATGTTATTTGTAAATAAGGCATATCTATTCTATCTGTTGAAGTAATCGATTGATTAAAGGGATACGCAGTAGTGTTGAAGATTTTTTTTTAAATAAAATTTACTTCAGAATTTAAGAAGAGCATTAATAACGGTCATTTTTGCTGCTGCCACTCAGCAATCACGAAAGCAGCCTTTATCCTCAGCATATTTATATTTTGACTGTTTATAGAGCTTTGTAGCTGGGGAGCATACATAGTTAACAAATTAAAACACTTGTGACTATCTACCCGAAATCAAGCTCAAGTTCAACCAACCACCCAAGCTGAAAAGGATGTTCGCGTTTTATGCAACAGCACCACTTTCTACTTATCCAAAAAATAATAAGGTCACGTCAACAAAATTGATAGGAACTTATGTAGACTTGAATCAAGTCCGTCAGACACAAACAATGACGGCACGGTATGGTGTAAATTGAGAAAATGAATTCAAATGCATAAATAAATAAGGAAACGTGAAGTAGCATATATTTCAGGCTTGTAACAACCGTCCAGCACGTACGTTTTATCGTAACTTTCAAAACCGCGCAAATTTTGGGGAATCTTTCCAACAATTGTGTGTAAACTTCAATACCTAAAGCAGACGACAAACAGACAAACACAGCGCCACCAAAGATATGCTCACAGAACAAGTTAAAGGTATACGCAGAGATGTGCTGGAGGCTGCACCCTCAATTTTGATGAAAACTTGGATTTGTACATTTTTACAAATGTATTACATGCATGAACTTACAGGGTGTCTCAAAAAACACGTGCACGTGTTTATCCAGCTTATTGACCGTTAACTTATAACATTTGGTGTAACAATTGTATACATAGTGATAGCCATAACGGTTAGCTTTCATATTCCGTTTATTTCATCTGGTTTGGATTTGTCAATCTTGAGATATGACCAATTAACTAAAGCTACCTTAAGTCGACGTTGTGCCACTTTACAGTTTGCAATGAATAAAAAGGGTTACTCCGGAGAGAGGTTGTTACCACCGGGGTTACCACCCCTAAAAAAATCCAATTCGAAATGCAGAGTATGCTTATTTGGGTACCATGTTATAGCTAGAGGTTACCTCTGTCCATACATACTAAAACAAGTACAAACAGCCCACGCATGACGTCACAATGACGTCACCAAACATGGCCGACCTCAAAATCCCGCCGTATTCGCTGGACAGTGAAATATCATAGAAATCTTCGCCAAAAAAGTTCTAAATATCGGAATTTCACCCGATTTTTTGTTTATAAGTGATGGAAATGGTGTTTCTAACATAGGCCTATGCTAAAATATTTCAGGAACATACAATAAAAATATTTTTCAAAATGGCGATTTAAAAAAAAATTGTAAGGTGGCAACCACCCCCCTACAATCGGACTTTGACGGCTTACCCTACCCCCGGGTAAGGTGGCAGCCTCAATTTGTTTTCGTCAAAATGAGCGCAGGGAATGTAAAAGCGATCACCTAGACGCCCTAGGTCACTGTTTTTCGGCGACCACCCTCCCTTAAGAGGACGAGGGTTTTAATGCTTATCCTAAGCATTCTTTCCGTAAAAGTGGCACAACTTCGATTTTAGGTAGCTTTAGCTAATTGATCATATCTCAGGATTGACAAAACCAAATTAGATGAAATAAACGGCATATGAAAGCTAAGTGTTTGGTCTTTCAATATGTATATAATTGTTGCACCCTGTACACGTGCAAAAATTTCGTCCGCGGCTCATATGGGGAGCATGAAATCTGAATTCTGAAGTAAATTATTTTTAAAATAAAAATCTTTTACACTATTGTGCATGTAGTTTTCGATCGGCAAATTGAGTCGCACTCACTATATATCTCCATGTGTCAGCCTAGACGGGGACCGGGAAAACCAGTGCTCCCCAACTACAAGTGCGAAATTCCTGTTCAAGCCGTTGATCAGAATATTTGAATTGACGTTTTGCTGTAAAAGGAGGATTTATTTTTCTGAATCCTTCCTAGTGTAAGTTCATACATGTATGATGTAATGCAAGCGTGTGCAACCTGCGGCCCGCGGGCCACATGCAGCCCACCGGTCTCTAATCTGCGGCCCGCCAAGCAATCCCAAAATCCCCATTGATGCGGCCAATTTAACCGGAACTCCATATGTTAATGGCGGATTGATTTAGTGGTGTGCTCCCTTACAATTAGTATGACACACGCTGCATTTAGTAAATATAACTCGAGGCGTGATTGCGTGTTAAAATCCCTGGTTAAAATGGCGCCTGCAGCAACAACAGCGAGTAAATAGAGGAAATTACAGGAGGAGAAGCGGGTATTTAATGAGTAATGGACTGGGGATTATTTCTTTATTGAACAAAACAGTGCATCTCTATGCCTTATTTGTATGGTGTCTATTTCCTGCTTCAAAGAGTACAATCTGATGCGGCATTACAATTCCTAAGCTTCCCCTCCCTCTATTACCCTTCCTCCGGACGTGTTTTGGAATGTTTGACATCACTCCTCCATCAATGCGGCCCGTGAATGGATTTCAAAATCACAATGAGGTCCGGGTGGTAGAAAAGGTTGCACATGCTTGAATTGTAATGCAATTGTAAAAATGTACAAATCCCAGTATGAATAAAAAATGAGCGCGCAGCCTCAACGGCATCACTGAATAGACCTTTAAATGACAGAGATAATATTCACAAAATAGTGGTAACAACTTCGTAGAGCAATGCTCCCATGACCACCACTAAGTCATGTCTTAACTGTGTTAATCCAGTGTAAGGGTGCCCATTTGCCTGGTGATGTGAAAGTAAGGGACCCTTTCCAACTAAATAATTGCTGTTTACCTCTGCAATAATATGCAATTGTTCGTCTACATCTTTCCCTTCGAAGCAGTCACTATAGATCGGTTTTTCCCCTACCGATGCAGTCACAGAATCACCCTTGCACAATCGAATGGCTCGTGGAATTTGGGCTAAATTGGAGGAACAAGTAGAATAAGGGAACATTCGACGAACAATGTTAAATACGAAGAGTCTTTAAAAGAAAAGACAATCGTCGTTTAGGCAAAAAACATTAGTTGTTGTAGTGGAAATATAAGAACGTAACATCAATTCTGAAGTGTACTTTAGGTCCCAGATTATGGACTGGATTAATATCGTCCGATACTGGAACACCCAGTATCGTTCGATACTGGAACACCCAGTATCGTTCGATACTGGAACACCCAGTATCGTTCGATACTGGTATAAAGTCAGTGTTCCAGTATCGATCCAGTATACTGGAACACAATTTGGTGTTCCAGTATCGTCCGATACCGGAAAAGTAAAATCATACCAGTATCGACCGATACTGGCAATTTTTTCTCTTCCTGTATTGAGCGATACTGGTATTTACCAGGGATCTAGGACCTAAAGTGCACTTTTTCATTCTGTTATTTCCAATGTAACATTCTTTTATTTCCAAAACTGTCTAAATGATGACTGTCTTTTTTATAATGTTCTGATTACGTCGTACCATCAGACACATGCATGTATTGTTATGAATGTGTATATGACTGGGTATCGCCAGTATTTCTTCATCATTATATTGCTAGAAGAGTTGTCGCGAAAAACGTTCATTATGATGACTATAGAATCATGTCTAAACCACTTCACCATATTCCGGGTCATTTCGGTGTATTTACTTTTCGCTCGTTGGTTTTATTGACATAAATCCTTACAAAGGAAATGGGCGGAGTAGTTTTTTGGAGATCTGTCAATATAAACGGCCGTTAATATGAGAATCAATGACTTCAACGATGGTGTACTGGTACGGGCATGGGGTACAGAAGTTAGCAGAACTTAAATTCAAAATCTTTTAAAAAGAGTATTTCAGTAAATTCCACGCGGCGGTGAACGGAGAGGGTGCGGGCTTGCTGAAGTATACATAACTTGAATTCAAAATCTCTTTAAAAAATTGTGTCTATCAACTCCACGTGTCTTAGAATCAAGAGGGGGGGGGGGGAGGGGTTACGGAAGATTACAAAACTTAAATTCAACCTTAACGATTTGGTAAAGATCATTAGTGTAAACTCCACGTGTCTTAGAATCAAAAATGTCTTTTTAAATACTATTTAGATCATGTTAGACCCCGCGCCGTTCGGAGAGGGGGGTTTACGGAAGTATGCAAAACTTAAATTCAACCTTAAAGGTTTGGTAAAGTTCATTAGTGTCAACTCCGCGTGTCTTAGAATCAAAAAATATCTTTTTAAATACTATTTAGATCATGTTAGACCCCGCGCCGTCCGGAGAGGGGGGTTTACGGAAGTATGCAAAACTTAAATTCAACCTTAAAGGTTTGGTTAAGTTCATTAGTGTCAACTCCGCGTGTCTTAGAATCAAAAATATCTTTTTAAATACTATTTAGATCATGTTAGACCCCGCGCCGTTCGGAGAGGGGGGGGGGGGGGGTTTACGGAAGTATGCAAAACTTAAATTCAACCTTAAAGGTTTGGTAAAGTTCATTAGTGTCAACTCCGCGTGTCTTAGAATCAAAAATATCTTTTTAAATACTATTTAGATCATGTTAGACCCCGCGCCGTTCGGAGAGGGGGGTTTACGGAAGTATGCAAAACTTAAATTCAACCTTAAAGGTTTGGTAAAGTTCATTAGTGTCAACTCCGCGTGTCTTAGAATCAAAAATATCTTTTTAAATACTATTTAGATCATGTTAGACCCCGCGCCGTTCGGAGAGGGGGGTTTACGGAAGTATGCAAACTCTTTTTTTGTTCTCATTAGAGCGTAATACGTTTAAAATTATATTTTTGATATTTAAAAAAAAAGTTTTTCTCCGAATTTTGTTCCTACTAGCGAAAATTAGACCCTCATATTTTGGTCATTTCGATAAATATACATGTTAAACTTTAAATCGTTTAAAGCAATCATTTATGTCTATGGCACGTGTCCGAGAAGCGCCAATGTCGCACAATCTTGTATTAAAAAACAGCGGGGTGGAGAAGATGTGCTTTTATACACAGCTCTATGGAATAAAATTTACATTATCGTCGATATCTCGGACAGAAAATCATTAATCAAAATGATTGAATGAATTACGGAAGTATGCAAAACTTAAATTCAACCTTAAAGGTTTGGTAAAGTTCATTAGTGTCAACTCCGCGTGTCTTAGAATCAAAAAATATCTTTTTAAATACTATTTAGATCATGTTAGACCCCGCGCCGTTCGGAGAGGGGGGTTTACGGAAGTATGCAAAACTTAAATTCAACCTTAAAGGTTTGGTAAAGTTCATTAGTGTCAACTCCGCGTGTCTTAGAATCAAAAATATCTTTTTAAATACTATTTAGATCATGTTAGACCCCGCGCCGTTCGGAGAGGGGGGTTTACGGAAGTATGCAAAACTTAAATTCAACCTTAAAGGTTTGGTAAAGTTCATTAGTGTCAACTCCACGTGTCTTAGAATCAAAAATATCTTTTTAAATACTATTTAGATCATGTTAGACCCCGCGCCGTTCGGAGAGCGGGGTTTACGGAAGTATGCAAAACTTACATTCAAAATCTTTTTTTGTTCTCATTAGAGCGTAATACGTTTAAAATTGTATTTTTGATATTTAAAAAAAAAAGTTTTTCTCCGAATTTTGTTCCTACTATAGCGAAAATTAGACCCTCATATTTTGGTCATTTCGATAAATATACATGTTAAACTTTAAATCGTTTAAAGCAATCATTTATGTCTATGGCACGTGTCCGAGAAGCGCCAATGTCGCACAATCTTGTATTAAAAGACAGTGGGGTGGAGAAGATGTGCTTTTATACACAGCTCTATGGAATAAAATTTACATTATCGTCGATATCTCGGACAGAAAATCATTAATCAAAATGATATTTTTTCAAATTAACTTATTTGGGCAGGGAATATGCGGTTTTCTTCTTTAAAAAAAAAAAAAAAAAAAAGGATAAAAAAACTAGATAATGACTTTATTTGGTTAGTCTACAATGAACATATTGCCTGTTTTGGTTACAACCAATCTTTCCCATTAATGAGAACTTTTATAATCAACACACACACGCACATCCCTCACCCATGTCTACACCACTTCACCATATTCCGGGTCATTTCGGTGTATTTACTTTTCGCTCGTTGGTTTTATTGACATAAATCCTTACAAAGGAAATGGGCGGAGTAGTTTTTTGGAGATCTGTCAATATAAACGGCCGTTAATATGAGAATCAATGACTTCAACGATGGTGTACTGGTACGGGCATGATCCTAATAATTGCGCGGAAGACGAATCTTCAGTTGGGATATGCGTAGACTTGTGTAAGTCTTTCCTGGATGTTACTCCTTTTCTTTCATTTTGTTGTACTAGTATGATATTATAGGTGTCCTTAAAATGGGGGTCATCGCCTATCAAGCTATTTATCAGTACATATAGCTGCTACATTTCTCCAGGGTTTGTATGGCAGACGGTAAAAGACAGGGGTGGGGTGAATCCCCGTACGCGCATGAGAATTGGTTCATAAATACAGCGCCATCTATAATCAATCAATGAAGCGAGAACTGTATGAATATATCAAGTTGGCGCGCTCTTTTCAAAGCATTCGCATTGGCAATTCAAATCCCGGATTTGCTGAATTTTCGAAATATTTATTTAAAATATTTTGTTGTTGTAATTGTTATGATATTTTGATCGAATGTGCACCTAATATACAGATTCCGTAAATCTGTTTATTATCATGTCACTCTTAATAGCACTTTATACACGAAGTGAGAGTTTTTACGGTACCATATCATCGGATTTAGGTAATTTTCCAAAGGAAACGTCTTCGACAAAAAAGTAAAATGTATAGCGTATATTTGTCAGAGTTGTAAAGTTCTAGTATTTCACTGTCCGCCACAGGTAAACATTCAATGTATTACGCTTATGCTGCACCAGTTCGCCCATTCTAACTCTCGTTGGCGTCCAAACAAGGTCTACTTCGCACCTCTCTGGGATTTGTTGAGCGGCTACGGATGTCCATTAGGGTCCATATCCAAACTGTCAGTGCTTTTAAATCGTTTTTCTAGCGATTTAAAAGCGCTTTTCCAACGGTATTTCGTTCTATTGTTAAAAGCATCGGAAAAAGATCGGTGATTAACTAGAAACCTCTCTACTTATCTGGCGTTAACAATAGAACTATTGTAGTACTCTGGATGACTCAATTAGTGAAGCAGACACATCAAAGCGCGAGGAAGGTTGTGTTATATTCTTTAAGAAATACTATTTATAAGCTTTTTAAATCCGATCATAAAATGTTTACGTTCACCGCCGATCAATGTATCTGGTCGTCTAGAAATATGAATTAAGCTACCGC
The DNA here is from genome assembly GCA_035610835.1 of Ophiura sarsii. Classification (NCBI taxonomy): domain Eukaryota; kingdom Metazoa; phylum Echinodermata; class Ophiuroidea; order Amphilepidida; family Ophiuridae; genus Ophiura; species Ophiura sarsii. The sequence continues at coordinate 54,347,339 of CM069457.1, read as the reverse complement.
TCCATCACTCTATTCATCTATTGTTTGGCGCAGTATTGCCAAGATATTGTGAAAGTAGCCCATTTCCCCCTTCATTCCATTGAAATCAATGCTGAAAACATTTTGGCGATAGGTCACGTAACATATTTGTACAATGGATGGGTGATGACGGAGGGGCGTAATATATTGACCATCGTGTTTGGAAGTATTATACAATATAATACCTATGTATTATACAATATATAATCCAAGTCATTAGTTTAGAGAGGATATTGTTTCCGACTTTTGTCCTTTCGATTTTAGCCTCCGATTTAAGAGATATTTGTATTTTGAACCCTATGTAATGTTTTTCTTCAAAACGTTTATGTATAGCCTTCATTAGCTCAAACGTCAAAGCGCCGGCTTCACAATCATGAGGTCAGTGGTTCGAATCCTGCGGATGGGGATGGTTTTCTTTTCTGTTTTGTTATTACACTGTTTGTTTTTATACATTGACAGGATTGCTTATCGTTTGCTATATTTATTGAATGTTGAATTCTTTTGCAATTTCACTGCGATAAAGAATGTCCTGTAAATATAATTGTGTTTACTACTCCTAGGCTTACATTGAATGGCCCCTAGCTAGTCTATGAACATGATCTACAAAGGCCAATTGTTATGTAAATAAGAAGCCAGTCGGCTCATGTCCTTGAATTGATTTTCCTATTTCCTACACCACCGCAACATTATTTCAATAATAATAATACAGGCAAATTGATTTGTATTACATAACGGCTGGCATTTACTTTACAAGTTTAGCTCAATCGATAATAACACACAACGAGTTTCTATTGTATTGGCCTGTTGCATAGGACTAGGACAGTTCGGTGGTATACCGCGGTTCATTCACATTTCATGATGCCATGCACACTAAACAGTCAGTGGAAAATTAAAATGAAATCGTAAATAATTCCACATTCCAAAATAAACTATAATTGAACAATAATGAATAATTATACGAAATGATAAACAATATCGAAAACTAATTTTAAACAAATGTATATAAACGATTAAAATAAAATTTCAAAACGTGATAGGATTCGAACCCACGACCTCCGGTTTACTAGTCCAATGCTCTACCGCTGAGCCAACTATGCGCTATGTGAACGCAATAACAAACAAAAGTAATATGAGTCAACATACCACTCTTCTCTAAATTAGATGTTTAAAATGCTTTATATTTCTTAATCTTTGTAGTTTTAAGATAGTTTCTCGCTCAAAAGTTGATTATTTACTGTTAAAGAAAGTAATTCTGATTTAAATGTAACGAATAACACTACTTTTTGAAACAATTCTAGATATATTATATTTCGTTTGTACAGCATTTTGTCGATTTATGTGCACACTTTTACGACTTAGTATTGCATCATGGGCTTTTTGCCGGGCACGCGAGGACTTGGGAGCGAAGCGAGTCATGTGATTTTTGTCCAGGACAAACACTTGAGATGTACACGCCCCTTTAAGAATCGGTTCACAAAGTACGGGATTTGTTATTCGTTAAATCTAATAAATCATAGACTCATTTTATAGACAACAACACCGTGTTGAAAAACCCGTGTGTATTTGGGGAATAGTTGAATGAGAACTATATTTGGGTATAAAGCGCTGAGGATTTCAGGAAAATCGAAATAGCTCAGTTGGTAAAGATTTGGACTCTCAATCAGCAGGCCGTACGTTCGAATCTTTGTGGCGGTTTATATTCCTTGTGCTCTATGCTTAGAGCGGTCGAGTCTGGGTAGAGGTCGGTTAGGGTTTTAAGTATGCCGAAATATAATATTTATTATTGTTCTCTCATTATACGTCCGTTCGGGGTTTTCGTTTATATTGACATAATTTTAACGTTATTTATTTATTTTGTATTTACTTTCTTAATTGTTGATGTTTATTTAATTATTTATCAATCAATTAATTATAAATAGGCCTTAATATACTATTTTATTGATATAATTATTAATCTATATATTATTTATTTACATTAATTACTTAATTTCTTCATATTTATTATTTATTTATTATTTATTAGGTCACGTTCAGAGTGTATGCAACATTCTTAAATAGTCTAAAAACGCAGAAAAATGACACTATTTAGGGGAGTAAGATTCATAATGCTACTTGATTACACACATTATGCCTATACCAGAAAACAATAACACGTTGTATGTTTAATGGCTCCCATATTGTTTAGTATTGAATGATAACATTATCCATGCTTGTACCAGGGAGGTGTCATTGACACCTCCCTGCTTACTCTAAAATCATCCACGGCTGAACAATAGTCTTTAAAGGCCACTTCAAGGAGGATTATTCTTATGACGTTAACGAGTGGATTACGATAAGCCTAGCAATGAATAGGCGGCTACAAACATATCGTTTGAGTCGGGGTTTGAGGAGTGTCGCGATTAGCCTCTATCACCTGCCATGATAAAACCTGGCACTTGTACCGGATGGGGGGGGCACTCAACTTTTTTTTTGGGTAGGGGTGTGCCGCCCAGGGTCTCAAAAAGGGGGCTAAAGAACTGAACTGAGTGGATTTTATGACGAAAAATAGGGTCTTAGGAACAGATTTTTTTCCCAAAAAAATAGGTCTTGAGAACTGGCCTATAGTTCAATTTTCGATTTATTTTGGTTTAAGAACGCAAAATTTTCGAAAAATTGGGGCTTTGGAACACAAAATTGGTGCTTTGGAACGCAAAATTTCGCGATTTTTGAATTTTCAATGAAAACGGGGTCTTAAGAACTGATGCAGGCTCGAAAGGGGGGGGGGGGGGGGGGGGGGGTGTCATAAGAACTAGCAGCAGAGGGTGAAAAGGGGGTCTTCAGCGCGGCACCTAACTATACACTTTTCAAATGTCAGTGCCCCCCCCGGGACTTGTACTAGAAACCCGATAGGTGTACAATCTGGCAAATGGGTCGCTCTCTACGTCACAACAGGGGTCGGGTGAACACTGGTCAGCTTAATAACACAATCTTCCTCGCGCTTTCATGTGTCTGCTTCACTAATTGGGCCATCAAGAGTACTACAATAGTTCTATTGTTAACGCCAGATAAGTAGAGAGGTTTCTAGTTAATCACCGATCTTTTTCCGATGCTTTTAACAATAGAACGAAATACCGTTGGAAAAGCGCTTTTAAATCGCTAGAAAAACGATTTAAAAGCACTGAGAGTTTGGATATGGACCCTTACTATATCTAATGTAGTCCAAAAATATAACGCGGCTCTAAGGGCTCATTCGGTAGCCATCTTGGATTTTGGTATGAATATCATTGCACATTTTGAGAATAGAAATATATCAACAAAATAGTAGGACTGAAGTGTAAATAATGTTTCAAACTACAACAAAATATACGTCACTCCTCCCAAAAAACAAAACAAACAAAACAAAAAAACAATAACAAACAAGACAAAAGAAAAGAAAAGAAAACAACAACAACGGTATTTGGGTTTGATACCTGGCCTTGAGTGTATTCAGGGAGGTTTATCTTCAATAAAATTCCACCTAGAAATGAGTAACAACATCACATTTCAAGCATATCAAGGACATGAAGCAGGGGCGTGAAACATTAGTGAACCGACAAGTCTGTATGGATTAAAAAATGCAAACAATTGCGCTTTTACACTTATTTTTCCATAATAAGGTACATTTTGGCATTTAACGAGCTCCTAAAAACCTCAAATTAATTTTGAGGGCACATGCGCTCGTAGCGCGCGAAAAATTGCAATTTTTGTATCAATTTAACCCCTTTTAAAATGAACCGATCGTGTCAATATCAACCAACGTACTCAAAATATTGGTGGGGCGATCGCCCCCCTCTGGCTACGTAACTGCTGATATAAATAAGGCTTAAATCACCTGCTTTGGGGACTTAAAGTAGTCGAAAATGAAAGCAAACAGTCAAAAACTTTAATACTTTCAATTTTGTATACATTTTTTTAAATTTCTTTTCTTTTCTTTTTTTAATTTTTCTTTTTCTTCTTCTTTTTTCCTCCCTCAAAATAATACAAAATATATTCAGGGTCGGCGATGTATTTAGGGTCGGTCGTGTTAGGCCAATCAAACCTTTTTCTTTTTGGCCTAATAATAGGAAATATTGGGGATTTCTTCATCATTTCCATGATACAAAATTATAAAAGCAAGTTGGTGTCGACCGGCGTTACGCCTTTTTCGAAAAATATAAAATAAAAACTCGAAAAACCCCGTAGCCCATCCCGCATTTATCTGTGTTTTTGGCGGGAAAGCTTACCTTCCGGTGATGTGACGTAGGCTGCGATTGAGTAGATTCTGTAAGCAGGGCCTTTCATTGTAAATATGTCCCCGACTCCTTTTTCATTGTAGTATACATCGTTGGAGTAAAGCACTGTATGCGGGGAATAATGCCTATTATCAGGCCCTGAATAATCAAATAAGAGTGTTGCCTCCGTTGTAACAATTCTGCATCCTATCATATCTCCGGGCCTAAAGCTGATGTAATCCTCACTCTTTTGTATCTTGTAAACAGTGTCTACATGTACGACAACAGACTGAATGACGGTTTCACCTATTAATTCGAATTCGAAACTAGCGGTATCGTTCCCTTTCTGGCGGTAAACGCCGAGTTTTAGACTTCCATGTTTATTGCGGCTGGCTCGGTAATGCCATCCGGTGATCTTTCCGAAGCTTTGGAATGGTTGTGACCTCATAAGTACCATAAAGTCGCTAATACGATTACATTTACTCCGCCAGTGAACATCGGAACCAACTACGTAATCGTAGGTTTCTATAAAAATAATAATGAAAGGTAAAAATAGAGACGGATGAGCCGTGTGTGTAATAATACTTTGAAATTAACTGTCGGAATTTGCTTATTTTCTGAGTGATTTTCCCTTTTTTCGTTCGTAAAAAGAACTGAATGGTTTAACACCGTGTTGCCGCCGTTTACAGTGTTTTGCTTCTACGATCGCAACTGTACACAAGTGGACAGAATATCATGGAATACATTATGATGAAAATCGAAGCAAATATGTTCGGACATTCTTTAAATTGGGAGCAGATTTCCATTATGATTTAGTAAGTTCAGGATAGATTTGCTATTCCAGGAATTTCTTTCTGATAAGTCAAACTTATATGAGAGGAGAAATATGTTTGCAAATTTGAAGAAAAAAAGATAACATACGGTAGTATTGCTTTAAACTAATCCCATGTCTTTAGACGACTTACCTCCGCCCGCAGTTATTGCTTCAACGTAATCACTCCATGTTACGGAGTAGCCCCGGTAGTTACCAGCTCTGACACGAAATGAATAGGCTTTACAAGGTGACAGACCAGTCATGATGGTTACCGTTCTGGCTAATGTGTAATTTCCTATAGTTCGACCACAAACATATCGAATTTGGTACTGGTAGTCCTGTATGTGACCATGTCTGCTGCCACATTGCACCTTATCCCAATATAAACTTAGACTATAACGACCAGTAGAGGTGACTCTCACATTTAGAGGTGCTGCAGAGGGATCTGAAAAAAGTATGCTGCAATTTAGAATGGCATAGGCCTACATGATATATGATGCGCGTGTGTACATTTTCGAGATCGGCGTTTGGACGCTGAGATCAGTCAGTTTGGGAATTGATCTATTTTGATCAAAAAGTCTGTTATTTTCGGGTGATCCAAGAATATATCGCACTCGCTATAAAAAGAATTCCTGTATCACCATCAAAGCCATCTAATATTATATAAATATATAATTGTTTGCAAACTTAATTATTATTTTGCAAACTTAAATATTATTTTGCAAACTTAATTTTGTTGTTGCATGCAGACTTTTGTTTTTGTTTTTTGTAAACTTAAACTTCCTGCAAACTTGCATATTCCCTGCACGCAACACCTGTTAATGTGACGCTTCTCGGAGCAACGCTCTCAATTGTGCAGCTGGAAAGTTTGAAATAATTGACAAACTCTAAAATTATAAACATTTCAGCTAACTTTTTATATAAATTTGCTAAGATAATTTAAATTTGCCAAAATATTTATGGATGCAGAATAATATCTATGTGAGCCAAAATATTTAAAATGCTATTTTTTTTATTTACCTTTGCAATTAATATATAATAATGCAACAAAATAAATATAAATTTAAAGTTGTGTGTCCCTTATGGTACACTGAACTAAATATCGGAATTACTTTCATGTAGGTACTCACAATCTTCAGCTGTCATGTTTGTGACAGTTGCATCAGGTCCTTGACCATAGCTATTAACAGCATACACATACACCTCATACGTTGAGTATGGAAGCAGGTCACGGATGACAGCGTTAGGGACTTGATCAGCAGGTATAGTGCTAGCTGTAATCCGTGGTCCACCCGTGATAGATTTACATTGATCACGATTAGTCAGGCTATACTCTACCGTGTAGTTTGTTGGTGCACTAGAGCTGGATGGAGGATCCCATGTGATTCTGATGAAGGTGCTGGTTATATTGTCTATATGTAAGTTAGCAACCATACCAGGTGCTGCAGAACAAAGAAAATCAAAACAAATATGGGTTTAGCAGTAAATCAATCGAAACACTACACAATTCCACTTATATTAGCCCAGCCTTTAGTAAAAAACACACCCAAATCAGTCAGTCGGTCGGTCGGTCGGTCGGTCGGTCGGTCGGTCGGTCGGTCGGTCGGTCGGTCGGTCGGTCGGATGAGCTATTGACTATATAAAGTATATTTTATTGTTGGGATAAGTGTTTTAAACAAAAAAGTCAATCACAAGTTTGATCGTAGATCAATAGTTTTTGAACTGTGACCTTTTGAAAATTACAAGTTGGCCAAAATATACCATTTTGGTCATATTTTCGCAAAATTGGCACAAAAATGACACGTTATCATCATTAAAAAAATATTTTGACTCATTATGAATTGATAAACCATGTTATAATGTTGGTATATAGATGTACATTACATTACAACACATTTCAAAAGTCCATGGTATGCTGATGCCATGGCAAGCAGCTTTAATATCCTTCAAATCCTTTAAATTTGACTCAGATTCTACCCATTTTCGATGAATTTGAAGGATATTAAAGCTGTTTGCCATGGCATGCGGACACCATTGACTTTTGAAATGTCTTGTAATGTAAAGTTCATCTATAAACCAACATTATAACATGGTTTATCAATTCATATTGAGTCAAAATATTTTTTTAATGATGATAACATGTCATTTTTGTGCCAATTTTGCGAAAAATGACCAAAATGGTCTATTTTGGCCAACTTGTAATTTTCAAAAGGTCACAGTTCAAAAACTATTGATCTACGATCAAAGTTGTGATTGACTTTTTTGTTTAAAACACTTATCAATAGTCAATAGCTCATTTGTTAGTTTTTTTACCATGTTAAATTTAGTTTTTGACTTCCCATTGAAACACATGTGACCTTTGACCCTAAATCGAGGTCTAGGGTCATAACGTGCAACCTACGAACGTGGGATAAGGTAAAATATTGATCAGGCATATATTAGCTTCATTTTAAGCCACATTTCATCTGTGCCCTACATGGAGAGTGCTAGATTTGTTTTCTGAAGGAATAAAACATGCACGGCCTATTATAGTCTATTGTAGATAAGACTCTATTTGAGTCTGACTATCTTCATGCAATAAAAGAGTGCTCAATGCTATGCAGCAGAGCGTGAATAAATTAAATTAAAGTCAAATGGATGAGTTACTACTCAGAGTTTCATGCTACTGCATTCATCAGGTAACTGATTTTTTGTTATTCCGTGCTGAAGAAACAAACACAATACGCGGGCGTCGGAAGTTCGGCGAAGATCGCGGTCGTATGCGCGCGCCTTGCTCTACGCTCCTGGCGCGGATTGCTCATTCATAGGCGTTATGTTAGTCAAGAGTGGTTTGAGAGATAAAATTTGTTCTCATGACGGCATTTAGATACAAGTTCCGATCTTTTGTTAAGGAGAAACCGCTTGTCGGCGTTGATGATAGTAAGTTTCTCCGACAGACACAGGTCACAGCGTTTGGTACCGTTGTCATATGCGCGTGCCCTAGAGATGATGGACCATGTGATAGTGAATTGTTTGTTCTCTCTTTTGAGCTCCCAAACGTATTTGGAAAGCTCCTGTACTGGTGTTTAACATTCTTGAAGGACTGTTTGTGGTTGTTGTATCTTGATTTGAAGGGGGGTTCTGTCAGACCGATGTACAGTTTGGCTTTGTTCTGGTTGGTAACTTTCACTTCCGCACCGTATATGACATTGGTGGTTTGGCATTTTCCTTGCAGAGGGCAGAGCTCCTTATTTCGGCAGTTGCAAGACTTCATATTGTCCTCTGTTGGGCTTTTATCGCCAGATGACACCTTTATGTTATGCGACTTTATGATGCTGGATAGGTTCTGCATACAGCTGTAACTAACCTTAACAGTATTCCGGTTGAAGATTTTGCCCAGTTTTGATCCTTTGGGGAAGTGCTCGTCGATAAGTTGTAGGAAGGTCTTGCCGATATTGGTAGAGACGCTCTTGCTATATGGTGGGTTAAACCAGATGGCATTGCGTTGACGGTTGCGCGCGGTTTTCTTCGGCCTTCTTGTAAAGGTCAGACCTTCGGAATATCCACTGGCTTTCAAGGCGTCGTCATACGGTGGGGCGGCATCGACAAAGGCTTCACTGTCATATGAAATGTCTGATATCCGTCTGCTTATTGAGGCCGGTATGTTCTTGATAATGCTAGGCGGGTGGTTGGAATGCTTATGGATGTATAACGGTTGGTCATTTGGTTTACGATACGGAAAGTACTTGCCGTTGCCAAGGTTGAGTGTGATGTCTAGGAAATTGGTGACTTTGAGGTTGCACTCAATGGTTATCGTAAGACCTACGTTGCTGAACGTTTTTATGATGTCTTTTCTGATACGGTCTGACGTCGTGCCCGATGTGTTCTTGAGGATTGCAAGACCGTCGTCTCGATACCAATATTCTTCTTGTCGATCCTTTTAGAGTGTTCAGGATATAAAGACCCACAAGGTCGCATACTTCCGCTCCGTCAAAGCTCCCCATAGTGACGTCGAACAGGTCGTTGCTCTCTTTCTTCATCCATGGAGAACCTGCGTCGAATTGTTTTTTGCACTGTCATAACCTAAATCAATTTTAATAGCTTTAGGTTATGACTGGGTGGTATTCTATACCTTATGAAGACATTGCATTATTTGATTTTATAAGCTGATCAAAAATCGATGAAAATCAGACTCGTTTCTCTCATCAGAAATAAAGTCGGGCATCAATGTTTTTGGTATGAAATTAAAGCTTAATCTTCCGTTAGTACAGAAATTGCTCTTAAGATATCGTACGAATCTTAGCCCGGCCAATCGAATGGTTACAAGAAGCAAAGTCACAAAAGTCATTAAATTATATATTAGCTAAAATCACTGTTTGTGAAGTAAATTATGGTCAAATTTGGCATCATATTATTAAGAAAATTACGAACAATCCACCTACTTCGGGGGACCCGGGGCATGGCGGGGACCATGCGGGGACCGTACGCAATAGTAAAAAAAACCTTTGCCCGGCTATATGCGGGGGCGTGTACTAGGGACGTACAATATGTGCCCCCCGGGGCGTGTAGCCGGGTCATAGCAGGGGCGTACATCACTAAAAAATAAGCCGGGCAGTGTAGCGGGGGCGTATGCTAGGGTACACGGTACACCCCGGGCCGTATCAACTATGACGTCATAGCATTAGCGTAAACTAAGTACACCTTGGACACCTGAAATTGGTCAATATTTGGCTGGATATGTGATAGATTGAAATATTGGTTGTTTGAAACATTTGCGTGTATCTCGGCAATGCAAGCATAGAAACAGATAACAATTGGTACATAATAATCTATGTTTCACATTTTTTTAGATCCGATTTTCTTAATACAAACAAGAGGGGACCATCTCAAATACGCTTTTATTAATCAAAATCCGCAATAATGAACCTTAGAAAACAACAAAGGATAAAGAACAATGAAGGGATTATAATTGAGTAAATTGTTGTGGGATGCAAAGCAATAATAGTAGGCATTTTAAAAGGAGCTGATCATAAAATGTCCTCAAACCATCGAAATTATGTGACGATTACTTTAAGGTCACGTTTTTTTACCTCGGCACCCATAAAAGGTGGTTTTGTTACATTTTAATCCTTTTTTTGTACTTAGGCTATTGTATTTGTTTAACCCTCTATTCGATTGACTTGTGTTTGGACTTATTTTTACGGCAATTTAATCCCCTTTAATAATCTGAAGAGATAAACAATCCATCACCTTTGATTAAATTAATACAGCTCGTTAAAACATAATTAGACAGGGTGGTTGAGGAAGTGAAGGAGGAGGAAGTGGAGGAGGAGGAGGATATAATTGTCTAATAATGGGTGAAATGGATCGTTTTCCTGTAATAGAGCATTCTAATTCTTAGTATTATGTCAGTTTAGTTCTAAATGATGCAACAATGCTTTACATAATTTACTTAAAGTATTATTACACCGACCTTCAGTTATACGTAGCTCAAAATGTGAAATAATATCCAATAAAGCAAATCGGGGGGGGGGGGGGGGGGGGGGCACAATCGACTGAGAAAAAGTTTTTTCCTTGCAGTATCAAAGTGAACGGTATTTTTGCGTCAAATATGTATTGTAGTTTGACCGGTTTGTTACAGCAACCTGGTCCCACACCAAAAAAGGGTTCCCTATTGCTTTGTGTGGTAAAGAGGTCAAGTTCGTGCTAATTTGTTTCACCTTTAAAGCAAACTGGTTCATACAAATCATTGTTTTTTATTGAAGATCTAGATGTCTCTGCTTAAAAACAATCACTTTTGTGGGGGGGGGGGGGGGGGGGGGGGGAGGGGGGGGGGGAGGGGGGGGGGTAACCAGCATTTTCCCCGCTACGGGCCAATGATATCTATCTTAGGTACGACAAGCTGCCTATATTCTTAGATCAGGGGTTTTAGCTCTACATTGGTGGAAACAGTGAAATCGTGTAAAATGATACCATTCAAGAAAAAGCTATAGATGTTGGGCCTAATGTGGAGGAAATAACCTACAAATGCCAAATGATGAAACGTTTTGGTACATTTATAGCACTTTTTACCTATTCTAGGATGTTAAATTTAGACTTATGATGGGTCAATCTTAATTTTAAACACTGCCGTGTATTGCCAAAATGCAAAATATTAGTTGGTGGTGTGCACTCTTATACGTAGCTCAAAATGTGAAATCATATCACAAAAAGGAAATCAGGGGCACATTTTAGGTTAATCCGCCTTTTTGAGCCTAAATTGTCTGCGAAAAGTTGCTTTCTTTACGATTTCAACTCGAACGTCATTTGGTCCATCAAATGCGTTGCGGTTTGACCGGTTTGTTTGTTACACCGACCTTATACGTAGCTCAAAATGTGAAATCATATCCAAAAGGGCAAATCGGGTATTGTAGCAAACATAAAGGTTGTATTATCATTAAATACAAACAGATGAAATATAGCAGCAATGAAATCATCCGAATCCAATTAACAGGCCAGTGCAATGACAAGTGGTTACTGTTGCCGGCTGGGGCCCGTATCAAAAACCGCGCAAGGCTGGTAAATGCCTTTCGGTACTGAGAAAAAGCGTTTGTGAAATGACTCAGTAATAAAAAAACAACTTAACTTTCACGTAGGTATTTGTGATGATCATGGTATTAATTTCCTCCAAAATCACCCTGAGGTCCATTTATATATAGGACAATAATTTTGAAACCATCTTAACAGGATAATTCATTGACAATTAACTCCAAACATCCGTATTACACTAAACATCCGGGTGTATACTAACCTTCCAACTCCGGTAGAACAAAATCGCCGCCAGCGGTAACAGTTATGACGTCACTTCGTCCTCCTATTCCTACGCTATTTATACCATACACCTCGACCCTGATTTCATCGCCTGGTGACAGGTTGCTGAAGGTGAAATTGGTGACATAGACGTCTACATGAGTTTCCCCAAGTGGGAAGTCGCTGTGTATGTACAACACCCTATAGTATTCGGTGTTGGGGCTTCCAGGCGTCCATGATATCGTTATCGAGTTATCGGTGATTGAATCTACGCGTGGAGTTGATGGTGGTACTGGAATACCCTCTTTGTGATAAAAGGTAAACAAGTATTTGTTAGGGAGCACATCAAAACTCGACCGCCCGGCAACTGTCGGTTCCGTGCAGTTCCGTGAGGTTGCAGCCGGTTTCTATTGTTCTAAACAATGCACCGAGCGGAACCGCCGGTTGCTGCGCGGTCGAGTTTTGATTTGCTCCCTTAGTTGTTATACGATTATCCTTATGATAAAACTATACAAATATTATAAAAAGTAGGCTATACAAATATAATTCATTGCTATTTTCTTTAATAAAGACGATTTTGGCAATCATCATGCGTTTACGTTGTCGACTCCTAGACTAACTAGCTTAATTTATAAATAAAATGTCAACGTGAATCTATGAACATAATATGGTTTGGACAGGTTTTTTTTAGTAAGACTTCATTAAAAGGTGGGTGTTCCGATCACTTTAGCTTTTCTTCAGCTTCATCAAATGTTGGTTGGTTGGTTCGGTCCTGTCATGACTGACAGCTCGTGACCTTACAGATACTACGCCACAAATAACGATTTTCAGCAAAGGAGTAACAATCACGGAGTGGGTGTCCAGTAATCAATTTATTTGGTCAATCCATCGGGAACGAGGTCTGCCTCTCTTGCGCTTCCCTTCAATCATGCCTTGCATGATCATCTTCTCTAGGTTGTTACCCTTGCGACGTGAGATATGGCCGAAGTAGCTCAGCATCTGGGTGTTGATAGCATGACGAAGTCGTTTAGACACCCCTATTTCTTCAATAATACTGGCATTGGTCCTTCTCATTGTCCATACGATACGAAGCATACGCCTCCAACACCACATCTCGAAAGCAGCTATTCTGTTTTTGTCAGCTCTGGTTAGGGTCCACGTCTCACATGCATGCATGGCAATTCGAAATACAAGTTCTTGGACTAGCCTGGTTTTTGTTGCTCTGGTTATTCCTCTGTCAGCCCAGATCTTGCTTTACGGGTTGATCATTGCTGATCTGGCAATTGCTAAACGGTGTCTAATCTCTTGGCTGCAACCACCCTCTTTGGAAGGAAACCCCATATTTATTTCTTAGTACTGTAAATATTTCGGCACGGAAGATTTTTTTCTATTTAGACTCCAAGTTATATGCCAAAATGCAGTGAATTACTGCAAAAGGTGGTTAACCACGCGGCCAGTTTGTGTACTACTCAATGGTGAAATGTATATCACACTGTGCTTCTAACTGGATAAGAACCATTTGAATTATGCAACTCAAACGTTTGAATATGATTATCTTAGGGCTGACCATTTATATAGAATAAAAAACATCAAGTTGAAAATCGGACCAGCAATAACATTATACTTTTTCAGGTATGAATGACCAGACCCGTAAGCAGGACTTCTATAGGGGGGCGTTTTTTTCTTGAAAAGGTACATTAGTACCCCAAAAAATCGTAAAAGGGTGCCTCATGTTTTCTTTCTTTCAGTCAGCTCTGTCAATTTCAGAGCGGGAGGGGTGAGGGTGGAAGGGGGGAGGGTAGAGGGTAGGGGTAGGGGTAGACGCATGCTACCAAATACCAAATACCACTCTCATTTGGTCCGATATTCTCCCACGCCTTTTTTGATTACGGGGAGCGTTAGCCACATATATATATACACTGCAAAAACTACAGAACACATTGACGCGTAGAGAACACGTAACAGATTTAAAACATGTTCCTGGCCGTTATAGATGTGTTCTTGATGTGTTCTAGAAATGGCCCTTGAACACATACAGAACACATGGTGGTGCGTCACAGCAGTGTAACAGCACCACCCTATTGGGAGACGAGTTCATAACGCGTGACCAGCTACGGATTGTCTAGGTGTAATACACACTGATCTTTCCGATGGACAATTATCGGAGTTTATTCACAATATTACCAAATTCCTCATCATAACACGAGGGTCATTCAATAAGTTCTACCTCCTCACTCATAACATCGCTAATATGAATGTCAGCCTCATGACATCTATCATGATTATAGCTCTGAATCATAGCTACACGTTTATAGTTAATGCTAATTGATACCTATTTCACTTTTGTCATGATAAAAACAAAGCCAGAGAGAGATTTTGGACAACGGACACGGACAATTACCCCAAAGATAAATACATGTTTCTTCGTTTTCTCTCCGTATTGTATGATTAGGTATAACCGCTTGATTTGAATACTGAAAATAGAAAACAATGGATGATTTCTGAATATAATGCTATACTATCATGTATAAATCAGACTGTAGGCAATATTAACCTTTGCAACTTGCAAATAGTATAATATCAACTCGAATGTATTGACACGCCTTTAGCTTACTGGAAAACTGATATTCCGTGGAATGTTCGTTGTTACAAGTCAAGCCACAATGATGCCTCGAATGTTAAATCTTAACACTGTTGACCATGTCATTCTGTTAAACAAATTAGAGACCATGGGTGTGTCCTCAGTTGAGTGGTTTAGATCGTATTTGAGCGGTAGGAGGCAAATTGTCAATGTTAACCAGGTTGATTCTGCCCCACTGGGAATCACCTGCGGGGTTCCGCAAGGCAGCATCCTTGGTCCTCTCCTATTTCTCTGCTATGTGAATGACATGCCCATCAGTGTCGACTGTAAAGTGTCGTTATATGCTGATGACAGTGGCTTGCTGGTTTCTGGCAAAGATCCCACAATTATTGCGGATAAACTAAGTCAAGAGTTAGAAAATTGCAGACAATGGCTGATTGATAACAAACTCTCCCTTCATCTTGGTAAGACAGAGGCTATTTTATTTGGTACAAAGAGGAAGCTTTTTTTATTTAAGTATTTAGGTGTCACCCTTGACAATATTCTTTCAGGGGAGTCGATTGCTTTAAATGTTATCAAAAAGGCCAGCGGGAGACTCAAATTTTTATACAGGCACGCTGATTGTTTGAATTTAAAAACCCGCAAGACACTGTGTTCAGCATTGATTATGTGTTATTTTGATTATGCATGCTCTTCCTGGTATTCAGCTATTTCCCAAAAATTCAAAAATCGTTTTCAAACCATGCAAAACAAAATTGTCCGTTTTATTTTGGGTGTGGGACCGCGTACCCATATTGGTCAAAAAGAGTTGGACATGGTAGGGATGTTATCAAGCCGGGATAGGGTTGTGCAACTTAAACTTAACCATGTTTTTAAGATTTTTCATGATTTGTCTCCTGATTATATGAAATTGTATTTTACTAGAGTGTCATCTTTGCATAAATATAGTACCAGGGGTAGCCCGTTCAACTTTGTTGTTCCTTCTTCTAAGGGTCAAGCTAGATTTACTTTTTATAATACTGCTATTCATCACTGGAACTCATTGCCGAGCGAGATCAAGAACACCAATCATTTTAGTTTATTCAAACAATTAGTTAAAAGACACTTGGCGAGTTATGATTCAATTGATTTATGAGCTGGTCTCCCACCTTGTGCTCGTGCCCTGTTTTTATTTGTTTTGTCCTTGTTTTCGTTTGGCGTTTGTGCTTCTTTCGTGATTTTCATTTGTTTTGTTGTTTTTTCTTCTGCCTTTCTATGCTTGTTAAAGGACCCCAATGGAAATAAGCTTTGTGCTCAAAGCTTTTTGGGCTATCCTTGGTACTTTTGCTCATATTTTATTATATCTATATGTTTTTAAATAGGTTTGTGCAATCTTTTACATGTTTGTATGCTTAAATGTTTCTCTATATGATGTTTTGAGTACCTAATAAAATCAAATCAAATCAAATCAACATGATAGTAACTTTATCAGTTTTCTTATATGCAACATTTAGAATAGTTAACCAGGTAGTCAGTGATAGAAAAAATATATCTTCGAGAGACTTGAAATATATCCATTTAGTCCTGTATAATGAAGTCTCTTAGTTATTTTGAAAAGCACATATGACTTTTGCAGCGGTTCTCTAGGGTAGGGTTAAAATTGATGGCTGTCCTGATCTGGTTCTGGCTTATAAGAGGGCATTTTCCGCCCAAAAACAGTCACTTGTATTGTTTAAAGTCTGTTCAAGCGATATTTAACATTTAGAACGATTGTAATTGACCGATAGGTACATTTTGTATCTTATAATTAGCCAAATGAATAGCACTAAAGAGACATTTGGCTGTTTTTTACCCGTTTCCGTCGCACTAAATGGAAGTTTGGTTTTTACTGCATATCCAGAAAAGTATAATAATCATTTAGACACATTTACCATGATTTTGTAGCTGAGATTTAAAGCTTTAATTGTGGAATATTTCATACGACTGGCTTGTATATTAGCAAAGTTATGATGTAGGAGGTAGAACTTATTGAATGACCCTCGTAAATGGGAGCGTGAACTGAATTATAATATATTCAACAACTCCCCCATACCTTAAGTACAGTAACAAAGCGTTGTTGATTTGAGATAAACCCACTCTTCATATGCAAATTAATAGGATGGCGAACCTTATTTGGAAACCATGCATCGATGCAAAATTGTAAACAAACAACAAATGTTCGCAAAATGTGTTCATTTTTTCGCCCGTTTTTTCGGCGTATAAATGCATTTCGCCATGCGATCCTTAAAGTTAGCAAACAGCTTTATTTACCAAAATGTAGCTATATCCATGAGGAAAATATTTTTGGCGAGGGCCATATGTCACGGATCATTCCTAAAGCCACAATTTTAATCGAAACGGTCGCTACCCAGCCCAAGAGAATCGCCATTTTGTATCATCGCGCGGTGAAATGACATTCCTCAGATCTATTTGGACCGTACCACTATTGAAATGGAGGGGTGTGTTTAATTTGATACAAATATTCTGTAAACATATATCAAAATGTATTATGTAAATTAAACGCATTCTTGATTTAATTTTTCTCTGAATGTTAAAGGTGATGTGTGAATAAAATGTTATTTACAAAATATTTTAAATTCCACAATTACTTGCGCAATAATTTGTATTCTCTAATGTTTACCTTTTGCAACCCATCCCATTCAGAAGTTCCCTCGCCCATTTACAGGGAACGGACGATGTCCAAATAAGGGCCTAATTATAATAAAGCGTAAAAATTTTGTTCCGTTTTTTAAGAGCAGCTATTTTTTTGATGTCAAATTAAGCCTATTAAACAACGGTTTTTTTAATTGTTTTCATTAATTTTCCAAAACGCTATTCACATATGAATGATGTGAATATGTTTGGTCGTTGTTGAACGGGGTTCAACAAGGTCTTCGACGGGTTTATTTTGCTCGGAAACCCGTCTTACCGTTGTCGATTCAAGATAAACAACTCCGAAACCTTATTGAACCCCATATTGAACACTGCATGTTAACAATTATATGAGGATAAGGGGATAATGTGAAAAGTAGCTAAAATCAAAATGAACATGGATATAAAGAATATCGTTATAATGTGAAAACCGTGTACATTATGTGTTTGTTGCTTTAGACAAACATAAGTGAAAAATCATGTACCATTCAGCGAGTTAATAAATGACCCGTATGTAGCCAAAAATGCTACCACTACCACTCCACACTTTCTCGACTCCTCTCAATATTTACGGTAGAAATATGCCGTAATGGAAATAACCACATGACTGTCAACCCGGGGTTGAAGATCAAGTGTGTCGCAGCTCTATATAATAATATTATGTGTACTGATCATAATAGTAGTATTGCTTTATTCCGTAATAATAAGAGGGCTTAAAATCATGTCTTGACCAGATCAACCCTCGCTAGTCTAAATACCTAAGTTTACAGAGTGTGTAGTTCCTACCTAGTGAACCCCAGGTGGAAAGTTATGTGGGTATTTCCATCGCTGCATAATTAATCTAGGTACAATTTCGAAATCATGTAAAGTTATAGTCCTATAATTTTTCGCATCTGTGATAAGTTCGCGGTCCCTGTTTTTTAATTTATTTACCATACTAAATCAATAAGGCCAAGACTGTGTAAGAGACTGACTTTCTATAACACTAAGGACTACAATATAGGTCTAGCTTATCTACAATGTAAATATAATGTTTATAATCTCTGTTTAATTATTAGAATATTTAACATAGTGTCATGATGTTTGGTGAAGTATTTCAACCAAATTTTAAGAAATTAAAAAAGCACTCTTGCAAAGTCTGCCATATTCACAGCAAATCGGGGTCAAAATCGAATTTGACCTCGGATCGGATTTCAATCCGGATTCAAGATAATAATATTAAGATTAGGATTAGACATGACTTCTACATTGTACTTTATATAATTTATTTTAAAAACGTATAGATCTACATTCTGGAATGGGGGAGTGTAGGCCTAAATGCCATGGAAATAAAAGTTACTATGAGGGTCATTCAATAATTTCTACCTCCTCCCCATAACATCGCTAATATTAATGTCAACCTCATGATATTTGTCATGATTTTAGCTCCGAATTATAGCTACACATTGTAGTAAATGATAATTGATATATGTTTTACCTCTGTTATGACGCGGTCAAAGCCAGAGAGAGATTTTGGACAACGGACACAGAAATTACTTTAGAAATATTCACATGTTTTTCGGGTGTATTTTGTATGGTTAGATAAGAGCATGATTTAAATACTAAAAATACAAATGAATGAATGATATCTAAATTTATTACAGTATTATCATATATAGATAAGATTGTAAACCATATTAACTCTTGTAGGCTTGCAAATAGTGTACTATCAACTCAAATGTATTGCTATGCATTTGGCATACCGGAATACTGCTAATCAGTCGAATTTTCGTTGTTATAAATTAAGCCACAATGATGCCTCGAATGTTAAATCTTTAACATAATAGTCACTTTATGAGTTTTAATTATATGCAACCTTCAAAATAGGTAATCATGTAGTCAATGAAAATTATCATTTGACAGACTTTTAATCACTTTATTAAGATCGGTTTAGGTATATACGATCGCTTATTTCTCATGAAAGTCAAATATGACTTTTACGTGGCTCTCTAGGGGAGGGGTAAACTGAATGGTTGTCCTGACCTGGATCTGGCTAATCAGCGGGCATATTTTCACCAAAGCAATCAGTCAAATTTATTGTTTACAGTCTGTTAAAGAGATATTTGACATTTAGAATGGTTATTATTGATCGATAGGTATGTTTTGCCCCTTACAATAGGCCAAATGAATAGCACTTCGGCGATATTTTTGCTGTTTTCATCCGTTACCGTCATATTAAATCGAGGTTTGGTTCGCAATTCATCCCCAAAAAAGTACAGCGAAAACACAGATAAATTTACATTGAATTCGTAGCTGAGGTTCCAAGCTACAATCGTGTGATATTTGATAAGACTGGTTCATATAATAATAAAGTTATGAGGTAGGAGGTAGAACTTATTGAATGACCCTCGTACATGCATGGTGCATGGAAAATAAAAGTTTCCATAACAAGTTGTTTGGCCAAACTTTTTGGAATTATAGGCTACTAATAGAATAAAGACAAACATTCGTGCTGAAATGACAAATCTTAAACGTGCCACAATAATAAATCTGTAAAGTCCATCGTAACAAATAATATAGACCTAAAATAATGTGTCCACTTCATTCATTAAGATGAAGTACAAGATTATTATTTAGTTAAAAATAAGTCAAATAATAAAGACAATTTATTGGTTTGACTTACAGACAGAGCTCCGGGGCCAATTTGACCAGTAGGCCTTGGGCTATTGGAGTAGCTCTGGGTACTACCATGGAAGTAACTGTTACTTCCACGGTGCTACTGATCGTTGTCTATACCAGCTATGGTTATAAAATAGTCCCAACTATTGGTTAAATAGCTTCCCATCTATAGCTTTAGGCTGAGGAGGGGCGTTGGACCTCCTGTCAGAATTAAGAACGAGACCTGACTTAAGAATTACGGAATGGAGTCCAAGGAGTTCATCCAGCCTCTACCAATTCACCTTGCATAGAGTAGGCACACACCCTTTATCAATGGATACGAGAAATAAGAGAGGCCGTAATGCCCATGGCCATAATGGGCCCAGCTCAACAGGTGGTGCTAGGAAACAGGTGACAGCTGATTCTTCTGGTGATAAACCAACGTATGATGAGTTAGATCCAAAGCCGGAAGGAAGGTCTAATTCGGATGGAAGTATCGGCAGGAACCAAACTGATTTATATATTTGTGCATACAACGTTAGGACATTGAGAACAGGGGAAAATCTTGATGCACTTCTGGAAGAAATAGAAAACATCAATTGGGACATAATAGGACTTACAGAAACAAGGCGACTAGGAAATCTAATCAAGTTACCAGATTGTGGACACACATTATTCACGACCTCAGGAACAAACAGAGGATGTAATGGAGTAGGCTTTCTGGTAAACAAAGACATTGAGGAAAACATATTAGAATATAACGACATTTTAGACAGGATTGCTTTCTTGAAACTGCAGATTAACAAACAACATACTATGAAGATCATCCAAGTGTATGCGCCGACCACAAGTCATGACGATGAAGTAGTTGAGGAATTCTACATCGAAATCTTTTACAATAATACTCATGGGGGATTTCAACGCAAAAGTAGGAATAAGAAAAGAAAAGGAAGAAAGAGGAATCGGCCCATTTGGTATCGAAGGTCGAAATGAGAGAGGAGAGAGACTTCTTCAATTTGTATCCAGCAGGAGTTTACAAATTAGCAACACATTTTTCAAAAAAAAACAAGCAAAAACTACTGGACCTGGGAAAGCCCAAACGGAGCAACTCACAACATGATAGACTACATCATCTGTGACCACCAAAGAATCTTACGGGATGTTGCAACATTACCAAAGATTGACATGGGAAGTGACCATCGATTTGTCAGAGCCAAAGTGACGATAAATAAGAAGATGGGGAGACTGAGGAGGACCAAAAGAACCAAAAAGAGACATATTGATATAGAAGTGCTCTCCAACAAACAACAGCAATTCAAACTGGAACTTCACAACAGATTCGCAGCACTAGAAGATCTAGCTGACGATGGACCACTTGACCAACTCTACGATCAAATTGCTAATACATTCATGGAGGAAGCAGAGAAGCTGGCAAAAGAAAAGAAGAAAATAGTAAACAATACATATCCGGAGAGAGAAGACATTCGTAAACTCAATGAGAAAAGGAAAGCTCTCAAACCCCTCAGACAGATATCACCCCGTAACCAGAGAGAATACACTGAACTAAATAAGACAATCCGTAAGATGCGTCGAAATCAAAAGAGAAAGTACAGAACTAAAAAGGTGAGGAAGGTACTAGAAAGTAACAAAGGACCAAAAATCATCAATAGGAAATTGGAGGAAGGGAGGAAGCTGCTAGCGGCAATTAAAACAAAGGATGGATCAAAAGTTACAGACAAAGTAAAAATAACAGAGATCATTGAAGAATTCTACAGAGAACTATACAACACAGACAAACCAGACTGGAGACAGAACGAACACTGGAGTAGAAAAGCAGAGAATGTTCCACCTATTCTCAAGGAAGAAGTGGAGAGTGCAGTAAACCAGATGAAGAAAGGAAAGGCTCCTGGAGAGGATCAATTAACATCAGACATTCACAAGTTAGGAGGAGGAGAAACTGTAACAAACCTAACCAAACTGTTCAACAAGATCATGCAACTTGAGAAAGTGCCTACCCAGTGGAACGAATCAAAGGTTATTATATTGTTCAAGAAAGGGGATATGAAGGACATAAAAAACTATAGACCTATCAGCCTGCTGCCTCACATGTACAAAGTCTTTACAAGAATTATTCTTGCCAGAGTCGAGAAACAGCTTGATGAAAACCAGCCTAGAGAACAAGCAGGTTTTAGAGCATGATTCAGGACATCAGACTATCTTCAAACATTGAGCCAGTTATAGAGAAGTCGAAAGAATATCGCTTCAATATATGTCTCGGTTTTGTGGACTATGAGAAGGCATTTGACAGTCTAGACCACCAGTCTCTATTAAATGCGCTGGAAAAGCAGGTCAGTGATGAAAAGTACATCCGCCTAATCAAGGCAATCTATAAGGATCCAAGTGCTAGAATCCACCAAGAGAGCACCACAACTGAAGCCTTTACAAGGTGTGAGACAAGGTGACCCATCTCCCCAAAGCTATTCACTGCAGCCATGGAGGATGTTTTCAGAAACCTGGATCGGCAAGGTATGGGAGTTGTAGTCGATGGTGAACACCTTACCCATCTCAGATTTGCAGATGACATCCTACTCTCAGCCATGAGCCCCAGAAATTGCAGAAGATGATCCGAGAACTGAGTGAAGAGAGCAACAAGGCTGGACTTAACACTTTCGACGCGGCCAATGGTTTTACCAAATACAAAACAGATTTTTCAGAAACGTTTCCGAACTTCCAAGGTCTATCTCAAGGATTACTAAACCGATATTAGGCATGTTTGTACTTATGTCAATGCATTTCTCATGATGATTCCAAATATGATAATGAAATTGAATAATTTTGACATTTTTGAAACATTTTGTGAAATTTTGGAATGTCGTCTGCAGCCGCCTGCCGCGTGGAAAGTGTTAACATGAACATCAAGAAGACAAAGTGGTGATGTGCAACAAGCTGAAAGCTATAACAATTCAAGGAAAAACCATAGAAAGAGTGAACAGTTATATATACATGGGAAAGAAGATTTCTCTGGACAATGAAACAGCAGGGGAAGTGAACAGAAGGATACAGCTAGCATGGGTGAAGTTTGGTAAGCTCAGCTCTATCTTTCGTGATGAAGAGCTACCATTGTCACTAAAGCGACCAATTTTCAACCAGTGTATCATCCCAGTACTATCGTATGGCTCGGAAACATGGACAACAACTAGAGATTGGAGAAGAAGCCAAAAGTCACTGAGAGGGCAATGAAAAGGATATTGATTGGCGTTACAAGAAGGGACATGGTGACCAACACAGATTTAATGAAGAAAACAGAAGTGAGGGACATCATACTGGGAAAAAAATGGAGATGGGCTGGCCATCTAGCCAGTAGGAAAGACAACAGATGGACTCATAAATTAACAGACTGGATCCCCAGAGCATTCACCAGAGGAAGAGGCAGGCCAAACAGACGGTGGATAGACGACATCATAGAGTATGGCAACGTTACTTGGAAAGGGACAGCTCAGGACAGAGTGAAATGGAAAATTGATGAAGAGGCCTTCATTCTGCAGTGGAGTGAAATAGGCTAGATAGATAGATATTGGTTTGTTTGAATACCACACATTACAAGCGTCTACGACCTTGGTGAAAGCAAGCATGAAATCATCTCAACACATATCTAAGGCCAATTGTTAGGGTTTTTGTTTTTTACCAAAATGTTCCTTGAAGTCTGTAACATACAGCTTAGGTGGACATCCTTGCCAACTCAGATGTTAAGTTGACCTATGACCTCGATTTACACCACTAGTAGTAACGGGGACAGTCAAGAAATCAACAACTAAAAGGTCTACTAAAGCTAATTGTTAACAGCAATCGTGTTATAAATCATGGCTATCTTCAGTAGATAGTAATGAAAAAAGTGATCCAACCAAATCAATAAATGCCTACTTGAGGTACAAATCTTAAACGGCGGGATTCCGGTGGTATTTAGTGTTAAAATCAATAACATTTGGACCACTTGCCCAGCCCTTTTAAGGGTTTTTTAACAGTATTTATTTACCCTAAATAACACGAAATAAGACATGCCATCACATTCACCTGGGAGTGTATTTACACAGTAAAAGTAAAAGCAGCTATTTTTATTATTCACATTTGTATGCATCTTTTTCAGTGGCGTAGCAAGAGGGGTGGGGGGGGGGGGGGGGGGGGGAGGGGGCGTCGCCCCATTGACTGTCGTGTCGGTTCAGATCGGTACTGTCGGTTCATTTGACAAGAGGAATCATGGAATTGTGATGGCTAAAAGTACACAGATGGAAATTTTCCCCCATGTGTCCCCAAAATGCAATAATTGGTACAAGCTTGTTTAGTGCTAATATGTACCTCTATCATAGCACAAAATAAGTGTAAAGTCGAACATTCTCGCGCGGTCAGAAACTGTTTGTAATAGGTGTATAATGCGGTACTCAGTTGAAAGATGCGTCTAAAGAAATTCACATTACTTGTTGCATACATTTTGAATTTTAAGAATACTTCCTAATTAACAACTTACCAATCTGTGCCCCAACCGGAACGCAGCTTGTTATAACGAGCAGATATATAAGTAACATTTTAGTGAAGAACACCAGGGATGATATCCGACTGAACGTTGTTGTTGTACCAATTGCATTGAACCAATACTAGTCTTTTACAGGCGTGTTGTTCACATTTAAAACAATGTCAACAACATATTTCCGCAATTATGTGTATAAAGTCAAGGTTATAATGACGTAGGCTAGTTGGACTGTTCCGTTTCCAAGTACAAGTATTATAGCGAGAACGTCATTTTTGATATATTTATACACAAAAAAACACCCTGAAGGGGTGTATATATACGAACGACAAATTTGACGTTTATTTGAAGGCGCGCGCATTACAAATGCCTTATTATTATCATTAGTGTTATTATTATTATTATATTATTATTATTATTATTATTATTATTATTATTTAGTCAATATTATTTTTTGCTTCAATTCTAAGTTTTATCTTTTGATTTGTGGTGACATTTTATATGCCAAGCAACCTTGGCCAGGTTTTAGAGGAAGCAGGATACCTGTAATACGTATACGTGGTGGGAAATATTGGCAATTAGGCCACTGTGGGAAATCCTGTTCTACTGCCAAACGTACTTCTCAGGTTGGGTCGATCGGGTTTTTTTTTGGGGGGGGGGGGGGGGGGCGGGGTCCAGAAATTTGAAACAATCACAAATTTCAAAAAAGAAGTCAAAATCAAAAAATGTCATAACGAAATTCAATGGCAAACAAAATTGCAACAAATGTTTGTTGTTGAAAATTCGATAAAATGTGTCGGTCGGGCCGTTTAACAAGTGGTTGTCTTCGAGGCTTTAGCCAGAGTAATATAGAGAGGGTTTACTATAACTATAGGTGAAGGTTGTCTATAATATGGCGTTATCCAATGGCTGCCATCTGTAAGATTATGTTTCCAAAATAGCCCGGGTGAGGGAGGGGGGGGGGGGGGGGGGGTACTCACCAAATACGGTATACGGGGATGTGCCGCTCTAATGGGTAGCTTTTTTGCAAAGAATCCATAAACATGGGGTATGATTTTGTGCTGGAAAATCCCTAATAATGGGGTCACGTTTTCCAAATGGGTCTATTTTCACGAAAATTTACAAAAAGTAAAACCCTTCATTTTTTTTCTTCAAAAATCCCCCTTAGAAATGGGTAGGGGTTTTGAATCTCAAGCCGCACAACCCCGACCAAACCAAATCCGAGTACCTCCCTCGGGAAAAATAGCACACGGTACTAGTAATATATAACTAAATAGCACCTATTGAAAATATGGTATATCCATATATCTATTATAGCTGCCTCTTGATACTTTTAGTCCCATGTTGGAATAGGCATGCGTACGGCTGTTAAGAACACGTCCTCTCTCACCCATATTGACCCCATATGTTTGGTAAATTTACACTCAATTACTCCGTATGTTTTTGAAAAAGTAATCACTCTCACCATTAAATCCCATTTGTGTGTGAAAGTTTCTCATTCAGATTTTGCAAATGTCTCACCCAAAGATACCTTTGTTAGGGCAATTTGTCAACCTCTCATACAATGACTTAACTTGACTTGTGTGATTTTACTCGCCTATTCAAAAGAACTGATTCAACTACATGTATATAAAGTCACTTTGCCCAAAGACCTGACTTGACTCAAGTCACTTTGCCAAAAGACCTGGCTAGACTCAAGTCTGGTACTGAGTAGGTTCAGTCAAGAAACATTTGGACTTGTCAAGATGAATACAAGTATGCCTATAACTACATATACATTGGCCTGAGCATTACTTGAAGGGTCATTTCAGTACATCAGTGCTAATAGCCTCACGTTCAGTATGACTTGATGCAACTTGAACAAAATCTGTGACTTGATTTGACTTAAGCCAACCAATCTAACTTCACTTGACCGGATTGAATGACTTGACTTGATATGACTCAAGGTAAATTTTACTATAACTATAGGTGAAGGTTGTCTATAATATGGCGTTATCCAATGGCTGCCATCTGTAAGATTATGTTTCCAAAATAGCCCGGGTAGGGAGGGGGGGGGGGGGGGGGGTACTCACCAAATACGGTATACGGGGATGTGCCGCTCTAATGGGTAGCTTTTTTGCAAAGAATCCATAAACATGGGGTATGATTTTGTGCTGGAAAATCCCTAATAATGGGGTCACGTTTTCCAAATGGGTCTATTTTCACGAAAATTTACAAAAAGTAAAACCCTTCATTTTTTTTCTTCAAAAATCCCCCTTAGAAATGGGTAGGGGTTTTGAATCTCAAGCCGCACAACCCCGACCAAACCAAATCCGAGTACCTCCCTCGGGAAAAATAGCACACGGTACTAGTAATATATAACTAAATAGCACCTATTGAAAATATGGTATATCCATATATCTATTATAGCTGCCTCTTGATACTTTTAGTCCCATGTTGGAATAGGCATGCGTACGGCTGTTAAGAACACGTCCTCTCTCACCCATATTGACCCCATATGTTTGGTAAATTTACACTCAATTACTCCGTATGTTTTTGAAAAAGTAATCACTCTCACCATTAAATCCCATTTGTGTGTGAAAGTTTCTCATTCAGATTTTGCAAATGTCTCACCCAAAGATACCTTTGTTAGGGCAATTTGTCAACCTCTCATACAATGACTTAACTTGACTTGTGTGATTTTACTCGCCTATTCAAAAGAACTGATTCAACTACATGTATATAAAGTCACTTTGCCCAAAGACCTGACTTGACTCAAGTCACTTTGCCAAAAGACCTGGCTAGACTCAAGTCTGGTACTGAGTAGGTTCAGTCAAGAAACATTTGGACTTGTCAAGATGAATACAAGTATGCCTATAACTACATATACATTGGCCTGAGCATTACTTGAAGGGTCATTTCAGTACATCAGTGCTAATAGCCTCACGTTCAGTATGACTTGATGCAACTTGAACAAAATCTGTGACTTGATTTGACTTAAGCCAACCAATCTAACTTCACTTGACCGGATTGAATGACTTGACTTGATATGACTCAAGGTAAATTGAAACTAATACCGTATTTGACTTGACTGTAGTCACATATTAATATATTGATATGCACAGTTGGAACGCATTGTTAGCAATAACTTAAATTTTATTTCATACAAATTGGTTATTCCAAACGGGAGATATGGGAATATTCTGTAAAATTTAATCTGTTCCAATTTCCAAGGAACCTCTATGAATGCAAAAGTTTAACGCACGCATTTTGAATATGGCAATCAATGGCGTGTTGGTATTCACAATACCTACACTAGAAAAATGGGGGTATATTTGGAACAATTTGGATTTCGTGCTTTTATGAAGTCGTTTTTCTACTCCTTAACACTTTCCACGCGGCAGGCAGCTGCAGACGACATTCCAAAATGTCACAAAATGTTTCAAAAATGTCAAAATGGTTAAATTTCACAACCATTTTTGGAAACACCACATGAAATGCATTAAAATAAATACAAACATGCCTAGTATTGGTTCAGTAATCCTTGAGATAGACTTTGAAAATTGTGAAAGGTTTCGAAAAATATTGTTTTGTGTATGGTAAATATAATAGCCGCGTGGAAAGTGTTAAGACTGTGAAGATATTGGCCAATTTTTAACAAAAAGTATGTTTCTCGAATATCTAAAAACGGGTTTTTTAGCTTATTATTTCTCACAACAGTAAATAAGCTTACCGCTGGAGGTAGCTTTCTGGCAGCAACTCGCTTGCCTTTCGTCAGCCCCAATAACACGTGGGGGGGGGGGGGGGGGGGGGCGCTGTTGGCGGTTAAGCTATTGATCAGCCTCATCATCTTCGCCGTCAGGCGGTGATGGACGACAACTCAATAGCGGCGTATACATCGCTGGTAGGTAGTAGCGTCCTCCGTTTCTGTTGAGGGAGCTCTGCTTGAGCCTGATGTGTGCGGCTTCGCGAAATCCCCGGCCAAACCAAGAGGAGTCAGAATCAAGGATTCTGATGTCGATCTAAAAACGTCACCTGAATATTTAGACTCATCCTGTAAAGTCAACCACAAGTCAATTACTCTGTTCAAGGACATCACACTCCCACGCAATGCGGATGCATACTTTTTCACTGCAAATGTGAACAATGTTGTTTGAAGAAACCTCGTTCCCACCAGTGGCGGCACCAGCCTCATATATATATATATATTTTTTTTGGGGGGGGGGGGGGGGGGGGGGGAGCATATTTTTAGGGGGCCTGAATCTCGCGCAAATTTGTTGTGCCATTTTACGCTTAAATGGTCACATTTAGTATAATACTAACTAAATTAGTATGAAAGTTAACATTTGGTCTAGTTAAACATAATTTAGTATGAAAATTAGCGCACAGCTATATTGTCTATATTTTTCTTATTTTAACTAAATTGATTTGTTTTTGAGGGGGGGGGGGGGGGAGATTTGTTTTGGGGGAGGCGGGGGGGGGGGGGGGGGATTCCCCCATTGCCCCCCCCCCCCCCCCCCCCCTGGTGCCGCCACTGTTTCCCACATCCCTACTATGTATTAGGTGTATAGCACACACAAGCTGTACAAACCTGCCACATATTTCGTGCAAAATTAACAAATTCCAATTTTTGATAATTTATAAGCAAACGAAGGCATATACAATGTTATCTTTTCACTTTATATAACTCAGTTATGTTCTTGATATTTGCATCTAAAAGTGTGATCTTTTCAATTTATATAATTTCGTTGTGTTCTTGATATTGTGGGGAAGTGTCAATTCATAAACCTCATAGAAATATTTTAAACACAATGATGTATTTCAGTGGTTTTAATACAGCGCGCAACATCTACCAAGGAATGATTACATAGAAATCACCTGTCTCAGAAACACACCGTAAGAACTGCATTTTCCGTGAGCGGTACATTCCACGTACATGGGTGAGCATGTAACTATCATACCAAATGTTATTAATTTACTACCTACAGAACTTGAGATGTTTAGTAAGGGATTAAATCATGTTTCAGCGTATGTGCATCACCAATCGACAACGGCGTTCGCGCGTCTGCGTGGTTTATTTCACGAGGGCAGGCAACGCCCGAGTGAAATAAACGCAAGTTTTAATGTAGGTCTACTTCATTTTTAACAATTTACTTCAATTTTCAAAAAAACTGAAATTACCAAACTAACCTAATAATCAATTTCCTCTAAGTTTCAAAACTCGATGAAAACACAACTAAAACAGTTGGCAGAATCATTCCAAAAACAACACACACTGCGACTGCGATCGCGTATCGCGTGAAAACATTATCCGCGTAGTGCGGATCGATCGGCGCGCTGATCAGAATGTGTGCGAACACAGGGCATTTACAGGAACCTGATGTACACATACGGAATAAAAATTAATACACCTCTGATTCTCCGTCAGCTGATAAACATGTGAAGAGTGTGATAATTAATGGGTGTTTTAATCATTTTAAGAACATGGTTATTAAAATAAAGTGGCTCAACGTTGACAAAAAAAAACCAATTTATAAGCTCAAAATGGCTTTTCGCGGCAGGTTTTCAACTACTTTTGGAGAATTTCAAATGACGAGAGCACCAGAACGCATTGATCGATTGACACATTTTAAGACCTTTAAAATGATACCTGTCTTGTTGAATTCATAGAAAATTGACCCAAACAGTTACCAACTTTCGGGGGAAAATGGACCCATATGTTTACCGGTGACCCATATTATCCTATATATTTGAAAAATATGTAGCCCGAATACAATACGGCTTTCAACCGGTTCACTGACGATAGCTATACACACCATTAAGGATATTATCCACATGGGTATTGATCCAGTTTGAAAAGATCAGGTTGTGGATTTCGGTAGTATCATAGTTGCTCACTATAGGATTGGCATACGATGATAAGGTTGACAACATACTTCCTGGTACGGAAAATAGCTCTAAATTGATCCAGTGGTTTCTCTGATGTATTCGGAAACTGTCACAAGGTAGGAAACTGGCAAAAAGCCCTTTGGTCAGGTTCCCAAAACAAAATGTGCAGGGATGAAATTACGGGACCACCTATTGATGATAGGTGACCTCTGACCTACAGTCACATGTCATTACCCCCAAGCAAGGATAGAGCCCTGACAGAAAATATCGAAAAAACATGAAACTGTTTGCTTAAAGGTTACTCTGAGAAAAGTTCAAAAAACGATAATAGTCCAATACAATGGACTAATACGGAAAACGAAGTGCCATTCTAGTCTTAGAATGTCCGATATACAATTAGCTTTGTATATCGAGTTTCCTAACTTAAAAAGTCTTCTCCACTGAGTTTTAGCTGCTAGGGAGGAGACAAAATAAATTAAGAATGTACTACGTTCAGAGACTTCTGTATATAGAGTTGAAAGGCCCACCTTGTTTAAGATAAAACAAGTGGTGTCGGCATGCAGAATAAATATTATGAATGCTGGGAGGATATAAAGGGTACCTGCTTTCGGACTAAATGAAATAGCTCTATTTAAAGCACCGATTGTAGTATGCTTAAAACAAGAAATTGAAAAACTTGAAAGTCTCAAACATGAAGCATCCAAAAACAGAAAATATTTATTTAATTAATTAAATAAATTTGAAGAATAGGCGCCACGTGGCAAAAACTATGTCGGGCGGGAACTTTTCAGATTCAATCAAATTATCTTTATGAAATATATCATAGTTTTATTTCGTAAAAACTGTACTAAAAGTATAATCATTACTTCCAATGATACATTATAATAAGTCCGTAAAACTTTACAGAAATGGATGTTATTCGTTTCTTTGAATAATTAAGAATGTTTTTACTCATTCTTATGAATGAGACAAGGTTTAGAATGGTTGGGGTTGTTACGACGATTATCTTGACGGATTCTTTTCGTTGGGTGGTCTTCTCGGCTCTGTTGATAGTTCTGTTTTTTTCTTCTTGGGCTGTCTTCGATCTGTCTTCTGCTCGATCAGGCTGTCTATGTTTTTGTTCATAGTGAAGCATTCGTTGAGAAAGAACGTGAGTGCTGTTTTCAATTCTTCTTCAAAGGTCCAAATTAGATTATGTAAGTACGATACATGTAGATGATTAGATGGATATTTGCCGTTTTTGTCGTCTGAAACTTGAATTATATTAGTATTTAGCTGGTTGATTTGGTTTCATTCATAGTTCTGTGAACTATTTATATATGTGTTAATTTTTAGCAAGAGATTTGGTTGTCCGCCTGGCAACTGCAGAAGTGTATGTTGGTTGTCGTGGCTCATTTTGGTTGTCTCAGGCAACCGGACAACCACTTAATTCGAACGATGAAAGAGGGCTGATTTTTCTTAATCCTTATAGGTGTAAGTTCATACATGTAATACAATTGTACAAATATACCAATCCCAGTTGTTATCATAATTGAGGGCGCAGCCTCCAACACATCTCTTAGTGTCCCTTTAAGAGAGGTAGAGTGACTTATGCACGCGTGGCAAGAGTGACTGATGCATTTGCAGCTACACGATTTTCTCATTTGATGATCAATAAAAATGATGATATAAAAACGAATGATAATATAAGCCTATAGTAGGAATGAGAAGAACGAATATTCAAAAGTTACTGTTGTCATGGTTGTCATGAATACAAATGAGGTGGTTGCGATGTGATGGTAATGATATGGTTATAAGCCCAGGTGGCTTCGTGTTATTGTATTATTCATGATTTGCTCAACAGTGCAACAGGCCATAAACCTCCCGAAAAGACAAGTCAAGGGATTAGTCCATAGTTTAAATTAGTCAAGCACAAGTCTCATAATTTTAATGTATATGAAGTAAAGGTCTGGCAATATGAAAACTTGAAAATTAAACAAAATTATCAATATGTATAGGAAATACATGAAAATTAGTGATAAAACTTAAAAAACATGATTTTACCTATACATTTGTAACCATGGAAGATAAAAGTACACTGCTTTAAAATAGTGTCTATGATTCTATGATGGATATGGCCGATAATTCTGATTGAGCACTTTTTAAAAAAGTTATCTCGTTTTCGAAAAATAATCCCATTTTTAGTTACTTTGCTTAAATGCCTATGTTTCTTTTATCTGTAATTGAAAAGGTTAATAGGCAATTGCATTTGAAAGCTGACACATCAAAGAAAACGTTATATTGATCAGAAGGTTAATATAACAAAAGGAGTAAATATGTGACATTTGTCCTTGGCGGCCATTTTGTTACTATTTGCCCCCAAAATGAGATTTCTAAATTTCGGCATAACCGAACAATTATTTGAATTCTAATCAATACATAACTTTCCCCCGAAGTTCTAGCTTTCAATTGTAATTGCCTATTTACCTTAACCAGTGACAGGTAAAAGAAACATATAAGTTAAGGAAATTAACTAAAAATTACCCTTTTGCTTATTTTCCCGAAAACTAGATTTTTGTTCTTCAAAAAAGTGCTCAATCAGAATTATCAGCCAAATATAATGTACACCTTATTTGAAATCAGTGTACTTTTGTACAGTGTATCTTTTATGGTTGCAAAAGTATAGGTAAAATAATGTTTTTTATGTTTCTTCACTAATTTTTTATGTA
Source organism: Ophiura sarsii (assembly GCA_035610835.1). Lineage (NCBI taxonomy): Eukaryota > Metazoa > Echinodermata > Ophiuroidea > Amphilepidida > Ophiuridae > Ophiura > Ophiura sarsii. The sequence continues at coordinate 54,314,524 of CM069457.1, read as the reverse complement.
TTTTCCTATACATGAAGAGGTTTTTTGCAAAAGGGCCTACATCCACTTTGGGTCTTATTGAGAAAAAGTCAAAAAACTGTTTCTAAATATTCAAGATGAGCAATTGAAAAACTGAATGGATTGTGAAAGAGGTACACTACATACTATTTGAAATTGAAATAAATTTCAAATGTGCTAGTTTTTAATTTTTTTAAAATCATGTTTACATTTTTTGAAAATTTGGATGTAGGCCCTTTTGCAACAGAACTTCATCTGATTGTACATAAAGAAAAAATAACACACACAAAAAATCAGTTATTTTAATCATTTAAAAAAAATAAGTTTGATATAGAAATGTATAGGTCACAATCATATGTTTCAAGGAAATAAAGTCATTTTTTTCAAAAAGACCCACATCTCATTGTAAACAGCCATTGAAGTTGTTGTTTTGCTGCAAAAGGGCCTGTATCCCGATTTAATTCTGGATACAGGCCCTTTTGCAACAAAACAACAATTTCAATGGCTGTTTTCAATGAGATGTAGGTCTTTTTGAAAAAAATGACTTTGTTTCCTTGAAACGTATGATTTTTCCCTATACATTGTTATATCAAACTCACTTTTGAAAAAAATGCACCATCTTCACATATTGATATATTTTTTCTAATGTTCATGTTTTCATATTGCCAGACCTTTACTTCATATATATTAACATTATGAGACTTGTGCTATATGACTAATTTAAACTATGGCAAAATCACTTGACTTGTCTTTTCGGGAGGGTTATGGCCTGTTGCACTGTAGGGGTGTACGAGTATGTGTATTTTCTCTAAGTTATTATAAACTTTAGAATAAATTATTTTGCTGACAAAAACCGAAATAAATAAATAAGTAAACAATTAAAATAAAAACAATTAACATATATTTTAAGAAGAATAAATTAAAAATGTTAATGAAACACAATTATAAATAATTGAAAGGAAACAAAAGTCAATTATGCAAATTATTCAATAAATAGATCAATACAAATAAAATGTTCAATTTTTCTCATACACAAATGTCGGGAATATGTTTATGTACAACATATCTGATTTCCAGGTTTGCAAGATATACACATCTCAAGAGTTAAAATAAAAATGTGTTTTTGACTTGATGATAATTTAACATGTAAATAATACGCAATGAGATTAATTTTCTGATTTTTTTCTAATAAGTTGTTTGGGCTAATTTTATTGTGTATCACTAAACTTGACTTCATTGAAAGAAAGTTGGTGTTTTTATAGTCATTTAAGTGAATTTGATATGAAAGGACATTTATGGTAAGTTGCACAGTTGGAGCACAACTTTGGCATCAATGACTTGTTGTTGCAAGAATTTTTACTATTTTTGGAACAATATCTTCTAATGTTGCGAGAATGTTTTCTATTTTTACAATAATATAATCTAATTTTGCGAGAATGTTTTCTATGTATCTCAACAATATTTTCTAATTTTTGCGTGGTTTTTTCATCTATTTTTTGCAATATTATTTTTTTAATTTTGCAAGAATGTTTTCTTTTTTTGCAACAATTGTTCTTATTTTGCGAAAATATCTTCTAATTATGCAACACTTTTTCTAAATTTGCAAGAACGGTTTTTTTTAATCTGAAGCCCGTATGACAAGTTCGATCGAACACGGATGACGGTCTGTGTTTAACGGCAAGTACCGAGTTACTAGGGTTAGGGTTATTGGGTTAGGTTTGGGTTAAGGGGGCTGTCAAGTGTCGTTGTATGAATTTGTCAAGCACTGTAACTTTCAAACTATTTATGTGTTGTACATAAAAGTATACACTTTTTTGAATGAAATGAGTCGGGGAATCCATTTTTCGTATCAAAAATCGTGATTTTTATATTTTTGCCCAAAAATGCCTCTTTTTTGCCTAAATTTTATTAACAACCTAACAAAATAATTTTTAGGTAAAAAATTCTAAAATTTTACAGAAAGCATCTGAATTCAATTATCTAGGAACCGTTTTTTTTTTTGCCTTTAACATTTTTAGTTTTGAAATTATTGACCAAAAAGTGCTAAAAATGTGAATTTTGAGATATTTTATCCCAAAAATCACATTTTTAGCACTTTTTGGTCAATAATTTCAAAACTAAAAATCACGATTTTTGATACGAAAAATGGATTCCCCGACTCATTTCATTCAAAAAAGTGTATTCTTTTATGTACAACACATAAATAATTTGAAAGTTACAGTGCTTGACAAATTCATAAAACGACACTTGACAGCCCCTTAAGAGGCTAGGGGTTAGGGTGAGGGATCTAACTCATAATCCAAAACCCCTAACCTTTAAACCCACAAACCACTAACCCTTGGTACTTGGTACTCCTAACCCATTACCCCTAACCCCTAACCCCTAGTACAACAAGTCATACTTAGTGTAATTTGTCATCAGTTTGAATTATTCATCATGGGGTATTTTGCATGTTTCACTAACTGTCCCCATCCTAAATATGACTCCTTCAAAATATGATTATTTTGGTAATTTCTGTATCGCTTACCAGAGCTCAAAAACACACTTCTTTGTGTTTGTTCTTATCTACTCTTTATAATCTATTTGGCATTCGTTTAACATTTTTGACAAATGTAATATTACCTTGAAATTTAAATCGAGGGAAAAAACGAAGAAAAAACCCCCACCAACATATGGATTTCCTGTACTACTCTAACCCCTAACCCGTTAACTATTAATCCTAATCCCTAACCCAGATAGGAAACATTATCCCAACATTAGAAAATTGTTGCAAAAATATAGAACTAATTGAACTAAATTCTCACAAGATTTCATCAAGGATTGTTTAAGTTTGGTGGATGTTATTGGTAACTGCGGAGCGCTGCGCGGAGTGGTAATCAACGGCGGTGGAAAGTAGCCACTTCGTGTGCCATTATGGAGCACAGCGTCAGCGAGCAGAGCGTCTTGCGGCATAGGCTCAGGCTCGGGCCCCGATAAAATGTTGAATTTAGATGCTCTCCGAGGGCGTTTCTATGCCAATTCAAAGCTCATTAAATGACCGATTGAAATTGTTTTCACGTGGGTGACGAGAGGTTGTTCCCCCTATATATACATCAACGGCGTGTTGTTGAGTGCAATGCGAATAGAGATGCAGCTGTGGACAAGTAACCGTGTGTAGTAAACTATTTTATCGTTCAATAAATAAATGCATATACATTGTGCAAGAATATAACCATCCAAGAGTCAGCCCCCCCCCCCCCACACCATTCCCTGGTTGCCAAGAGATACAAATGTGCGACAAAAGCTTGACAAAGTACATACTTAGGAAGAAATCAACACATTTTCTATCAATTTTAAATAGGATTCTATTCATTTTTGAATAGGAAAAACTATTTAACTTCGAATATGGTACTGAGGCTGATCGGTTTAAGGTTAACATAGGTGTGAATAAATAAATTTCTGATATTAAATTGAATTGTACCTCATTATGTTGAACAACATCTTGGCTAACTGAAACTGTATTTTTTAAAACGTAAAGGCCCTGTCACACCATAACGTATGGCCTGAACGTGGCGTAGGAAAAGTCGACATCGGTGATGGAATGGACGTATCCATAGCGTATCCATAGCGTATTGAACGTAACCATAGCGTATGACTAACGTATTGATAGCGTATCACTAACTTATAACAAACTTATGACAGCGTATCAAAGCGTATGCGATCGGCGAGCGTATGACCAACGTATGCTTAACGTATTCGTAGCGTATGTCTGCCGTGTTCGACGTATCATCAGCGTATCCTCGGCGTACAACGAACACGTGACTTATGCAGCTGCAGAAATTTAGTTTCGTACACGGCGGGACAAGTGTTGTCAGTTCAAGTAAACGCAGCCTAGATGATAACTATTAAAACATCTATAAGGGTAAATCTATACGAGTAACGTACCTCTAACGTATGTCAGCGTATGTCAACGTATGTCTAACGTATGTCAGCGTTTGTAAACGTATGTCTAACGTACCACGAACCTATCGGGAACTTATGCAGAACGTAAGTTAAGCACACGTTGAGTACGTCGAGAAATTTTGAACATGCTCAATAATTTTTCGCGGGCTCGACATGTTCCAAATTTTTACAAAGTATCACAGCGTGCTCTTAACGTAAACGACGTATCCCCAACTTACCCCTAACTTGTATCAGCGTACACCAATGTACACCAACGTATTTTTCGATATTTCGCATACGTTGTCATACGTTCAGACGATACGCCATAGTGTGACATGGCCTTAAAATGCGTTTGTTTTTTGGTCCATTATTGCCTTAAGGCCCTGTCACACCATAGAGTATGGCCTGAACGTGGCCTGAACGTATGCCGACGTATTAAAAAAATAGCTCGAAAATTGTCAGAGTCCAAGAACGTCCAAGAACGTCTAACTTCCCAACGAATTGCGTAGGAAAAGTCGACATCGGTGATGGAATGGACGTATCCATAGCGTATTGAACATATACATAGCGTATGACTAAGGTATTGATAGCGTATTACTTACTTATAACAAACTTATGACAGCGTATCACAGCGTATGCGAGCGTATGACCAACGTATGCGTAACGTATTCGTAGCGTATGTCTGCCGTGTTCGACGTATCCTCAGCGTATCCTCGGCGTACAAGGAACACGTGACTTATGCCGCTGCAGAAATTGAGTTTCGTACACAGCGGGAGAAGTGTTGCCAATTCAAGAAAACGCAGCCTAGATGATAACTATAAAAATATCTAGAAAAATAAATATATAGGTCCAACCTATAACTTACGAGTAACGTACCTCTAACGTATGTCAGCGTATGTCAACGTAAATGTATGTCTAACGTATGTTAGCGTATGTAAACGTATGTCTAACGTACCACGAACCTATCGGGAACTTATGCAGAACGTATAAAGCACATGTTGAGTACGTCGAGACATTTTGAACAAGCTCAATAATTTTTCGCGGGCTCGACGTGTTCCAATTTTTCACAGCGTATCACAGTGTGCTCTTAACGTAAACGACGTATCCCCAACTTACCCCTAACTTATATCAGCGTACACCAACGTACACCAGCGTTCGTTGGCATACGTTCAGGTGATACGCCATGGTGTGACAGGGCCTTTAAAGAATGATAAGATGAGAACCAATTAAAGTACACATTTTTAGCTTGACAAAACCTGGATTTAGCATATTGAATTTTGATATGTTGTTCATGTACACAAGGTAATCTTTACCAGCCATAAATCACTACCTTGCACTTACTCCCACTATATATTGAAGTATATGATGTCATTTTTTCTTGAATTCTCCATGTTACAATGTAAATAAGAAGCAATTTCAAAGTTATTCTCGTGGTTAACTTAACATTTGTATCCGTCCGTGACGCCCGAAAATGTCCATCCGTGACACAAGTTGTCAGCTCTGTCTGGTAAAAGTAAAGGCAAGATTTCAATAACTGTGCTTCATTCAGGTAATAAAGCCATAATGTCTTAGATATTGTTTAGCCCAGAAAACATTGGGGAGTAACTAATGGTTTATATAGAAATGACGAAAGACTACGTAAAAGTAGAAAACCCTATTTCTATCTTGTCCGTCCGTGACGCAAATATTTAACTGTGTCTATTCTTAGTAACAAACCACACCCACCAATGTTTTATAAATTTCAATGAAGTTGATGATACTCTTTAACATTAAACCATTTCCTCCCGTGTTTCGCCAAGCCCACCGCCCAAGGTCTCCAAGCACGCATCGGTGACGCAGTGGGAACTGGTTGGGGCCTAAAAAGGGTCGCGAGAGGGTCCCTATGGTCTCTTTTGAGCGCCAATACACCGCGCTTGTTGTGTGCATGCACAAAATCAAGGGCGACCATGGGATCCTTTCACGACCCTCTCACATCCCAGCCAGTTCCCCCTGCGTCAACAGGTCACCGAGGAGTTCATGAAGATCTTGGTGCGTTTGGCTTTGTTCCAGCGTAGTCCAAGCGCCAGCCTGATTGCAGCAGAATTTGTAAGGGTTTTAGTGACCTAGATTTAAAAATGGACAATCTTGGACAGTTTTCCGCGCTCTTATTGCGTGTTATTCAGTTATTAGCAGTACTTGGTTTCACCACGGGTGATAGCTAGCTGTTCAATAGCACTCGTATTGACTATGTTGTTAGCGGGGCTGCTGGCTACAGTGTTTTCTGTAGTGGACTGGTCAGCCATGGCTGACCCGTTGGCGTTCGAAATTTGACCTACTCCGAGTAGTCATTCCAACCAAAATTGAGCATAAAATAGTCTACAGATGTTGGCAAACACTATGATGTACACAATATGGCCACCCAATGAAATAACTACAGCAAATTACGTCTGGATCGGCTAGCAAACCGGACTGGCGATGACGTACGTCTTATCTGCATGCCGCCATTTATATTTTATCTCAGCGCCTTGACTAACCTAAAGCTAGCCCAGCCAGCTTGACTAACCTAAAGCTAGAAGCTAGTCCAGCCACATACTAGTCCAGCAGAACAAATCAAGCTAGTCGGCCATAACCTATCCAGCAGGCTTGACTAACCTGCTTGACTTGTTTAAACTAGTCCAGCAGGCTTGACTAACCTGCTCGACTAGTTTAAACTGAGTCCAGCCTGTGCCTGACTGGTTTAGGTTTTCAGGGTGGAATAAGGGTACGGTCCATATTGACATACAGGCATTTAAAGTATTTAAAATATTGTAGAAAATTACCGAAATGTGCTATTGAAATTAAAATTGACAATATTACACGTTATAGGCACATAATATATGATTTGTTGATAAAAATGTCGTATTAAGCGATGTTGATCAATTTATTAGTTTTGGACTTGGGTCTTTCTTGCGCTCAGTTTAGAGCCATGTGTTTCATACAGGGTTTGAAAGATGAATATCTTTTTTGGTCCAATATAAATTTAGCTTCTAATAATAACTTGAAAATCCGGGTTTAATTTTGTGTGTGTGTGTGTGTCCAATACAAAATATTCGTTGGCAATGAGTATACTGCAGTCTATACTATCTTGGCTGACTACAAAGTCATCTCATGTCTAACGTAAAGCGGCATGGCGATAGAAGAAAAAAAATCGTTTTCCCTCCTACCAACAGCTAGTAATGCAATTTAATAGTTACGCTAATAAACAACAAAAGGCTGCCTCTTAGAAGCTCAATTTAAAAAACTCACCTACAAAACACGAACATTTTAATTTAAATGCAATTATACTTTCTTTATCTTTTTAATTGAAATGCAAAAGTTTAAACAACGATTGCAAATATACTCCAAATATACCATAATTTAAACAATTTTGTCTTACACAGATTTTGTTTTGTTAGCATTGAGGGTTAAACAAGATGTTTGAATCATCGGATTAAGGTTGAGGTTCAATCACTGGAATATTGGAGCCGGCGCGAATTTGGGCAACTCTACTGATCCAAGTGTGCCTAAAGTACCCTAAGGAATATTAAAACACAATCGTGCTCTTTTAAGAAAATTAATACTTTTATTCATTTTCTACAAGCTCCAGTTTATGCTATCAAAACATGTTGATAGATTTGTTTGGGGAGCGTGGCCAGCTATATTAATAACATTAAAAGGATACTTGAAAAGGCACTTACATACTCAATTAAAAATACTCACCTAAAACATGAATCTTTTGTGAATTACATTAGGATTTGTATCTGTTAACGTATTAGGGTATCCCTTAAAATAATACTTATTTTTAAAACATTTAGCCTCATAGCCAAAAAGTGTGTTTTTAAAAATAATAACGTCACAACTATGATATTTTCAACTTGTAAAAACACTGGGAAACCTAATAATAATATAACTGCGTCAAATCATTCCCATTTTACAATATAGTCTGAAACGGTCTGAATCAGTATTACAATTGGTATAGTCAAATAGTACAAGCTCCTCCCCTTCTGCCAAATAACGCAACCAATAAAATTGCGTCTATGCACAGTGAGAGTTGATGAGAGAGAGCCTGAGTGTATATAAGTGTACATATTGCATCCAGTGAGAGTTTCATCTACACATAAGCTACATATTGCATCCTGTGAGGGTTTCATCTACACATAAGCTTCAAATTTACACATTACCTGTGCAGTCACATGAGAATGATGATGAAGTGGCTAGCTTTAATATCACTTCTGGGTGCGGTTTTTATCAACACTGTTGATTACACGGTCCAAGCATCTGATATTGAAAGTGGCAGCATTGACGTTGAGGATAAAGAATTACAGGTGAGAAACCAATAGCATTCAAATACAGTGCTAGAATTAAAATTACCAGTTCACTCACTCATAAAACTACCAGTTCATTCATTCATAACTCAAAAACTATAGCACCCACATTATATCAAGTCATACATTTAGAAAAAACATTCTTCTCTTTAATTTGAGATGTTTCACGTGATTGACTATTGCATAAGATTACTTTAACAGCATAATTTAATTAAGATAAACTGTGTGGTAATTGAGATTGCAGCAAGAATGTCTATTCTCATGTCATACAGGATTGACATTGGAAACTTGATTTGTTACGTGTAGCTCTTCAGTCAGCATAGTTATACACTCTTACCACAAACGGTTTCAGCCAAGGTGCTTTTATGTTAGCTAATTCAAAATTAATAATCGGTACCAAAAATATCAAGTCATACATTTAGCAAAAAACATTCTTCTCTTTAATTTCAGATATTTCACGTGACTGACTGTCACATAACATAACATAAGGCCATATGTTTTGACCTCACCACCCAGAAATGGTGGTGGCGTTGCATTTTTGGTGAAGAATCATCTATCTCTCTATTAACTCAACAACTAAATGTGGTAGAGCTATGGTTGAGTGTCATTTGAAAGCCTATTTATCTAGCGATATTGTGTAAATAAATCAGGTATTTCTTTAACTGTTTGACTGAGATATAATTGATTATATTGTGAAACTCAGGGGTGGTGGCGGTGGTGGTGGCGGTGGCGCTGTGTGCAATATCTATGGGGAATATAGAAAATGTTCCCAATTCTACGTTCAATGTAAAATAACTCCTCATCCCTGTAAGGTACAAACATGATTTTGCTATCATTTTATAGATTATTTTATATTCTATAAGATTATATTTCAACAAACGTGACAACTATTATGTAAGATTTGTAATCATGAATCGATTGCATTGTCCTTGGCTTTCTCCCTATACGATACACAGTGAACTAACCCCAATTCATATATACATGACTATAACAATAAAAGTGTTCAACCGATGACAGCAAAATTATACATTTTTGGAAAGCTCTTAAAAATAGGAGAATTCAAAAATGCTGTTTAAATCAGGCTAGGATGCATACCCCCAAAAATATATTTGTAAACTCTAATAAATATGAGATTTAAACATTTGTGCTAATTTACTTCCCGATTTAGTATATTTCATCAAGTTACTATTGTCAACCATTATGTTCTGATGGGTAATAGCATGAGGAATTAATACGCACTGTAAACTTATGATTGGGATAGGTATAAAAATACTATTGAGCTTTAATCAAAATATTTAAAAAAAATCAATATCGTTTGAACATTCTTTATCGCAACATGTTACCATTAGGTCCTGTCATAATTTCAATTGCATATTTGGATTCCTTGTGAGATTACCGTTCAGAAAACTTTTTATGGGGGGTAGAACAAATTGAATTGCGATATGCTAATTCGAATCTCAGATAGTGTAAAATGTAAAAGTCTGGACATGCAACGGGAAGGGTGGTGAGTTCAAAACACATGGCCATAAACGAATAGAGCAGAACTACACTTTCCAATGGTGTGTTTTATTTAACTAATGATTCATTTACCCAGTTTATTCTGAACCAGGAATGTGAACCATGTACAAAATTAAGAGAGTGCACATTTGATTAGGCATGGTAATGCGACCGGCCACAATGGTTTCTTGGAAGCTCACCGTATCTTCTCTTGGTGGATATGATGTTTTTTCAGCTCCGCTTGTATTTTGTTTTGATGTGTATGGTGGCTATTCGTTCAACAATGTTGGATTTCAATGTTGAGGGAAAACAAACTTTTTTTTATTATAAGTTACTGATAGGCAGATCAATATTTTGAATTATACCGATATCATATTTTCGGGAATCCTTATTTTCATGTAGGTATACCTTATAGCTTTGTACGCCTGCCACAGGTGAGATATATGGCCAAATGTAACAACAATTTGGTTGGTTTCAACATAACGCCAAGGAAGGCTTTATTTCAATAGCGTTTGCTGTTAGTATAAGGTAGCTATGCTTTTCATAGTTATATACAATACAGCGAAGTCACCAGTCTTGGCGCACTTTTGGAGTGACTATTAATTTCAGGTCTGCTTTTTGACGCAATCGTTTTTTGATTTCATCCTTTGAACAGCTTCTTCGGAAAAGAGGAGACTTCATGACCGAAATGCTTGAAACGAGAAAACAGAAACAAAAATCCGATAAACAAAAGAAGATTGTGCAGGCTAATTCTGGTAAGTACCAGTCAATAGTTAGGTCACCCAAGCCCTATATGAAAGCTATGAAGATTGTTAAACGGGGTCAGTAGTCACAAACATGCACAAACACAATAGTCGAACGACCTTGCTATTGTCAAAACTCCCTACACAGAGGACTGCAGTGCAAATCTGTACGATGTTCGCCATGTAATGTCTATGGCGCCTAATGGCGGATTTCATTCCGTGGTATGAAGCTATGACGTTTCCGTGGTCTTCGCTATCTCCAAGCAGATAGAGCAATACGTACACGGAATTTTTTGTAGACGAGGGTTCATTTCATGATTTGGTGAGGTTTAGAATGAGTTAGTATTCCTGTAATTTCGAAGACCACAGATTTTCAAAACGTGAATTTTCCAACATTTTACGACATAAATTTGGTCACCAAACGTGTTTAATACTATACATTTTACCGATCTGCAGATGTTATTGACCCTCCTCTAAAATTCTACCTGATTTTTAGCACGTTTCTCAGTTTTTGAGATGCCCAAATAGACCATTTTCCAAAGCTATATCTAGCAAATATTGCAGTCACTGATACTCCATTGTTTTCTTGCGTATAACAAAATATGACATGCAGCGTGACCTCCCTACTGACTGGTACCTGTACAAATGTGAACATAACTTGCTCATGTTGTACAATGTTGAAGCATAGATAATCGACACAGGGATGGTTAAGTCCCGGATTATCTCTATTGAAATGTTGTGCGGAGCTGATCTATGAGCGTGTTTCTGCTGGGGAAGAAACCGCTAATAAACGCTAAGTTTTCCCAGTAGCGTTGTTGCGGTGACCGTCGAAAATTAATACCGTAGTAGTTTTACGGGGGAAAATGACCAAAAAGTGGCCCAATATGACTTGGAAAGATGACCTGGCAATGCTGTAGCGTATCAAAGGCTTTATACCCATTTGAAATACCTGGGCTATTGTTGTCAATAATCACCGATACAGATAAGCTGCTGTTATTATTCACGAGAGTCATGTATACGTATCATGTATTTTGAGTCTATTGAGGGCTCCCTTGTGCGTACCATTTGAAATGATGGACTGAAGGTGGGGTAACCGGGGGTGGGGGGGGGGGGGGGGGGGGGGGGGGGGGCGCAAACGTGTTTCATTTTTTACAATTATATTAGGGTGTAACTAGAGAAGGGGAAGGGCATCGATACCACTCATGCCCTTGCCCTTCCACCCAAATGAAATAACCCACTCAATGTATATTCTCAAAAATAGTCGTCGGTTATGCCCCCCCCCCCCCGATCACAGACATGTTTCCCCGGGGGGGGGGGGGGGGGGGGGGGGGTACTCAGATTTGGTTTGGTCGGAGGTGTGCCGCTGGAGATTCAAAACCCCTACCCATTTCTAAGGGTGATTTTGGAAAAATCGGTACCCATTTTTAGGGGTTTTGCCTTCATTTTAGACCAAATTATCGGGAAAAAGACCTAATTTTTGCCAATTTCCACGAAAATAGACCCATGTCTAAGGATTTTTCAGTTGAAAAGCCTACCCATGGCTAATGATGTCTCATGAAAAAACGACCCACTGGAGCGGCACGTCTCCGTATGCCTTACATACGTGAGTAACCACCACCCCCCCCCCCCCCAGATGTTCCCTCCGCGGTCGATCTCCTCTTATCCCCACCCACCTCCAAATTGATGACCCCATTTACATAGTTACGCCACGGCATACAAAGCAAGTAAAAAAACATCCGAAAAAACAAAGAAATAATCGACTAAGTGAACAGGGCGTCGTAGGTACTATATACATGTTCCATACTAAAGAGGCGTATAAGGCACACTAGTGCCGCAATGGGCCATATCGAATTTCAATGTGAACCCAGACCTCCCCCACCCACCCACCCACCCACCGCGATACTAATGCAGCGTATATGGACACCAAAAAACTTGCATTAAACGGTTGGGTTCTTATCATGATGGTGAAAAGGGCGTCGTAGGGAAAGCTGTTGAGTGAAGGTCCGAATGAAGCGTCAGCAGATGTATGAATGTATACCATACTAAAGAGGCGTATATAAGGCACGCTAGCGAGCGCCGCAATGGCCCCCGCAATGGCCATATCCAATTTCAATATGAGCCACCCACCCCCGATAAATGCCGCGCCTACATGCACACCAAAAAAGCTTGCAGTAAACGTTGGGTTCGTGTCACCAATGCTAGCTATTGTCACGTTAACAGATTAAGATTTGAATAGGTAAGGTAAAGGATTAGACGTTAAAGGATTATATTGACGGTAAAATATTAAGATTTGAATAGGTACGTTAAAGGATTAGACGTTAAAGGATTATATTGACGGTAAAAGATTAAGATTTGAATAGGTTACGTTAAAGTATTGAACGTTAAAAGATTACAAAGTTGCATCACTCCCTTAAAGGATTACGCTAGCTGACGTTAAATGATTAAGATTTGAATAGCTACGGTAAAGTATTAAACGTTAAAAGATTACAAATTTGCATCACTCCCGTAAAGGATTATGCTGACGTTAAATGATTAAGATTTGAATAGCTACGGTAAAGTATTAGACGTTAAAAGATTACAAAGTTGCATCACTCCCTTAAAGGATTACGCTAGCTGACGTTAAATGATTAAGATTTGAATAGCTACGGTAAAGTATTAAACGTTAAAAGATTTCAAAGTTGCATCACTCCCGTAAAGGATTATGCTGACGTTAAATGATTAAGATTTTAATTGCTACGGTAAAGTATTAGACGTTAAAAGTTTAACCCCCCACCCCCACCCCAGATTGTACTAATGCTGTTTTTAAAAACCACATCGCTACCCTCCTCCCGCCCCATTCCCACTTATCAGGATTTCACGAGCTGGCGGCAATATAAATTGGCCACCTATTAAGATTTGCTGGTCCAATTTACCTTTCCTGGACAAAACAGGCTTGGTCAGCCAAGGGCGGAAATCCCGGGGGATGGAGGGGGGGGGGGGGGGATATATCCCCCTCCACTTTTTGACCTGGTCAATGTAATCATCCCCCTGATTTTTCACATCTATCAAAAAAAAAGGGGAAAAGGTGTAAAAAAGAAAAAAAGAAAGGGAAAAAAAGGGAAAAAGGAGGGGAAAAAAGGAAAAAGAGAAAGAAAGGCGGATAGGGAGGCATGCGAGGGACATAACAACGTTTGGAATTTATTGTACGTTGGTCAGGATACATACGCGTACGTACGTACGTTGACTAGAATCCATCTTTTGGAGGTAACTAATTAACTTCTTTCTGGCATAGGCCTATCTGCCTATTTAAAAAGTCAATATTGATCAGAAATAAAGTGATAGCTTTTCAATAAAATATTGGTCAAAAGTACACACCAAATCGCACCAAATGGGTTCGAAAATTTAAAAAAAATCAAATTCTGAGCGGGGGCACATCCCCTCAGAATCCCAGAAATTCGAGCTTTGAAACCATCATACTGAAATATTCTTGATTTTAGCATACTAAAATCAAGAATATATCAGTATAAAAGAATGCTCAACTTCTTTCGTGCATTGATAAAAAACAAAATATTTATTGAAAATGAAGCTATGGCTTTTCAATACAATATTGGTCAAAAGTATACACCAGATCGCACCAAATGAGTTTGAAAATTGAAGTTTTTTCTACTTCGAAGGGGGGGGGGGGGGGGGGGCACATCCGCCCTCAGACACCACCCTGTCCGAGCATGCATACACTGTAAAAACAAACGTTTGACTATTGATAAACACTACAACACGTTT
>CM069457.1:54162521-54300185 GCA_035610835.1 Ophiura sarsii | reverse complement strand
AACAATGTTGTTTGAAGAAACCTCGTTCCCAACAGTGGCGGCATCAGCCTCATATATATATATATTATATATTTTTTTGGGGGGGGGGGGGGGGTAAGCATACTTTTAGGGGGCCTGAATCGCGCGCAAATTTGTTGTGCCATTTTACGCTTAAATGGTCACATTTAGTCTAATACTAACTAAATTTGTATGAAAGTTAACATTTGGTCTAGTTAAACATAATTTAGTATGAAAATTAGCGCACAGCGCGGAAAAAGTTGCCTTTTTATGCTTAAATTGTCTATATTTTTCTTATTTTAACTAAATTGATTTTTTTTTGGGGTGGTGGGGGGGGGGGGGGGATGCCCCCATTGCCTCCCCCCCCCCCGTGGTGCCCGCCACTGTTTCCCAGCTGTACAAACCTGCCACATATTTCGTGCAAAATTAACAAATTCCCATTTTTGATAATTTATAAGCAAACGAAGGCATATACAATGTTATCTTTTTACTTTATATAACTCAGTTATGTTCTTGATATTTGCATCTAAAAGTGTGATCTTTTCAATTTATATAATTTCGTTGTGTTCTTGATATTGTGGGGAAGTGTCAATTCATAAACCTCACCTCATAGAAATATTTTAAACACAATGATGTATTTCAGTGGTTTTAATACAGCGCGCAACATCTACCAAGGAATGATTACATAGAAATCACCTGTCTCAGAAACACACCGTAAGAACTGCATTTTCCTTGAGCGGTACATTCCACGTACATGGGTGAGCATGTAACCATTATACCAAATGTTATTAATTTACTACCTACAGAACTTGAGATGTTTAGTAAGGGATTAAATCATGTTTCAGCGTATGTGCATCACCAATCGACAACGGTGTTCGCGCGTCTGCGTCGTTTATTTCACGAGGTCGTGAAATAAACACGCAGCACGCGCAGAATGCAAGTTGTCGATTGGTGATGCACATACGCTGAAACATGATGTTATCCCGTTCAACAACGACTAGAGATTTGAACGCCATTTCATAAATAGACAATGCAAATAAGAACATATTTTAATGTAGGCCTATTTCATTTTTAACAATTTAATTCAATTTTCAAAAAACTGAAATGACCAAACTAACCTAATAATCAATTTCCTCTAAGTTTCAAAACTCGATGAAAACACAACTAAAACAGTTGGCAGAATCATCCCAAAAACAACACACACTGCGACTGCGATCGCGTATCGCGTGAAAACATTATTTCTACTGTCCTTATGGTATGGGGAGTTGTTGAATTACGCATATTTAACTAGCTGGACGCGGCGGAACATTGCATATTGAATGTGTACGAACACAGTGCATTTCCAGGAACCTGATGTACACATACGGAATAAAATACACCTCTGATTCTCCGGCAGCTGATATACATGTGAGGGGTGTGATGATTAATGGGTGTTATAATCATTTTAAGAAAATGGTTATTAAAATAAGGTGCGTTGACAAAAAACCCCAATTTTGAGCTCAAAATGGCATTTCGTGGCAGGTTTTCGACTACTTTTGGAGAATTTCAAATGACGATAGCACCAGAACGCATTGATCGATTGACACATTTTAAGACCTTTAAATGATACCTGTCTTGTTTAATTCATAGAAAATTGACCCAAACAGTTACCAACTTTCGGGGGAAAATGGACCCATATGTTTACCGGTGACCCATAATTGTCCTATATATTTGAAAAATATGTAGCCCGAATACAATACGGCTTTCAACCGGTTCACTGACGATAGTGTAATAATTCGGTTTCACTCTGTTCGTTCACAGACCGGTGGATTCGGGTGCGCCGATAAAAGACGCACAGTTCATCTTGACTGATTACTGTTGATTACTGATGATTATATAAAAACATAATTAGAGTACTTATTTTGATTTAACGATGATTATATTTGTTTCCATGTTGATCTAGAAGACTTTAAATTAATGTTGATTCCATGATCGAGAAGATTGGTTGCGTGATTGCAGCAGATTACGTAAGATTATTCGACACAATTACGACGATAAATCACTAATTATAAATAATTTTAATCACTCTCCAATTATGCCATACTTTCAGTCCACCCGAGGGCGCACTAACTTTATGGTCATGCCAGCAGGGACGGGACTACAACATTGAAACACAGTTTTACCACAATAGCAATACACACCATTAGGGATATTATCCACATGGGTATTGATCCAGTTTGAAAAGACCAGGTTGTGGATTTCGCCGGTAGTATCATAGTTGCTCACTATAGAGAGTATGCAATGCTACGTCACTATGTCCTGATTTGAACTGTGCCTCCAAGATGGATTCCACGGAACAATATGATTTGGTCAGTTCAGATCACATGGAGCGGGAAATTTAATTGTCAATCCGAATACGTGACTAGCCTATACCTCCACAATGGCTGCCCGATCCATTGTTATACCGTTCCGGTTGGTTCATTGCATACCCTCTATAGGATTGGCATACGATGGTAAGGTTGACAAAATACCACAACTTCCTGGTACGGAAAATAGCTCAAAATTGATCCAGTGGTTTCTCTGATGTATTCGGAAACTGTCACAAGGTAGGACACTGGCAGGCAAGCCCTTTGGTCAGGTTCCCAAAGCAAAATTTGCAGGGATGAAATTACGGGAACACCTATCGATGATAGGTGACCTCTGACCTACAGTCACATGTTATTACCTTCAAGCAAGGAGAGAGCCCTGATTCATTCAATTAATAGTTGGTAAGGGTCTAAAGTAGGCTCCTGACAGAAAATATCGAAAAAACATGAAACTTTTTGCTAAAAGAAAGCTCGCTTGCGTTTGTAACTTAGGTTACTCTGAGAAAAGTTCAAAAATGATAATAGTCCAATATTATGGACTAATACGGAAAACGAAGTGCCATTCTAGTCTTAGAAATTAAGAATGTACTACGTACAGAGACTTCTGTATATAGAGTTGAAAGGCCCCCTTGTTTAAGATAAAACAAGTGGTGTCGGCATGCAGAATAAATATTATAAATGCTGGGAGGATACCAAGGGTACCTGCTTTCGGACAAAATGAAATAGCTCTATTTTAAACACCGATTGTAGTATGCTTAAAACTAGAAATTCAAAAACTGGAAAGTCTCAAACATGAAGCATCCAAAAACAGAAAATATTTATTTAATAAATTAAATAAATTTGAAGAACAGGCGCCACGCGGCAAACACTTTGTCGGGTGGGAACTTTTCAGATTCAATCAAATTATCTTTATGAAATACATCATAGTTTTATTTCGTAAAAACTGCACTAAAAGTATAACCATTACTTTCAATGATACAATATAATAAGTCCGGAAAACTTTACAGAAATGGATGTTATTCGTTTCTTTGAATAATAACGAATGTTTTTACTCATTCTTATGAATGAGACAAGGTTTAGCATGGTTGGGGTTGTTACGACGATTATCTTGACGGATTCTTTTCGTTGGGTGGTCTTCTCGGCTCTGTTGATAGTTCTGTTTTTTTCTTCTTGGGCTGTCTTCGATCTGTCTTCTGCTCGATCAGGCTGTCTATGTTTTTGTTCATAGTGAAGCATTCGTTGAGAAAGAACGTGAGTGCTGTTTTCAATTCTTCTTTAAAGGTCCAAATTAGATTATGTAAGTACGATACATGTAGATGATTCGATGGATATTTGCCGTTTTTGCCGTCTGAAACTTGAATTATATTAGTATTTAGCTGGTTGATTTGGTTTCATTCATAGTTCTGTGAACTATTTATTTATGTGTTAATTTTTAGCAAGAGATTTGGTTGTCCGCCTGGCAACTGCAGAAGTGTATGTTGGTTGTCGTTGCTCATTTTGGTTGTCTCAGGCAACCGGACAACCACTTAATTCGAACGATGAAAGAGGGCTGATTTTTCTTATTCCTTATAGGTGTAAGTTCATACATGCAATACAATTGTACAAATATACCAATCCCAGTTGTTATCATAGTTGAGGGCGCAGCCTCCAACATATCTCTTAGTGTCCCTTTCAGAGAGATATAGTGACTTATGCACGTGTGGCAAGAGTGACTGATGCAGCCGCAGCTACACGATTTTCTCATTTGATGATCAATAAAAATGATGATATAAAAACGAATGATAATATAAGCCTATAGTAGGAATGAGAAGAACGAATATTCAAAAGTAACTGTTGTCATGGTTGTCATGAATACAAATGAGGTGGTTGCGATGTGATGGTAATAGTGTGGTTATAAGCCCAGGTGGCTGCGTGTAATTGTATTATTCATGATTTGCTCTAGAGTGCAACAGGCCATAGACCTCCCGAAAAGACAAGTCAAGTGATTAGTCCATAGTTTAAATTAGTCAAGCACAAGTCTCATATTTTAATGTATATGAAGTGAAGGTCTGGCAATATGAAAACAAAATTGAAAATATCAATATGTATAGGAAATACATGAAAATTAGTGATAACACATGATTTTACCTATACTTTTGCAACCATGGAAGATAAAAGTACACTGATTTAAAATAGTGTCTATGATGGATATGGCCGATAATTATGATTGAGCACTTTTTTAAAAAGTTATCTCGTTTTCGAAAAATAAGCCAAAATCTCATTTTTAGTTACTTTGCTTAAATGCCTATGTTTCTTTTATCTGTAATTGAAAAGATATATAGGCAATTGCATTTGAAAGCTGACACACCAAGGAAAACGTTATATTGATCAGAAGGTTAATATAACAAAAGGAGTAAATATGTGACATTTGTCCTTGGCGGCCATTTTGTTACTATTTGCCCCCAAAATGAGATTTCTAAATTTCGGCATAACCGAACAATTATTTGAATTCTAATCAATACAAAACTTTCCTCCGAAGTTCTAGCTTTCAATTGTAATTGCCTATTTACCTTAACCAGTGACAGGTAAAAGAAATATATAGGCGTAAGTTAAGGAAATTAACTAAAAATTACCCTTTTGCTTATTTTTCCGAAAACTAGATTTTGTTTCTTCTTCAAAAAAGTGCTCAATCAGAATTATCAGCCAAATATAATGTACACCTTATTTGAAATCAGTGTACTTTTGTACAGTGTATCTTTTATGGTTGCAAAAGTATAGGTAAAATAATGTATTTTATGTTTTTTCACTAATTTTTATGTATTTTCCTATACATATTGATATATTTTGTCTAATGTTCAAGTTTTCATATTGCCAGACCTTTACTTCATATATATTAACATTATGAGATTCGTGCTATATGACTAATTTAAACTATGGCCTAATCACTTGACTTGTCTTTTCGGGAGGGTTATGGCCTGTTGCACTGTAGGGGTGTACGAGTATGTGTATTTTCTCTAAGTTATTATAAACTTTAGAATAAATTATTTTGCTGACAAAAACCGAAATAAATAAATAAGTAAACAATTAAAATAAAAACAATTAACATATATTTTAAGAAGAATAAATTAAAAATGTTAATGGAACACAATTATATATAATTGAAAGGAAACAAAAGTCAATTATGCAAATTTATTCAATAAATAGATCAATACAAAAAAATGCTCAATTTTTCTCATACACAAATGTCGGGAATATGTTTATGTACAACATATCTGATTTCCAGGTTTGCAAGATATACACATCTCAAGAGTTAAATAAAAATGTGTTTTTGACTTGATGATAATTTAACATGTAAATAATACGCAAATGAGATTAATATTGTGTATCACTAAACTTGACTTCATTGAAAGAAAGTTGGTGTTTTTATAGTTATTTAAGTGAATTTGATATGAAAGGACATTTATGGTAAGTTGCACAGTTGGAGCACAACTTTGGCATCAATGGCTATTTTTGGAACAATATCTTCTAATGTTGCGAGAATGTTTTCTATTTTTACAATAATATAATCTAATTTTGCGAGAATGTTTTCTATGTATCGCAACAATATTTTCTAATTTTTGCGTGGTTTTTCATCTATTTTTTGCAATATTATTTTTTTAATTTTGCAAGAATGTTTTCTTTTTTTGCAACAATTGTTCTTATTTTGCGAAAATATCTTCTAATTATGCAACAATTTTTCTAAATTTGCAAGAACGTTTTTTATCTGAAGCCCGTATGACAAGTTCGATCGAACACGGATGACGGTCTGTGTTTAACGGTGTCACAAGCCGAGTTAGCATGCATTCAAGTGAAATACGTAATAAGAGACAAACTGGATTAACAGCACTTTAATATCCTAGACACGACATATTATATGTGTTATGACATTATTGGCAACACAAATATACGCGAACGCGACGCCAGTGATCACTGGATAACTTATTGTTACGTGCACTTATCGGTTCTGAGAAGGTCTTGATGTTCCGTTGACTGTTTCCTGAGATTTCTGTCCGATGGTCCACGGCGATGACCGGAAGATGAGAGGTCCACCAGACGGTTGGCATCCACGCACGGCGATGCTCAGTGAATGTCTTTATCCCGGTCTTTACAAGCCGGGGGACGAGGGTTCCACCCGACGGTTGACATTCATGGCGATGATCGGTAGAGGTCTTGCTACGCCGGAGAACGAGACCAGGAAGTCGGTGCAATGTCAATCCGGTTGTGTAAGACAACGTTATACAGCCACACTAGTTAATATGTATATATCTCAAACCAGGTCTGTGTCACGGGTCCGACGCCAGTAGTAATAATTCTAGCAATGTCTCATAGGAATCTCCTCGTAGTTCCGCATCCGCGGTATCGTCGCTCCCCTGCTCCCCGCCTTTCTTGTCTGTTCCTTTTCCTTGTTTATCTTTTCTCCCCGCCACGCGTTCGTGTTGCCAAGCGCTTTACGTGTCATATGACGCGTGACGCAGTGCGGCGCGTGTTGTACTTCATGTATTGCCTATGACTTCCCGACATTACCCCCTTTTCCGGCAAATGCTACTAGTAGTATTTGTCTACCAGTGTATTAATTGTCTTGCTGTTGAATTTATCCTCACATTATTTCTATATACATTTATTTATATTCTCATTACATTCTGCTGAGGTAGTCTGCCCCCACATTTAGACAGCCTTTAATTGCATGCATCCTGAACTTGAAATCTTGAAGAGCCAGAGCCCATCTCATCACCTGGGCATTTACCATCTTCGCTTTGTTTATATATATCAAGGACTCGTGATCGGTTTGTATGATAAATTCTTTACCATACAGGTACATGTAGAATTTCCGTACCCCCTATACCATGGCTAAACCTTCGCGTTCGGTTACCGAATAATTTCTTTCTCTGCTTTGCAATTTCCTACTTGCATATTTCACCGGGAAAAGGTCGTCGTCGTGCTCCTGCAGTAATACAGCACCTATTGCTTCATTGCTCGCGTCAGTTCGCAGGTAGAATACTTTCGCAAAGTCTGGTAATCGCAAAATTGGCGGACTATATACCATGCGCTTTAGGTAATCAAATGCCTTCGCTTGAGCGCTCTCCCATGGAATTTTATTGGGCGTGTTTTTCCGCGTTAAATCCGAAAGTGGTGCTGCTATGGCCGCGTAATTTGGAATGAAATCTCTATAGTATCCTGTCAAACCGAGGAAGGATCGCAGCTGCTTCTTACTTGTAGGCCTTGTTGCCTGACCGATTTTTGTCATCGTCGTATCACATGGACCGATTTTCCCCTCACCTACTCTGTGACCGAGAAATTCTATATTCGGAAAACCAATATGGCATTTACTTGGTCTGACTGTCAAATTTGCTTCCTCAAGTCGTTGGAAAACCTTGTGGAGCGCTTCCGTGTGTTCCTCCCATGTCTGTGTATGAACAAGTATATCGTCAATGTAACTATGTACATGTTTTAGCCCGGCAAGCAGTTTCCGCATCATTTGTGTGAAGATTGCGGGAGCTGTAACCAATCCAAATAGCATTACTGTAAACTGATACAAACCATCCGGTGTCGCAAAGGCCGTCATATTTTTGGCTGTCTCGGCCATTGGTATTTGCCAGTAGCCTTTGGTAAGGTCTATTTTCGTGAAATACACGTCTTGTGACAGTTTTGCAAATATCTCGTTAGCGCTTGGCATAGGTTCTGCATTGAATACACACGCATTATTCAACTTCCGGAAATCTATACAGCTCCTGTTTGATCCATCCGGTTTCTTTACCATGACCAATGGTGAGCAGTAGGCAGAGTCTGATGGTTCAATTACATCCATCTCGATCATCTTTCTTGTTTCCTTCGCTAAAGTCTCACGCATTGCATATGGGACAGGATATGGTTTAACTCGTATCGGGTCTTTGGTCGTCAATGTGAGATCACATTCTATTAGATTAGTCTTCCCCGGTAGGTCTGTGAATGTACTACGGTATCGTTTTGTTAATGTGTCAATGTCATTTCGTTTGTCTTCGTCTAGCTTCTCCCACACCACCACGTCCGATATTGTCTCTGTAGCCTCTAGAGCTGGAAATGCCAACCGTAATTCTGGTAATTGGCCCGGTTCCTCTTCATAGATCACTGCACTTGCTATACAATGTACCGATTGAGCTCTACCACCTTGCTGTTTGTTCTGCGGTCGCCTTTCACTTTCTCTCTCATAGTATCGTTTGAGCAAATTAATGTGGAATGTTTTTGGTTTTCCTTTCATTACCACCCGATAGTCCAGTGTGTTCAGTTTTTCTATTATCTCAAAAGGCCCTTTCCACTGCATCAGCAATTTGTTCTTGTCTGTTGGGAGGAGAACCAATACCTTGTCACCAACCGACATCTGTCGCTTTCGAGCCTTCGCATCGTAGTAGGTTTTATATCGCTTCGCTGATTGTTGTATTTCTTCTTGCGCAATTCTGCACGTTTCCTCAAGTCTTTCTCTAAGATCGACCACGTATTGATAAGTTGTCTTGACTTCCGGGTCAGTGCTTTCATTCGTCCATAATTCCTTGAGTACTTTCATGGGTCCTCGAACTGTTCGTCCGTATAACAACTCAAACGGTGCGAACCCTGTACTGGCTTGAGGTGCTTCTCGATACGCGAATAACGCTGGGCATATGTATCGGTCCCAATCTTTTGGTTTTTCATTACATAGCCGTTTTACCATTTGCTTCAGCGTTCCATTGAATTTTTCCACTAGTCCGTTGCACATAGGATGATAAGGAGTGGTCGTCAGTTGTTTTAAGGATAATAGCCTACTTACTTCCTTCATCAATTCTGATGTAAACTGGGCTCCCATGTCAGTCAGGATCTCTTCCGGCACCCCTACTCTGGAAAACATCTCCACCAAAGCCTCGGCCACACGCACAGTATCAATATAGGGCAGCGCCACCGCTTCTGGGAATCGGGTAGCATAATCCACCATCGTTAAGACATACCTGTTTCCCTTTTCAGATATCGGCACTATAGGCCCTATTATATCTACTGCGACCCGTTTGAAAGGCGTATCAATCAACGGCATGTGCCCAAGTGGGACCTTAGTTACTCGACCCTTTGGAGTGGTTTTTTGACAAACCCCACAAGACCTACAATATCGCTTGATATCAGCCCCTATTCCTGGCCAATAAAACTCCATTCCAATAACATCACTGGTTTTCTTGACTCCTAAGTGTCCCGCCATTATAGCATCATGACCTAGCTGCATTACCTCTTCCCTGTACACGGCTGGAACTACCAACTGGTTTAGATATTTGCCTTTCCTCGACACAACCCGAAACAGAAGTCCTTTCCTGAGCATGAACCAAGCCATTTTTATCGTCAGCCTCCCCACTCACAATTTGACGTCTACAAACCTCCAGAGATGTGTCTTCCGTTTGGGCTTTCATCAATAGGTCAACTCCTATGTCCTTAATCATGCACCGACTAGTTCGTAGAGGCGCCAGTGGTCTCTCTTTTCGTCTTAACTGTCCCCTTGGCTCCACAGCACTGCCCACTTCTAACCTCTGCCCTTCTTCCGACCCTACGCACTCATTTCCCGTTGTGTCACGTCTTCCCATCTGATGAGGTGTCCACTTAGAGTCCGCTCTATTTGGAGCTCTGATTCCCTCAACATTTCCAAGTATAACATCGTACACCGGTTTTCTCATACACAAAGCCTTCAATTTGCCAGAAAAATACGGACTATCAACCTCAATTATTGCCTCAGGGGTTTTCCTCACTGTTCCATCAATCAGCACACACAGTTGATTTTCCACCGTCAACTGCTCCTCCGTGACCAAATCCCTCCTGACAATCACGCCCGAACATCCAGTATGCCTAAGGATTGACACCTTCGTATTGCCTATACGAGGGGCATTCAGTAAATAATGAAAGTGATCATGGTATGGGATGCATGAGTGATTCTATTGAGGGGATAATGTGATCAATACAAAGTATGAACCTTTATCTTTCAAACAGTACAGTTTTGGATTTATAAGTGTGAACTATGACGTCATAGCATTGTCTCAAAGTAAGTACACTTGGGACACTACTTAATCAGTTATTTGGCGGGAAATTTGAATTATTTGTATGAAACATGTGATAAGAAGATTGCATAACATGACACCAGAAGCAGGTAAATCCCATTTTTTTTCACGTAAGTATGATAAAAAGACAATAACTTAAATCCCTGTGTAATTTGATGTATGTAGTATATGAGTAAAAAGTAAGGAGAGGCAATCGAATAAAAAGTATACAAATATCAGTATTTCAAATAGCCAATTTTCATTGAAAAATGCCCAGTCAGCGAATCACTAATATTGCGGAAAATCAAACAATTTATGAAAAATCCAAGCAATTAACCAGTTTGGGAGATTCCATATGATAGTTAACTAATTTTCTGAACTTATTCGCATGAAACCTGCAGAAAATGTGCGCATGCGCAGACGGCAGATCATTTTGAACAGGGCCACAAATGGCTAAAATCAAGAAATTTACCAGATAAAAGCTTACTGTGCCTTCAAATTCTAATCAGAAATAATTAAAAATGCTTAAATCAATGTGTTTAAATATTGTGATAGTCAAAATAAAGATATACATGAATGTATCAATCAAAGATGGCTGCCACAACCTCTCTTATTACTGTTATCTTTAGAGCTACTATATATGTATTGTTAAAGTAATCGTCACATAATTTCAATGGTTTGAGGAAATTTTATGAACAGCTCCTTCTGAAATCCCCACTATTATTGCTTTACATCCCACACAAATTTACTACATTATAATCCCTCCATTGTTCTTTATCCTTTGTTGTTTTCAAAGGTATATTATTGCGGATTTTGCTAAATAAAAGCGCATTTGAGATGGTCCCTTCTTATTTGCGTTAAGGAATTCAGGTCTAACAAATAATGTCAAGCGGAGATAAGTGTGTGTTCTAACTATGTGCCAAGTGTTATCTGTTTTTATGCTTGCATTGCCGAGATATACGCAAATGTATCGATCAACCCATTTTCAACATATTACATATCCAGCCAAATAATTGACAGATTTCAGTCAGTGTCTGAAACCTATTGTGTTTATGTTAATGACATTACATAACCAAAGGTATCTAACATTCCAAAAGTGTATTGTTTGAAAGACAAAGGTTCATACTTTGTATTGATCACATTATCCCTCAATAGAATCACTCATGCATCCCATACCATGATCACTTTCATTATTTACTGAATGCCCCTCGTATATCCTTCAACTACAGGCATTTGTGCTGTCACCCGATTCACCAAATCTTTCGTGTCTGCCATGATTTCTCCACAGAGTGCTGATATGACTGGTATACTCTTCCCATTAGCTAATTGTACCTGTCCATCTTTCATTTCCTCTTTGACAATCAAACATGCATTTGCTTCATTCGTAGTTTCACCTGGGTTCATCATCCCATCCTGAACTTGATTCTCACCAGAAATTATCGCCGCGTACGACCTCATAGGTCCCTGGTTACCAGGACGGTACTGAGGTCTACCATGGGGACACTCACTCTTTCTATGGCCAAACTGTTGACATCCGTAGCATTTCATTTGCGCACTTTGTGGTCTAATTGGTCCATAGTTTACCCCTCTGTCACGTCTGTTGGTCCCCAAAGTGTTACTAGCGGTATTAGTCAGGAGCACCCAACGAGGTTTCCTGGCAAATACCTGCTCCTCTGATGTTTCGAATCTGGCTGGTTCTTTTTTCTTATAAAATGAATTCCTGTCTGGCAAACGATTTTTAAGTCATCCAGACAATCTAGCTGGCAAAATTGGCATCAATTTGAGAGGTAATGATATCAAATTTGTGTTTTATGGATTTTATGGATTATATATTTAATGTTTAGAACAGAAAATTCGATGAATTTAGCTGAAATATAAATTTATAAATAAATTATCCTAGCTGGTTGATATGTCTAAACACTCGTTCCCCTAGCTTTCAAAATTCTTCACGAAATTTGGCTTCTGGCTGCCAAAGGAGTATTTTGACCGGCCCTAGCTGGGAAATGTAGTTAATACCGCGCATTCTAGCTAGCTCTGAGGAGCAGCTAATGTTATGTATTACTACATCCTGAACTTCTCGTCGGGTGCCCCTGATTAGTCATCAAACCCTGATTGGTCTGATTGGTCTGATTGGTCTGCCTGGTCATGTTTGGCCACCCATGGGCACTGACATATTTATCGGCCAACGCTGCCATCTGCCTAGCAGATTCATAGTCATGTTCCTTTACAAATACCGTCATATCCTTATCTTCCCAATTGCACGTATTTGAGAACTGTTCACGAATCAACAAATCTCTAAGTTTTGCGTAATTAGATGCGACCTTGCCTAACTCCACCCACTGATCAAAGTAGTGACTGATCCTAGCCAAAAATTGTACGTGTGTTTCACCCCTTTTGGGTCGTTCCCTTCTAAATTTACGTTTATATCCTTCTTCGGTTATTTGAAATCTCTCGCACAAAGCTGCCTTTAGCGTGGGATAACACACAGCGTCTTCACTACTCAACCGAGCATAAACTTGTAAAGCTTCCCCGGTCAGACAATCGGTCAGACAATCGGCCAAATTAGGTAAATTTTGCGCTTGAGCCTGGCGTTCAAATCTCAATAAATATGAATCAAAATCCTCATGATTTTCATCATACTTCGGTGCTCTCATTGTATTACTCGAGCGCGTTTGTTGTAGCATTCCATCATTTTGTAGTCTGATTTTAGCTAATTCTAGTACCTTTTGAGTTTCAATTTGTGCAAACTCTTTGCGCCGTTCATGCTCGCGCTCGCGTTCATGGATGTTGGCATCCAGTTTCTGTTGCTCGCTAACCCATTCTCGTAATTCAGAACCTGACAAAGCGAACATGGTTTTGCCCTCTTCCACTAACTGCTTTACTGATCTAATTTTCTTTAATCAATTATTATTATACAAACATAACATAACTAATTCTGAACCTAACCCAATTTGCTTTCAATTAGCCTTTCCCGGACGAGCCCCCATTTGTCACAAGCCGAGTTAGCATGCATTCAAGTGAAATACGTAATAAGAGACAAACTGGATTAACAGCACTTTAATATCCTAGACACGACATATTATATGTATTATGACATTATTGGTAACACAAATATACGCGAACGCGACGCCAGTGATCACTGGATAAGTTATTGTTACGTGCACTTATCGGTTCTGAGAAGGTCTTGATGTTCCGTTGACTGTTTCCTGAGAGTTCTGTCCGATGGTCCACGGCGATGACCGGAAGATGAGAGGTCCACCAGACGGTTGGTATCCACGCACGGCGATGCTCAGTGAATGTCTTTATCCCGGTCTTTACAAGCTGGAGGACGAGGGTTCCACCCGACGGTTGACATTCATGGCGATGATCGGTAGAGGTCTTGCTACGCCGGAGGACGAGACCAGGAAGTCGTTGCAATGTCAATCCGGTTGTGTAAGACAACGTTATACAGCCACACTGGTTAATATGTATATATCTCAAACCAGGTCTGAGTCACGGGTCCGACGCCAGTAGTAATAATTCTAGCAATGTCTCATAGGAATCTCCTCGTAGTTCCGCATCCGCGGTATCGTCGCTCCCCTGCTCCCCGCCTTTCTTGTCTGTTCCCTTTCCTTGTTTATCTTTTCTCCCCGCCACGCGTTCGTGTTGCCAAGCGCTTTACGTGTCATATGACGCGTGACGCAGTGCGGCGCGTGTTGTACTTCATGTATTGCCTATGACTTCCCGACAAACGGCAAGTACCGAGTTACTAGGGTTAGGGTTATTGGGTTAGGTTTGGGTTAAGAGGCTAGGGGTTAGGGTTAGGGATCTAACTCATAATCCAAAACCCCTATCCTTTAAACCCACAAACCACTAACCCTTGGCACTTGGTACTCCTAACCCATTACCCCTTACCCCTAACCCCTAGTACAACAAGTCATACTTAGTGTAATTTGTCATCAGTTTGTATTATTCATCATGGGGTATTTTGCATGTTTCACTAACTGTCCCCATCCTAAATATGACTCCTTCAAAATATGATTATTTTGGTAATTTCTGTATCGCTTACCACACTTCTTTGCTACTCTTTCTCATCTATTTGGCATTCGTTTAACATTTGTTACAAATGCAATATTACCTTGAAATTTAAATCGAGGGAAAAAACGAAAAAAAACCCCACCAACATATGGATTTCCTGTACTACTCTAACCCCTAACCGTTAACTATTAATCCTAATCCCTAACCCAGGTAGGAAATATTATCCCAAAATTTGAAATTTGTTGCAAAAATATGGAACTAATTGAACTAAATTCTCACTAGATTTCATCAAGGATTGTTTAAGTTTGGTGGATGTTATTGGTAACTGCGGAGCGCGGTGGAAAGTAGCCACTTCGTGTGCCATTATGGACCACAGCGTCAGCGAGCAGAGCGTCTTGCGGCGTGGGGCTCAGGCTCGGGCCCCGATCAAATGTTACATTTAGATGCTCTCCGAGGGCGTTTCTATGCCAATTCAAAGCTCATTAAATGACCGATTGAAATTGAGTTCACGTGGGTGACGAGAGGTGGTTCCCCCTATACATCAACGGCGTGTTGTAAAGTGCAATGCGAATAGAGATACAGCTGTGGACAATTAACCGTGTGTAGTAAACCATTTTATCGTTCACTAAATAAATGCATAAACATTGTGCAAGAATATAAACATCCAAGAGTCAATGCCCCTGCAGCCTTCCCCCAACACCACCACCATCCCAGCTTGCCAAGAGATACAAATGTGCGACAACAGCTTGAAAAAGTACATATTTAGAAAGAAATCAACACATTTTCTATCAATTTTGAATAGGATTCTATTCATTTTTGAATAGGAAAAACTATTTAACTTCGAATATGGTACTGAGGCTGTTCGGTTTAAGGTTAACATAGGTGTGAATAAATTAATTTCTGATATTAAAATTGAATTGTACTTCATTATGTTGAACAACATCTTGGCTAACTGAAACTGTATTTTTTAAAACGTAAAGGCCCTGTCACACCATAGCGTATGGCCTGAACGTGGCGTAGGAAAAGTCGACATCGGTGATGGAATGGACGTATCCATAGCGTATCCATAGCGTATTGAACGTAACCATAGCGTATGACTAACGTATTGATAGCGTATCACTAACTTATAACACATTTATGACAGCGTATCAAAGCGTATGCGATCGGCGAGCGTATGACCAACGTATGCTTAACGTATTCGTAGCGTATGTCTGCCGTGTTCGACGCCTCAGCGTATCCTCGGCGTACAACGAACACGTGACTTATGCAGCTGCAGAAATTGAGTTTCGTACACGGCGGGACAAGTGTTGCCAGTTCAAGTAAACGCAGCCTTGATGATAACTATTAAAATATCTAGAATGGTAAATCTATACGAGTAACGTACCTCTAACGTATGTCAGCGTATGTCAACGTATGTCTAACGTATGTCAGCGTTTGTAAACATATGTCTAACGTACCACGAACCTATCGGGAACTTATGCAGAACGTAAGTTAGGCACACGTTGAGTACGTCGAGAAATTTTGAACATAAAATTAATAACATAATACGTTTTCGCGGGCTCGACGTGTTCCAAATTTTCACAAAGTATCACAGCGTGCTCTTAACGTAAACGACGTATCCCCAACTTACCCCTAACTTATATCAGCGTACACCAATGTACACCAACTTATTTTTCGATATTTCGCATACGTTGTCATACGTTCAGACGATACGCCATGGTGTGACAGGGCCTTAAAATGCGTT
The DNA here is from genome assembly GCA_035610835.1 of Ophiura sarsii. Classification (NCBI taxonomy): domain Eukaryota; kingdom Metazoa; phylum Echinodermata; class Ophiuroidea; order Amphilepidida; family Ophiuridae; genus Ophiura; species Ophiura sarsii. The sequence continues at coordinate 54,284,046 of CM069457.1, read as the reverse complement.
TTGTTTTTTGGTCCATTATTGCCTTAAGGCCCTGTCACACCATAGCGTATGGCCTGAACGTGGCCTGAACGTATGCCGACGTATTCAAATTATAGCTCGAAAATTGTCAGAGTCCAAGAACGTCCAAGAACATCTAACTTCCCAACGAATTGCGTAGGAAAAGTCGACATCGGTGATGGAATGGACGTATCCATAGCGTATGGAACATATACATAGCGTATGACTAAGGTATTGATAGCGTATCACTTACTTATAACAAACTTATGACAGCGTATCACAACGTATGCGAGCGTATGACCAACGTATGCTTAACGTATTCGTAGCGTATGTCTGCCGTGTTCGACGTATCCTCAGCGTATCCTCGGCGTACAACGAACACGTGACTTATGCCGCTGCAGAAATTGAGTTTCGTACACAGCGGGAGAAGTGTTGCCAATTCAAGAAAACGCAGCCTAGATGATAACTATAAAAATATCTAGAAAAATAAATATATAGGTCCAACCTATAACTTACGAGTAATGTACCTCTAACGTATGTCAGCGTATGTCAACGTACATGTATGTCTAACGTATGTTAGCGTATGTAAACGTATGTCTAACGTACCACGAACCTATCGGGAACTTATGCAGAACGTATAAAGCACATGTTGAGTACGTCGAGACATTTTGAACATGCTCAATAATTTTTCGCGGGCTCGACGTATTCCAATTTTTCACAGCGTATCACAGCGTGCTCTTAACGTAAACGACGTATCCCCAACTTACCCCTAACTTATATCAGCGTACACCAACGTACACCAGCGTTCGTTGGCATACGTTCAGGTGATACGCCATGGTGTGACAGGGCCTTTAAAGAATGATAAGATGAGAACCAATTAAAGTACACATTTTTAGCTTGACAAAACCTGGATTTAGCATATTGAATTTTGATATGTTGTTCATGTACACAAGGTAATCTTTACCAGCCATAAATCACCACCTTGCACTTACTCACACTATATAATGAAGTATATGATGTCATTTTTCTTGAATTCTCCATGTTACAATGTAAATAAGAAGCAATTTCAAAGTTATTCTCGTGGTTAACCTAACATTTGTATCCGTCCGTGACGCCCGAAAATGTCCATCCGTGACACAAGTTGTCAGCTCTGTCTGGTAAAAGTAAAGGCAAGATTTCAATAACTGTGCTTCATTCAGGTAATAAAGCCATATGTCTTAGATATTGTTTAGCCGAGAAAACATTGGGGAGTAACTAATGGTTTAGATAGAAATGACGAAAGACTACGTAAAAGTAGAAAACCCTATTTCTATCTGGTCCGTCCGTGACGCAAATATTTAACTGTGTCTATTCTTAGTAACAAACCACACCCACCAATGTTTTATAAATGTCAATGAAGTTGATGATACTCTTTAACATTAAACCATTTCCTCCCGTGTTTCGCCAAGCCCACCGCCCAAGGTCTCCAAGCACGCATCGGTGACGCAGTGGGAACTGGTTGGGGCGTAAAAAGGGTCGTGAGAGGGTCCCTATGGTCTCTTTTGAGCGCCAATACACCGCGCTTGTTGTGTGCATGCACAAAATCAAGGGCGACCATGGGGATCCTCTCACGACCCTCTCACATCCCAGCCAGTTCTCACTGCGTCAACAGGTCACCGAGGAGTTCATGAAGATCTTGGTGCGTTTGGCTTTGTTCCAGCGTAGTCCAAGCGCCAGCCTGATTGCAGCAGAATTTGTAAGGGTTTTAGTGACCTAGATTTAAAAATGGACAATCTTGGACAGTTTTCCGCGCTCTTATTGCGTGTTATTCAGTTATTAGCAGTACTTGGTTTCACCACGGGTGATAGCTAGCTGTTCAATAGCACTCGTATTGACTATGTTGTTAGCGGGGCTGCTGGCTACAGTGTTTTCTGTAGTGGACTAGTCAGCCATGGCTGACCCGTTGGCGTTCGAAATTTGACCTACTCCGAGTAGTCATTCCAACCAAAATTGAGAATAAAATAGTCTACAGATGTTGGCAAACACTATGATGTACACAATATGGCCACCCAATGAAATAACTACAGCAAATTACGTCTGGATCGGCTAGCAAACCGGACTGGCGATGACGTACGTCTTATCTGCATGCCGCCATTGATATTTTATCTCAGCGCCTTGACTAACCTAAAGCTAGCCCAGCCAGCTTGACTATAAACCTAAAGCTAGAAGCTAGTCCAGCCACAGACTAGTCCAGCAGAACAAATCAAGCTAGTCGGCCATAACCTATCCAGCAGGCTTGACTAACCTGCTTGACTTGTTTAAACTAGTCCAGCAGGCTTGACTAACCTGCTCGACTAGTTTAAACTGAGTCCAGCCTGTGCCTGACTGGTTTAGGTTTTCAGGGTGGAATAAGGGTACGGTCCATATTGACATACAGGCATTTAAAGTATTTAAAGTATTGTAGAAAATTACCGAAATGTGCTATTGAAATTAAAATTGACAATATTACACGTTATAGGCACATAATATATGATTTGTTGACAAAAATGTCGTATTAAGCGATGTTGATCAATTTATTAGTTTTGGACTTGGGTCTTTCTTGCGCTCAGTTTAGAGCCATGTGTTTCATACAGGGTTTGAAAGATGAATATCTTTTTTGGTCCAATTTAAATTTAGCTTCTAATAATAACTTGAAAATCCGGGTTTAATTTTGTGTGTGTGTCCAATACAAAATATTCGTTGGCAATGAGTATACTGCAGTCTATACTATCTTGGCTGACTACAAAGTCATCTCATGTCTAACGTAAAGCGGCATGGCGATAGAAAAAAAAATCGTTTTCCCTCCTACCAACAGCTAGTAATGCAATTTAATAGTTACGCTAATAAACAACAAAAGGGTGCCTCTTAGAAGCTCAATTTAAAAAACTCACCTACAAAACACGAACATTTTAATTTAAATGCAATTATACTTTCTTTATATTTTTAATTGAAATGCAAAAGTTTAAACAACGATTGCAAATATACTCCAAATATACCATAATTTAAACAATTTTGTCTTACACAGATTTTGTTTTGTTAGCATTGAGGGTTAAACAAGATGTTTGAATCATCGGATTAAGGTTGAGGTTCAATCACTGGAATATTGGAGCCGGCGCGAATTTGGGCAACTCTACTGATCCAAGTGTGCCTAAAGTACCCTAAGGAATATTAAAACACAATCGTGCTCTTTTAAGAGAATTAATACTTTTCTTCATTTTCTACAAGCTCCAGTTTATGCTATCAAAACATGTTGATAGATTTGTTTGGGGAGCGTGGCCAGCTATATTAATAACATTAAAAGGATACTTGAAAAGGCACTTACATACTCAATTAAAAATACTCACCTAAAACATGAATCTTTTGTGAATTACATTGGGATTTGTATCTGTTAAACTATTAGGGTATACCTTAAAATAGTACTTATTTTTAAAACATTTAGCCTCATAGCCCAAACGTGTGTTTTTAGAAATAATAACGTCACAACTATGATATTTTCAACCTGTAAACACACTGTGAAGCCTAATAATAATATAACTGCGTTAAAGCATTCCCATTTTACAATAGTCTGAAACGGTCTGAATCAGTATTACAATTGGTATAGTCAAATATTGCAAGCACCTCCTCCTTCTACCAAATAACTCAACCAATCAAATTGCGTCTATGCACAGTGAGAGTTGGTGAGAGAGAGCCTGAGTGTATATAAGTGTGTACATATTGCATCCAGTGAGGGTTTCATCTACACATAAGCTACATATTGCATCCTGTGAGGGTTTCATCTACACATAAGCTTCAAATGTACACATTACCTGTGCAGTCACATGAGAATGATGATGAAGTGGCTAGCTTTAATATCACTTCTGGGTGCGGTTTTTATCAACACTGTTGATTTCGCGGTCCAAGCATCTGATATTGAAAGTGGCAGCATTGACGTTGAGGATAAAGAATTACAGGTGAGAAACCAATAGCATTCAAATACAGTGCTAGAATTTAAAATTACCAGTTCACTCACTCATAAAACTACCAGTTCATTCACTCATAACTCAACAACAATAGCACCCACATTACATCAAGTCATAAATTTAGAAAAACATTATTCTCTTTAATTTGAGATATTTCACGTGACTGACTATTGCATAAGATTACTTTAACGGCATAAGTTGATGGCGTGGTAATTAAGATAAGCTATGTGGTAATTGAGATTGCAGCAAGAATGTCAATTCTCATGTCATACAGGATTGACAATAACATTGTAAACTTGATTTGTTACGTGTAGCTCTTCAGTCAGCATAGTTATATACTCAGAATACTCTTAACTCAAACGTTTTCAGCGAAGGTGCTTTAATGTTAGCTAATTCAAAATTAATAATCGGTACCAAAATTATCAAGTCATACATTTAGAAAAACATTTTTCTCTTTAATTTGAGATATTTCACGTGGCTGACTATCACATAACATAACATAACATAAGGCCATGTGTTTTGAACTCACCTCCTAAAAAGGGTGGTGGCGTTGCATTTTTGGTGACGAATCATCCATCTCTCTCTATTAACTCAACAACTAAATGTGGTAGAGCTATGGTTTAGGTGTCATTTGAAAGCCTATTCATCTAGCTATATTGTGTGAATAAATCAGGTATGTCTGTAACTGTTTGGCTGAGATATAATTGATTATATTGTGAAAGTCAGGGGTGGTCGCGGTGGCGGTGGCGGTGGCGCTGTGTACAATCTCTATGGGGACTATAGAAAATGTTCCCAATTCTACGTTCAATGTAAAATATATAACTCCTAATCCATGTATGGTACAAACATGATTTTGCTCTCATTTTATAGATTATTTTATATTCTATAAGATTCTCTTTCAACAAACGTGACAACTATTATGTAACAATTGTAATCATGAATCGATTGCATTTTTCTTGGCGTTCTCCCTATTCGCAACATAGTGAACTTACCCTTATTCATCTGTTCATCATACATGACTATAACAAAAAAGTGTTCAACCGATGATAGCAAAATTATACATTTTTCGAAAGCTCTTAAATAGGGGGAATTCAAAAATGCCGTTTAAATCAGGCTAGGGTGCATACCCCCAAAAATATACTTGTAAACTCTAATAAATATGAAATTTAAACGTTTGTGCTCATTTAATTTCCGATTTAGTATATTTCAACAAGTTACTATTGTCAACCATTATGTTCTGATGTGTAATTGCATGAGGAACTAATACGCACTGTAAAATTATGATTGGGATAGGTATAACAATATTATTGAGCTTTAATCAAAATATGAAAACAAATCGATATTGTTTGAACATTCTTTATCACAACATGTTACCATCAAGTCCTATCATAATTCCAATAGCATATTTGGATTCCTTGTGAAAGTACCATTCAGAAAATATAAACTTTTTATGGGGTAAGGCAAATAGTTATAGCGATATGCTTATTCGAATCTCAGATGGTGTAAAATGTAAAAATCTGGCCGCATGCAACGGGAAGGGTGGCGAGTTCAAAACACATGGCCATAAATGAATAGAGCAGAACTATACTTTGCAATGGTGTGTTTTATTTAACTAACGATTCATATTTACCCAGTTTATTCTGAACCAGGAATATGAACCATGTACAAAATTTAAAGAGTGCACGTTTGATTATGCATGGTAATTATTATTATTATTAAACAGCATTTATATAGCGCCTTTTCTAAAAAAGACCAAAGCGCTGTACAGAGATAAAATACACACACGATACAAAGTACCAAGTAATGTACACGATATAAAACGGTAATGGTAATGCGACCGGCCACAATGGTTTCTGGGAAGCTCACCGTATCTTCTCTTGGTGGATATGATGTTTTTTCAGATCCGCTTGTATTTTGTTTTGATGTGTATGGTGGCTATTCGTTCAACAATGTTGGATTTGAATGTTGAGGGAAAACAAACTTTTTTATTATAAGTTACTGATAGGCAGATCATTTTTTTAAAATTATACCGATATCACATTTTCGGGAATCCTTATTTGCATGTAGGTATACCCTATAGTTTTGTACGCCTGCCACGGGTGAGATATATGGCTAAATGTAACCAACATTTGGTTGGTTTCAACATAACGCCAAGGAAGGCTTTATTTCAATATCGTTTGCTGTAAGTATAAGTTAGCTATGCTTTTCATAGTTATATACAATACAGCGAAGTCACCAGTCTTGGCGCACTTGTGGAGTGACTATTAATTTCAGGGCTGCTTTTTGACGCAATCGTTTTTTGATTTCATCCTTTTAACAGCTTCTTCGGAAAAGAGGAGACTTTATGACCGAAATGCTTAAAACGAGAAAACAGAAACAAAAATCCAATAAACAAAATAAGATTGTGCAGGCTAATTCTGGTAAGTACCTGTACAAATGTGAACATAACTTGCTCATGTTGTACAATGTTGGAGCATAGATAATCGATGGTTAGGTCCCGGATTATCTCTATTGAAATGTTGTGCGGAGCTGATCTATGTCTGTTTCGCAAACACCTGTATGACTAGCATTTTTGAAAAGCCCGGTAAACAGAACGGGTATTGATGGTCTATTGCGGCAACTACAGATCTAATACTAGCTAACGAGATACATAAAATTAGTTTGATAAAAAAGCAACGGTGAAAGTTAAGAAACTTCTAATATTTGAAACATAACAATTTAATACACGTACATGTACATTGTATTCACCGTTGCGATAGATGTAACGCTATTTGTGAAGTCTATAGACACTTATTTCACTCAGTTTTCTATTACACGTAAACTCGAACCCATGATAAGCGCGATGGACAATAGCACTTCTTTGAAATCGATTCCTAGCGATGTCATGCATCTGGGAACGAGAGAGGTGTATTATTTATGGATGTTAAGAAGTTATTTCATGACAGGGCGAAAGGCTACATCGGCTTTTGTGTTGAGCGACCTTGGTCCCAAACACACATAGCTTCAAACAAAGCACCGACTTAACCATCCCTGTGTCGATTATCTATGGTCGAAGACACGTGGTTTTAACAACACAATGTTTACTACTCAACCATATAGCATGTGGAAATCAAAATAGCAATTGCTTAATAATGTATCCATCCATTCATTCATCTGGTCAGGTAAACCATGGAATTGCCGTTACAGACACGCATACGCATAGAGTCTGCATTTTTGGGTCGTTGACAAAATGTCAAACTCCTTATTTTACGTAAAAGGGATCTTGCACACAAAAAATTACGTCGGATCACTAGTAAAAGGACATTTTAAATGTTGACGTAGGCTACACACTAAACACATTCTATTTGATACTATTATACTAATAAAACTAAAGACTTGTCTCTGCTTATTATAAATCCAGCGATTCCCTTTTGTAGTCTGTTGTGCATGGCTACATGGATACCCTCTATTTACGCACGAACGAAAACGGCCATGTGTTTTGAACTCGCCACCCTTCCCGTTGCATGTCCAATTTTTTACATTTTACACCATCTGAGATTCGAATTAGCATATCGCAATAACTACTTGTTCTGCCCCATAAAAAGTATATATTTTCTGAACGGTAATCTCACAAGGAATCTAAATATGCGATTGGAATTTGCATAAGACCTAATGGTAACATGTTGTGAGAATGTTCAAAAGATATCGATTTGTTTTCATATTTTGAATAAAGCTCAATATTTTTAAAATTCCTATCCCAATCATCATTTTACTGTGCGTATTAGTTCCTCATGCAATTTACCCATCAGATCATAATGGTTGTCAAGGGTAACTTGTTGAAATATACTATATCGGGAAATAAATGAGCAGAAACGTTTACATTTCAAATTTATTAGAGTTTACACATATATTTTTTGGCTATTCACCCTCTCCTATTTTAAGCAAGATTTCTGAATTCCCCTATTCGAGAGCTTTCGAAAAATGTATAATTTTGCTATAATCGGTTGAATAATTTTGTTGTTATATTCATGTATGTAAAACCGATGAATTAGGGCAAGTTCACTGTGTAGTGAATAGAGATAAAGCCAAGGACAATGCAATCGAATAGTGATTACAACTGTTACGTAAGAGTTGACATGTTTGTTGAAACAGAAACTTATAAAATATAAAACAATCTATCAAATGAGTGCAAAATCATGTTTGTACCATACAGAAATGAGGAGTTATTGTAATTTGAACGTAGAATTGGGAACATTTTCTATATTCCCCATAGAGATTGTACACGACGCCACCGCCACCGCCACCGCCGCCGCCGCCACCGCCGCCGCCACCGCCGCCACCCCTGACTTTCGAAATATAATCAATCATATCTCAGCTAAACAGTTATAGAAATACCTGATTTATTCACACAGTGTAGCTAGATAAATAAGCTTTCAAATGACACCTAAACCATAGCGCTATCACATATAGTTGTTGAGTTAATAGAGAGAGATGGATGATTCGTCACCAAAAATGCAACGCCGCCACCCTTTTTGGGTGGTCAGTTCAAAACACATGACATACATTTATTTATTTGATATTCAGATTTCACGTGCCCTGCTGAATGGGAAGCATGGGGACGTAAGTGTTATTACATTGAAGGAGGTCATACAACATGGAGTAATGCAGAGTATAGATGTAACACACTGAAAGGCGTCCAGGTTAGTATCCCAATTCTTCAGCGGGAGGGGGGGGGGGGGTGGGTATTTATATATTTATTTAAGATTATTTATTTCAGGTAATGAGATGAGAGTTGTACTATTCCGTATAAAAACATGTCAAAAACTCCCCTTGTCTCGGTTCATAGGGATTCTCCTTTTGACTGGGCATCACAGTCCCTTTTTCCATCTCTGATTTTTTTTCTTCACCGGCGTATATTAAAAGCTATTAAACTCATGAAGTTGGGAATTAAAGCAGTGGTGTAACTGGACTTGGTTGTTGTTGTTGGGGTGTATTTCTTTGGGGGTGCATCTATACTACGACTTTTCAGCATTTGCTTCCAAAGTCTTTATTTTTGTGAAATATGCGCATAGTGTACTTGAAGACGTGAGCGCTAGAAGTCAATAAGTCCAAATTTGACATTTTGAGATATAGGCATTTAAAGTTTACAAAATATTGTAGGAATCAACGTAAAAGTTCACTTTGGCTGTTACTTGATGAGCATATAGGTTATGTCTCTGGGATTTATATTCTACAAAAAATTAGAACTTACATTGTTTATTGATCAATATTAATCAAACGATTGATTTTGGACATTGGCATCATAGGATGTGTACAGAATATTTTATATTACCAATTCATAACAAATCTTGCAAAAAATAATTCAAGCCTTGAACAAGTAATACTAACAAGTTAGTTTGGATGAATTAACCCCTTTTTTACCATGGATACTGATAGTGAAGACAAACAGGAAAACGTGGCTCTATTTTGTGGAGTTACAAACAGTGTTTCCAGACTCTCTCATAGCATAAAAACATAGTTTATGATACAACGACATATTTCCCCCATTTAAGTGGGCCAATAACGAATTAATATATTTTGACTTTTAAGTGCAACAAAAATGTATGTTTTGTGCAGTAACATTGATAATTGACTTTGGTTCATGTTTTAGAAACACCATCAATGGGTGGAATTACATACTTCTTGCACTCATATGGGTGACAGTGCTAAATTGGACCCCCTGAAAAACATATTTAAAAGTCTCAAATTTAAAAATCAGTCATATTCCCATGTTTCTTACCCCTATAAAGCTGCCCAAAACCATGTTTAACTCAATTTAGCAAAAAATTGACTTATTGACTTCTTGCGCACACGTCTTCATTTACATTGTTGCAATATACGACTATTTCAGGTTATAGATAATTTATTCTACGCTGATTTGCTAAACATTGACATAACTTGGGGAATTTGCAAGCGTAGCGCGTGAAAGATTCAAATTTTACAATGGTTTTAGCTATAAACAATGAAAACCTTCATAATAATACACCTGTATAACCTAATAAACTAGATTGGAAATATTTTTCTTCATTTCATTGGGAGAAGGGTTATGACGAGGGGCACTGACGTGGGCGAATGCACCCCCTCTACCCAGCTAGTTACGCCACTGTTTACGAATTACAAGTTTCAGATGACTAATAGTCATACGTGCATTCATACCATAAGAAACGCGTACAAAAGAAAATGTTATATCAATGTGATTTTATTTGTATCTAGATAATTTTACTATAATCAAAACAATAATTTGTCGATCACAGCGTATTGATTTCTTGCGTCCCATGCGCCTAGTGCGTATTGTGTGTTACCGCGTCATTCGTACAGTTCACACGCACCGACAGCGCGACTGTTTTGGAACGCACTGCATGCAATTAAACACGCTCAACCTTTGTAATAACGCGAGCGCTCGGATCTTGGCGCTGTGATCGACAAATTATTGTTTTGATTATAGGACACTTTCTCCGCCAAGTTCAATCCGTTAGGTGTTTCTAATTGCAACATGATCATTTGAATTTATTTTTTCAGCTTGTAGTAGACGATCAAGATGACATCGATTACTTGACTTCAAAAAATACCGATTATGATTCAGCTTCTTATGGTGGTTATTGGTTAAGATGCAAAGACGACGTCGTTGAAGGACAATGGCAGTGTGGGGAATCTCCAAACTACTGGAATTCAGCTGATGATAATTTTGGATTCTGGGGTAAGCGCCATTATATGAACACGAGTCCAAAAATTATCTGAAAAACATATAAATCTAGTAGAATACTTAAAAAATGGTAAATCTAGATAAGGAATTTATCAATACAGAAACTTATATGAAAAGTAGAAGGCGGAACATTTTGCTGATAAAAAGACCTAGGATTTCAATGATTTCAGGAAAATTGAGGTAAAAAAGATAGAAAAGATGAAGCAAGAGTCAATTCTGACGAAATCTCCCCCACCCCACCACAACCCTATCCTCTCCACAACCCCTCCCACTCTACCACCTCCCCATCCACCTTGCCCCCTCCCCACCTCAACCCCTCCCACTCTACCACCTCCTCATCCTCCACCTCCCCCACCACCTTTCCCCCTCCCCACCACAACCCTATCCCCACCACAACCCCTCCAACTATACCACCTCCCCATCCCTAACCTCCCCCTCCCACCTTGCCCCCTCCCCATCACAGTATATCCTCTCCACAACCCCTCCCACTCTACCACCTCCCCATCCCAAACCTCCCCCACAAGCTTGCTCCCCCTCCCCACCACAACCCTATCCCCAACACAACCCCTCCAACTATACCACCTCCCCATCCCTAACCTCCCCCACCCACCTTGCCCCCTCCCCATCACAGTCTATCCTCTCCACAACCCCTCCCACTCTACCACCTCCCCATCCCAAACCTCCCCACACCCTTGCTCCCCCTCCCCACCACAACCCATCCACACCAAACCTCTGTAGAAGGATGCAGGGTGTCACAAAAATTAAGATCACCTTTTAAAGCTTTATATCCCAAAGTAAACGACCGATGGAGAAACCCTTTTGAATTATTTTGATACCAAACTGTCAAACTTGTTTTTGTCAAGCTTACGTAATGCATTAGGGGGGGGGGGGGGGGATGAACTCTCAGGCAGAGCCTCCGTATAACTGCTGTAACTCCTTCATTATTCATTTAATGTAGATACAAGTATACATTTTCTTTAAGAAAAGGGTTCAATGAATCCCACCATGAAATTGACCATTTTGAGAAAATTATAAAAACACGTTTTTTGACCCAATTTAGGTTTTTTAAAGATAATTACAAATAATATGATGTTAAATGTTGTGGTTCTAGATTTATTATAATCTTGATAAATTCTCTAAGAGGTTTTGTTTCTTTTTTGAATATCTTATTTTGTAAAAAAATATTAACCAAAAAGTGCCAACAATGGGATTTTGGAGGGTAAACAAGTCGCATTTTTAGCACTTTTATTATCTGGTCAGTATGTGTGTGACTACGAATGATTGTGTATGTGAAAATGTTCACCTAATAAAGTTTCAAAACTCATTCCATTCATATGGGTATTTCCTTTGCTGCATATATAGCTAAATGTATAATAATGTACAATAATCAGTGCGTAAGTCGAATCTTTATAGCGCACAATGAACCGCGCTAGCTACGGTGTTCGAATTGCTAGTGTAGGACGCGTATGTCGCGCTCCCTACACGTCCGTAAAGTTCAAATCGGATTAAAATGCCAACCCTGTCAGCCAAATTCTCTCGTGGTTTAATGGTTAGGTAAGCGAATGTACCTGGTTCGAATCCCGTTATGGCAGAATTTGTTGCAAAAACTCTGCTTGATATTATGTTCAAAGTTGACAAATGAGTAAGTCCAAGTCATCTGCTTGAATGCATTGCAAACAAGTGATTAGATTCAACGAATGTTCATTAGAATATAAAAATTCGCGAACGGGACTGCGTTTTCAAGGGAACGGTATCCCGTTACAAATATTTTCAAGGTTGAAAAATCCTAGTTGCCGGTTTTTGTTTAACTGTAAGGTAACTCTTATCCAGTTAGATAATGTTTAAAATGCATCACTATTTAAAACTTTAGGCTTATATTTAACCATATTTAACGTAAACATATTTACACTTACCCTAACAATTCTATTAGAAAACTCGAAAAGAAAATGGTGGTTTCATCGCGATACACTCTCAGAACAAAGGTTAAAATCTTTAACCATGTTGGTTAAAATTTTAACCAACGGGAGGTTACCAGGTGAACCACACAATTGGTTGGTTAAAACTGTAACCAACAGCTGTTGGTTAAACTTTAACCTGTGGTTGGTTACAAATTTTAATCATTTGTTGGTTAATATGTTTTGACCAACAGTGGTTGGTTAAACTTTAACCAGTGGTTGGTTACAATTTTTAATCATTTGTTGGTTAATATGTTTTAACCAACAGTAGTTGGTTAACAAATGTTGGTTAAACTTTTATTTTTTTTGCTAAATTTTTACCCATACAACATTACAATATTGATGTTTCATTGGCCCGATATTGGCTTTCAATATTGGCGCCAACCCGTGGCCAGGACCAACAAGGGACAGGACAAGGCACAAGATCCTAGCCACGAGGCCGGGAAGCGATAACTTCAAACAGTGGCCGCAATTGTTAGACCACGTCAGAATATGTATATGAAATCAATCGTGTTATTTTCGTAAAATATTTTCCTCGTCAAATGAAATTCTTTGGCGGGAATCTTGTTATGACCTATTGTTGGTTACAATTATGATGCCTTAACCAACGTTGAATAAACTAAAAATTAATCATAATTTCACTCTTTAACCAACGCAGTATTAAAAGTAATTTTTAACCAACGCTTCATTTTAACCAATGTTGTATACTTTTTAACCAACATTCTTTTAACCCATGATTATTTAATACCTGTTCTGAGAGTGTACAAAGGTTGAAAAGGGTATAATTTTGACCTGTGTCGTGAGATGTTGGGGTCAAAAGTGAGGATACACATCATCGGACTAGCTGCCGCAAATTATGCTGGTACCTAGCTAGACTGCCCTCAAATTGAAGTAAGTCACGTGGCATTCCGATGATCCAATCATTAGATACTCCTCTCTCTCTTTAAAATTACTTCATAAAATGTTAACGTTTGGATTGTCTATAATATAGATTGGACGACAAATGAGCCCGATGGAGGGACCAATGAAAACTGTTTGATACTCAATTTTGACGGGCAATTGAGTGATGTACCGTGCGAGCTTGTAACATCTTTTAATGCGGCTGCCTGTGAAATTACCATGGTGGATCCAACGACACCGACACCACCGACAACGACACCACCAACGACAGGTAAATGTTACCATAAGTTTATGTATGCAGACGGAATTGAGCCAGAACTAGGTATCCCTTTCAAAATGTAACTAAAAGTAAGTCCCCCTAAAATTAGATCACATGTATGTGCATAACTTCACATATTATTAAACGTTTTGAGAAAAAAAATGAGACTGTTATGAAAAGTGAAAACGCTTGGCAACCAATTAAAAGTTTAATACAGTCGCATTTCCCTGAATTGTTGTTTTCACAAAAAGGGACACTTTTTAAGATCCTAAACAAGCAAGTTATGAAAATGTCTCTAGTGTTTTTCTTATATTCATTTAAATTGTCTTTTTTTCATTCAAACTGAGTATCTTCTTTCTTTAGCTGCTGGTCTTTATTTTAAATAAAAAATAACTTGATTTGTCCATGCATGAATAGCCAACAGTGTGCACCATTCACACCAACATTATACACACAGAAAACACTATGTAAACAAATTACACAAATTATGTAAAAAATACACAATCTGTGTAAAAATAGAACTCCATAATACTATGTAAACAGTTGTGTTAAGCTTTTGCATAGGAATTTACACAAGCTTGGGTATATATTACATGTTTTATGTAAACTCTTACATAATAATTATGGAGTTCTATATTTACATAATTTTTTACATAGTGTTTTCTGTGTGTATCTGCATCGTTGAAAAGTGCCACTTTTCAGAAAAAATCATTTTGGGTATAAAATAAAATGAAAAATAAACCTGGTATTGAAAAGGGGAAACTTCGTTTTGGTAGCTAAGTGTTTTAATCTGATTTCAAACGCATTATTGTGTGTCAAGTTATGCAAACAAACTTGAAATGGGGAACTTTTTTATGGGTAGCCAAGGTAGTCAAGCGTAAGTGTTACAATATCTCAAAACGTTGTATGTGGAGTTATACAAACAAACAAACGTGATCTAATTTTAGGGGGTGGGGGCTTACTTTTTTGTAACCTTTAGTTATATTTAATTGTTGCAGTAAAATCAATGATCTGCATCAACCGTTTGATAAGAATGCAGCAAAACAGGGGTGTGTTTGTGAACGTATGCATTTGTAGCACTGGTTCTGAACGTATATCTGTTCTGTTTTGTTACACACAGTTCAATATGGAAAGTTATACATGAAGCAGTATGATTAAATCACGAGATTATAACAAGAACCTACGCGTTAAATAAAGTATTTTTGGGTTTACGAGCCACGAGACAGTTTATTCGCGCGATGACTCAATCAGAATAATGATCTTACTTGTAATAGGACATATACGAATCAGGAAAGTGTACAATTCGTCTTGTAAATACTTTGCCGAAGAGTATTGATAATTCCGGTGTCTTGGTCATTTGGAAGGCCTATCTTAACACTTTCCACGCGGCAATCGTCTCCAGACAACAGTTCCACAATTTCACAAAATGAGTAAAAAAAATTCAACATTATTGAATTCCATCACCATATTTTGGAATCAGCATGAGAAATACATTACAAACATACCTAGTATTAGTTCAGTAATTCTTGATATAGACTTTGGAAGTTGGGAAAGGTTTCTGAGAAATCTGTTTTGTATACTGATAGCTGCGTGGAAAGTATTTAACTTTTAGGTCCACGTGTTTCACACTGCGCATATCAGTGGTTTGTCTTTTTTGCTCACAAGGTCGTGGCTGATTCCGTGTGAGTCTATGTAAACAGGGCGCTTAAAGGAGCACAAACAGATGTAATGGAGGCTGCGCCCTCAATTATGATAAAAACTGGAATTAGTATGTTTTTACAGTTATATTACATGTGTGAAGTTACACCGTTAGGATTAAGACAAATCAGCCCTCTTTGTTCAACAAAACGTCGATTCAAAAATGCTGGTTGAGCCGCAACCAGCATTTTACGTCAAACAGTGTCCCCCTGCCACACGCTTGATAAATAACGAGAACCATATTTACATAGAGGTCGTTTTTCAATAAATAGCGATGGTATTGTTGTAATCAAGTTTTGCTGTGTTTTTGTAAGTAGAAACAACAATAATGGCAATTTGTAATGATCATCTTAAATTCTGAAGTAAATTAATTTAAAAAAAAAATGTCAACACTACTTTGTGCTCCTTTAAAGATACGTATTGTCAAAAATTGGCCATTCCATTTGGAGTCTATATATCCGCCCCTTAAGACGTACATTATCTTTATCTTCAAAACATGTAGTGTGAATTTCAAATAGGGTTACCTGTATGGATGACTCCATTCGACATTTACACTTCCAGTGTGATAGAGTAGTGTCATGTCTTCAATTGTGAATGTTTGGATTTCAACTGGAATCACGTGGAATTTATCACACGAGCAAGCCCCTTCTCCAACCGACAGTAAAACCTAACCTGATTTTTTTTACAGCGTGTTTGGATAGAATGGGAATGGAAGATCTTTCTATCATAGACAGCCAAATTAGTGGTAGTGGGGTGGAAGGCGAACACTATTGGTACGACGGAAGACTCAACTATATTAATTGGTGGGAATCCAAAGCCAGAACGACAACACCGTATACGATGGTTAGATTTGGTTATCTCACAACAATAACTGGGTTGATAACTGAAGGTGGTAGTACTTATTGGGCAGCAGCAATAGAAGTAAAAACAGCTACAAACTGCGACGCTTGTTATTCAACGTCATATTACCATTACATTGAGGATAGCGATGGCCAACCGAAGGTTTGTATAGCAATATGCATTTTACGTTATTTGTTGCTAAATACAGCAGACATTATCGTACTACACACTTAGAAATAGGTAGTTGAATTATTGACTGTTTTGGGAAGTCGTTTTAAAACAACCCCTTATAAGTTAATTTTGACCTCCATATGGGGTTGTCCATCAACTTTTGACTTGGTATGAAGTGGAAAATGACTATGTTAACATAGTAGTAATTTGACTGGTTTGGGGGGGGGGGGGGGGGGGGTCACTTTGAAATAGCCGTGGATGTAGGTAATTTGACCACCATACGGGGTTGATATTTGCCTTTCGACTTTGAATGTAGTTAAATTCGACTTTGTATGTAGTCAATAATAACTAGGCCTATATGAAGTTACAATTTAACTGCAGCAAAAGTCATTGTCAAAATGACTACCATGCCAGTCAAATATTAAATGTTTTATGAATATTTTTGACATAACAATAGCTCAATCCTTCAACCAAGTCAAAGAATAACAGCAAATATTATTTCCATGTATTCAATTTCATCTACAATATTATGAGATTTAATTAAAGACTATTTGAAAAACATGTCTCACAACGCCGGCGTCTTGATAGGCAAATCATCTCACACCTAACGTGAATAACACCATGGAAAGTCGATTCGTAGGATAGTATATAGGTACATATCTAACCAAAAGAATTCAAGACGTCACTGCTTGATGGCAGTGATTGTTCACATATCAGAAGCACATTATTGTTTTTTTATGAAGTAATAAACACGATGTTTAAAGCCATTATACAGGTTTTCTTGGCCGGAATGAATGCCGACCTCGTGTTTCCCAGCTTACAAATTAGATTAACCAATCTAATTTAAACCTTTGACTACAATGAAGTCGACATTTGACTAAAACGAAGTCAAAATTTGACTACAATGAAGTCTAATCTTGACCACTTTTGTAGTTGATATTGACTATTTTCAGTGTCAAAATGATTTGACTACCCACACAGGGTTGATATGGTTGACCCTAACAGGTATTCAATTTTGACCCTTTTGTAGTTGGTATTGACTATTTTCAGGGTCAAATGATTTGACTATCCACACAGGGTTGCTTTGGTTGACCCTATAAGGTAGTCCAATTTTGACTCATTTTGTAGTTGGTATTGACTATTTTCAGGGTCAAATAATTTGACTATCCACACAGGGTTAAAAATGACTTCAATGTATGTGGTGTATAGTTGACCGTCAATAAGTAGTCAAAAATGACTAATTAAGGGTCAATTTTAACTACCTATTTTTAAGTGTGTAGGGTGAGTGAGGCTGTGTCTTTAGTTGCATGGTGAAAACTCTCTCGATAATTGCGGGCACCAGTTACACATTGTAACGTCACTGCACATAGGTAAATGAACGATATGTGATACGAGAGATAGTAGTGGTTTCATTTCAGTTTCGGTTTCAGTTTCAGTTTAGTCTCAGTTCAGTTTTTATTTGTTTCCGCCTCCATATACAACTCAATCACAATAGTATGAATTTGTCCAAAGAGTTCTTAGAAAAAAACAATGCAAATCATCGAATAATTACATGGTTTTGAGATCAAAGTAACCTACGTTACGATCTTCAATATTGTATATGTCTTTATTAAAACTCCAGGGGTGCACAATTACGGTAATCATTATTATGCAAGACGAAATTCGTCTCTGATGTTGAATCGAACTACTTTTAACATAAAACATTATTGAATGGTTAACAACTCCCTCAATACTATTTAGGGACCGTTTCTTATTTCTACCGGGGGCGGTTGGGGGGGGGGGGGGGGGGGCGGGGATGGGAGAAATCAACAACCAAAAAACCATGACCCCCTTTTCACTAGATACTAACAAGTTATGACCCCCTCTGGAATGTAGAAAAAAGTTATGACCCCTTCCCTTGTTTTCACACACATACATGACATAAGCCTACAAATACAATAAGCTACACGACTGAAGGGGTGGATGCAATAACTGCTCTAGTTGTAAATAATTGAGTATTAAAATTCGCGATCGTGCGCAAAATCTAGCTGTTTTATGCTGAAATTGTCAAATTTGTTGTAATTGAACATAATGTCGTAAGAAAATGCGCGCGAAGCGCTAATCAAAATGGCATTTTACGCTAAGATTGTCGAATTTTGTCTTGATGTGAAAGGGTAAACAAAAGTTATGACCCCCCTTTTTGATTTCTTTAAAAAAAATTACCCACCCCTGTTTCGTGCCCCCCCCCTCCGGTAGAAATATTGAACGGTCCCTTAATATCTATAATTATGTTCAACATGTTCAAATTTGTTGTCTTTTTCTTTACTTTTCTAGGTATTTGATGCCAATACCAACCCTAGCGACGAGGTGACGATCATGTTTCCCCAACCTGTCGAAGATGCTGGTGGGATACGAATATACCTAGTGAAGCCGGGTGTGTATGATGATGACGGCTGGGGTCTGTACCAATTCAGATTTGAGATTCTGGGTTGTAAGAAGACGGGAACAAAACTCAACGGAATAAACAAATTGAAGAAAAACAAATAATAAAATCTGTTTCCGCGTTTTCTCACTAATGAGGAACCCGTATTAAAATAGCTGTTGATTGTTCATTTAGATGTAGGCCATAAGAATCCATTTATTGCATCCTTGATAAACCATAGATAATCGAGACAGGGATGGATTACCTCTATTGAAATGTTGTGTGGAGCTGACCTAAAGGGTTCAACAAAAGAAAGTATACCACTTCGTTTATGTCATTTTGAGTAACATTCTTTTGTTTGTTGACCAAACAGGCTAAATAGGCATTTAGATGAATCTTTTAGGCATAATTTGATACCAAATTTGCCCCCTAACAACAAAGATAAACAATGATTAGCACCATTTAAAGAAAATTGGTCACTTTTCAAAAGTCACATTTTCAACGCACGCAAGCCACGAGAAAATACTGTGCG
This sequence comes from Ophiura sarsii, assembly GCA_035610835.1. NCBI lineage: Eukaryota > Metazoa > Echinodermata > Ophiuroidea > Amphilepidida > Ophiuridae > Ophiura > Ophiura sarsii. Next base: position 54,264,595 of record CM069457.1, on the reverse strand, counting down.
TTGCACTTTGAATGGCCGGGAATGAAATGGATATTAATCACAGCAACTGCCGCTGAGCAAGCGGGCAATTTGATAATGAACAGGTAACATGTGTTTGAATAAGTTCATCAGGATTGTAGAATGAGATGATTAAATTGTTTTGTTTACAAATCCAAATATCTACTCACATGACTAGACAGTTTCGTCTTCCCGATCGGAAGACTTCATCGGTAGTGACTGGATCCACTTGATTTTCCCGCGAAACATTTAAAGAGTAAAACCAGACAAATACGCAAATTTGAGACTCTACAAACAAAACAGGAACTACAAAATGCTCCAAAATCGACGACTTCGGAACCAGACTTGTCAGGCACTCAGCTAAAAAAATGGGTCATCAACATCGCGGCCGATCGCCGACAACTCACAACTCCCGAGACTACGCTTTTAGCGAAAGGCCTTAACTTTGCTGTTTCCGCTGAAAAAAATCCCAATGATGAGTTTATCGTGGCGTGTGAGAAAGCCTGTTGGAAGCTACCACCGGAAAAGTCACAAAACCTTAGAGCAGAATCTGCCAAGATTCCAAAATCCAACATCACGAAAGAGGAAAGAAAAGCGTTGAAACAACTCCAGAAAGAAAAGTCCTTAATAATTATGGGAGCCGACAAAGGAAGGAGTACGGTAGTCCAGTCCAAAGATGGCTATGAAGAGAAGGTAAACACCATGCTAAGCGACACAAAGACTTATGAAAAGCTGAAGAAAGACCCCCACCAGCATTTATAAGCGTAAGCTTATTAGCATCATCCAACGACTGAAAGATGAGGAGAAAATTGACAGCAAACAGTACAAATTATTATACCCGACGGCTGAGAATACTCCCCGCTTGTATTGCACGACCAAGATTCACAAACAAGGAAACCCTGTACGACCTATAGTGGACTACACTGGATCTATCGCGTACCAGACTTCAAAGGCGTTAGCGGAAATTCTTGGACCTTTAGTCGGAAAGTCCCCACATCATGTCTTGAATTCTAGACAGTTATCCGAGGAACTCTCAGGCATCATGATAGAAGAAGACGACATCTTCAACTCACATGATGTGATAGCCTTATTTACCAATACTCCTATCGAGAAGACGCTGGAAATCATCAAGGCAAGATTGGAGAAGGACGTCACACTCAAAAACAGAACAAAACTCAACACAGACGACCTAATAGAGCTCCTACAATTCGTGCTAACTACTACCTATTTCGTATTTCGAGGAGACGTCTACAAGCAGAAGTTCGGTGCCGCCATGGGCAGTCCTGTCAGCCCCATCATTGCTAACTTGTTCATGGAATGGCTAGAACAGGAAGCTATCGCTACAGCACCCATCACTTGTAAACTAAAACTGTGGAAGCGCTATGTAGATGACATCCTCGAGATCATCAAGAAAGACACTACACAACAACTAACAGACCACCTGAACACAATTGACGACACGGGTAACATCAAGTTCACACACGAAGAGGAAGACAATGGACAGATACCTTTCCTCGACACCCTCATTGTCCGAAAGGCAGATGGCTCTGTGAAGTTATTAATCTACAGAAAAAAGACACACATGGACCAGTACCTAAACTTCTCGTCTCAACATCCTCTACATCAAAAACTGGGAGTTATACGAACACTGTTTGACAGAATGAACAAAATCGTCACAGAAGAACCAGACAAGATTGCAGAAGAAAAAAGGATCAAAGAAGCTTTAGGAAGGTGTGGATACCCCAGCTGGGCGTTCAAAAGAGTACAACAACAGATGAAGGACAAGATCACAAAGAAAGCCAAGAAAAAGGATGACACCAACGTGAGTAATGGCATGGTGGTTATCCCCTACATCCAAGGTGTGTCCGAAAGACTGCAAAGATCCTTTAAGAAATACGACATCCAGACTGCAATGAAACCCTACAACACACTTAAACGGCTATTAGTGCATCCCAAAGACAAACGTGACACGCTACAGACCAGCGATTGTGTTTACAAGATCCCTTGTCACTCTTGCGACAAGGCCTACGTCGGTGAGACAGGCCGTCTGTTTGGAACAAGGCTTAACGAACACAAGAAAGATGCCAAAAAAGTAAGCAACAAGAAGTTCACGAGAGCCAACAGAAAAGATTCTACGACGGAACAACATAAATCAGCTGTCACAGACCACATAGCACAAGAGAATCACACAATCGACTGGGACGGGGCTTCAATCCTTGACAAAGACTTTGACAAACACAAGCGTTGGATAAGAGAATCCATTTGGATACGAAGGCAGGGGGCCAAAATCATCAACCGCGACGAGTGTATTTATTCTCTAAATCATGTATATGATCCACTGTTAACAACACCTGAGCTTCCTGGGACCGAGAGTGATAGTAAATCTCGCGGGAAAATCAAGTGGATCCAGTTACTACCGATGAAGTCTTCCGATCGGGAAGAAGAAACTGTCTAGTCATGTGAGTAGATATTTGGATTTGTAAACAAAACAATTTAATCAGGTAACACGTGGTCTTTTCTTCCCGCGTATGTGTATTGAAAATGTGACTAATTTTCTTTAAATGGGGCTAATCATGGTTTATCTTTTAGGGGGCAAATTTGGTATCAAATTATGCCTAAAAGATTCATCTAAATGTCTATTTAGCCTGTTTGGTCCAAACAAAATTGAACGTACGTTACTCAAAATGACATACACAAAGTGGTATACATTCTTTTGTTGAAACCTTTATGTCTGTTTCGCACACACCTGTATGACTAGCACTTTTGAAAAGCCCGGTACACAGAACGCTTTTGATAGTCTATTGCGGCAATTAGAGTATATAATACTAGCTAACGGGATACATGAAATTAGTTTGATAAAAAAAGCAACGGTGAAAGTTAAGATACTTCTAGTATTTGAAATAATCAATTTAGTAATTCGAACCAATGATGAGCGTGATGGACAATAGCACTTCTTTGAAATCGATTCCTAGCGATATAATGCATCTTGGAACGAGTGAGGTGTATTATTCATGGATGTTAAGTAGTTATTTCATGACAGGGCGAAAGGCTAGATCGGCTTTTGTGTTGAGCTACCTTGGTCCGAACCATGTATAGCTTCAAACAAAGTACCCATTCCTGTCTCGATTATCTATGATAAAATGGACGCTTACAGTCATTTTGTTTTTTCGGGAATATTAAGGTAAGGACATCTATTGATTTGAATGGGAATCAGCCCGTGATGACTATTTGTAACTTCTCTGAAATAAATTAAAGATTCAATAAATCAATAAAGATTGATATATAACTGTATTTGTATTCAATGCATTTAGAGTATGAAACAATCTTTGTCTAAAAACTCATAAATATAACATATTTAGGGGGAGTAAGACTCATAAAACTACTTGGTTACAAACATAAGACCTAAACCAGAGAACCAAAACAAGTTGTATGTTTAATAGCTCCCATATTGCTTAGTATTCAATGATAACAGTATCCATGTTATCTTCTTACTAAAATCCGCAAGCAGCTGTATATTGTAGGGCTGTATTTTATTCATTACTGTTTCTGTGACTTGGATTAGCGTATCCATGCACGCCAATTGAAGCAGCTACACTACAAGCCACATTTCTAATAATGAATAGCCATCCATTTAATTGATAGCTTTTTCCAGCCAATTTAAAATGAACATAATGTATGCAGCTTGAATTGTCTTCAGTGGAAATTATGTTAAGAACAAAACCCATTTTAGGTTCTAGTTTACATCAATGAATAAATTAGTTGTCAGAGTTTAAACAAAATTATATTTCTCGCCCCTGGTGTTAGCGATATGTTTTATTTCCCCCTTCTTTTAACAAGACATAAATGCACAACAACAACAAAAATCACAATAGCATCAACTACAAATTAAAAATTACCAATGACAAGACCCATTCTCCAAGCTTATAGGCTTCAGTTATTAGCCTAATAGAGTCATGTCGGTAGTGAACACATTGGTGGAAGATTCTACCACCGACTACACGTCCATTTTTCTTGTAGCTAAAACTAAGAGATCAACAAATGCATCGTGTGAAAAAACTTAAGTTGGCTGCCATTCGTGCAATACATTGTTGGAAGACCTTTTAAGGTCTTCCAACAATGTATTGCATCTTCTGTGAGTCTGTACGGTATTTTTGTGTCATCGGAATAGCTGTTTTTCATACCCAATTCTCTACATCCAATTCGGAGTCGTCATATTGTGACTCGACTTGTTGTTTGTTTAACCGATCTGACATCGTTGTAAATGGTTCAAAAAGAGTAAGCCCCCCCCCCCCACTAAAATTAGATCATGTTTGTTTGCATATTAAACTCAAGACACAATTAGAGGTTTTTAGTGATTGAAACATTTATGAAAAATGCTTTATTACGTTATGATGAACTGTTGAGAGGGGGGACTTATTTTTGGTGTTGTGTTTAATACACTAACAAAATCAAAATTGGGATTCAATATTTGTTTTAAATCATGATATCACATCATTCTTGTCCAGCCATAATGATAGAAAAATCACATGGCCTATCATTGTATAATACAACTATCACACGGTTGAAACCAGGCCTATCATAACATAACATTAGCTAGTTTATTTTCCCATTTTAAATAAAGACCAGCTAAAGAAAGAGGAGACTTTGTTTTCATTGAAAATGAAGACATCGAAATTAATTTGAAGAAAAAAAGCACTGAAGACGTTGTTATATCTTTCTGTTATAGAATCTTGAAAACGGCACTTTTTATGTAACATACTTTTGGGAAAATGCGACTGTGTTAGGAAAAGTAAACATGATATTGAAGCGGAGATGGATGGCCAAGCGTTTACTCATTTCATACACGTTTCAATTTTAAAAATGTATAATCCTGTGCAGATGTATACAAACAAATTTTATGTGGGGGAAGGGGGTGTGCATCTTTTGAACCCGTCCTATATAAAAATTCGTACTAATATATTATGAGAGGGGGGGGGGGGGGGGTGGTGTAAAAATAAAGATGTGTTCAGTTGAATCATAATTTGTGTCAGTCAATAGTTAGGTCACCCAAGCCCTATATAAAAGCTATGAAGATTGTTAAACGGGGTCAGTCGTCACAAACATGCACAAACACAATAGTCAAACGACCTTGCTATTGTCACGCTATTGTCAACAGTCCCTACACAGAGGTCTGCAGTGCAAATCTGTACGATTTTCGCCATGTAACCTCTATGGCGGATTTCATTCCGTTGTATGAAGCTATGATGTTTGCGTGGTCTTCGCTATCTCCAAGCAGATAGAGCAATACGTACATGGACTTTTTTGTAGACGAGGGTTCATTTCATTATTTGGTGAGGTTTAGAATGAGTTAGGATTCCTGTAATTTTGAAGACCACGGATTGTCAAAACGTGAATTTCCCGACATTGTACGACATAAATTTGGTCACTAAACGTATTTAAAACTATTCATTTTATCGTTCTGCAGATGTTATTGACCCTCCTCTAAAATTCTACATGATTTTTAACACGTTTCTTAGTATTTGAGATGCCCAAATAGACCATTTTCCGAAGCTATTTCTAGCAAATATTGCAGTCACTAAGATTCCATTGTTTTCTTGCGTATAACAAAATATGACATGCAGCGTGACCTCCCTACTGGCTGGTGTCGACTTATTTTTTACAGTGTGCAGTTCTTAAGAACAAGGTTATAACAAGTAAGCTCTATTAGAATATCAAATACAAAATTAGCCATAGGAACACCCATAAGAACAAGGTCATTACAACCATCTCAAATGTCCATGAAGGATAATTGAAAGGGATTATACAAAAACCCGTCATGCTTTGTTTACTAATCTGGATGAGCATGACGAGGTTGGCTCAAAAGCTGTGCATTGAAGACAAAATAGCTGAACCCAAATTTTCCATGAATGAGTATAAATATTCTCCTCCATCTCTATACCAATCTTGTCAAAATTAGAGTTTAATTAGGGGGGGGGGGGCAATTACTTGAAATGCGCACAATGTATGTAGTTTTGGCGATGAAAACCCACTCGGTGATATACCCAGATGCCTAGAAATGCATCATGAAACCTGGGTACCCCCGCTGTCAAACTTCTGACTCAGCAGCAAGTTGACAGCCTGGAGGGGTATAATCAATGGTGTGAGAACCCATAAAAATAGGAGAAAAAAAAACCCGAGGAAAAAAGAAGGCAATTAAGGTAAAATGCCACATGGCTGAAAATAACGGAAATGGCCGGCATGTTAGCTCAAGAATTTCTTTTTCTTTTTTAAATGAGGAAATCCGCTAAAAGAGGACTCTCACACCCCAGAATTTATATTCTAAGATTCGATATACAAAATAAAATCTGGGAAATGCAGGGGCACTACTAGATGGATTGCCTCCTCTGTTCTTGATTTGCACACAACTTAACGTAACAATAAAGACCGACATTCAAGTGTATACCCTTCATCGGGGACAAAAGCACGTGGCTTATAATGTACAATTGCTACTTCAACGAGCTGCTATTGCAATTTCCGAGGATTGGAGGGTAACTTGGATGTCTAGTTGTCAACATCTATTGCTGGCATTGTGCCCTAATTACAGTGGTGGACTTGTCTAGTCCACTATCTTCTTTATAGTTCTTACCAGCTTTGTAGTAGTTTGTCCCCGGTGGGCAAAAATCGCAACTGTGTTTGTTCCAGATTACGAGCAACAATCAGCAGGTATGATTCATTTTTATTGTATAAAATGTAAAAAGATGAATCCAACGGAACCAGGAACAAAACACACCAAAGATCAGAAATCTGATACAAGAGGATATCTCGAAATTATAAAAATGCAAAGAGTAAAAGCAAGATATACCAACAGGGTGTGAGGAAACAGGCAATGACGAGGCAGAATAACTCGATAAAAAATAACACACGGAAATGCACTGGAACAAGCAAAACAAATTGCTGTGCGATAAAACAAAAACATCTTAACGTAACAATATAGACCGACATTCAAGTGTATACCACCTTCATCGGGGACAAATTGTTAGTACAAACCTGGTAAGAACAATATTGAACAATCACTTCCCTAAGGTAGTGCCGTCTTTATAAACATTTGGTAACAAAATACATTCAATTGTGTTAACTATCTCTACAGACTCGACACATGTCTTGAACCAAGACGTGTCTTCATCAAGTCACATGTAGTGTCTCATGACAACACATGTCTTAATATAATGAGTTAATATAACGACTTGCAATAAGATACTATGTAATGAGACGTGACTTAAGACATGTAAAACGCAAGACGTGATGTTGCCCTATAAAGACATAAATAACATGGAAGACACCTCGGGTTTTAGACATGTCTTAATAGTCATCCTATATTTGTCATGTCTTGCTATTTGTCTTAACCAATACACTCTCTACTGACACATGTCTTGAACCAACACGTGTCTTCATCAAGTCACATGTTCCGTGTCTTATGACAATACATGTCTTTATACAATGAGTCACGATTTGGAATTAGGTATTAAATATGAGACGTGACTTGCAATAAGACACTATGTAATGATACCGATTGAGACGTTACTTGCGATAAGACACCAGATTAAGACACGTAAAAAGCAAGACGTGTTTATTTGCAAGAATATAGTGTACTTGGCAGTATTTTTTTTATCAATATTGGTACACCCATCTTGAATAAATCACTAAATATCAAAAACTTAACTATTAAAACGTAATTACATACGAGGGGCATTCAGTAAATAATGAAAGTGATCATGGTATGGGATGCATGAGTGATTCTATTGAGGGATAATGTGATCAATACAAAGTATGAACCTTTGTCTTTCAAACAATACACTTTTGGAATGTTAGATACCTTTGGTTATGTAATGTCATTAACATAAACACAATAGGTTTCAGACACTGACTGAAATCTGTCAATTATTTGGCTGGATATGTAATATGTTGAAAATGGGTTGATCGATACATTTGCGTATATCTCGGCAATGCAAGCATAAAAACAGATAACACTTGGCACATAGTTAGAACACACACTTATCTCCGCTTGACATTATTTTTTAGACCTGAATTCCTTAACGCAAATAAGAAGGGACCATCTCAAATGCGCTTTTATTTAGCAAAATCCGCAATAATATACCTTTGAAAACAACAAAGGATAAAGAACAATGGAGGGATTATAATTTAGTAAATTTGTGTGTGATGTAAAGCAATAATAGTGGGGATTTCAGAAGGAGCTGTTCATAAAATTTCCTCAAACCATTGAAATTATGTGACGATTACTTTAACAATACATATATAGTAGCTCTAAAGATAACAGTAATAAGAGAGGTTGTGGCAGCCATCTTTGATTGATACATTCATGTATATCTTTATTTTGACTATCACAATATTTAAACACATTGATTTAAGCATTTTTCATTATTTCTGATTAGAATTTGAAGGCACAGTAAGCTTTTATCTGGTAAATTTCTTGATTTTAGCCATTTGTGGCCCTGTTCAAAATGATCTGCCGTCTGCGCATGCGCACATTTTCTGCAGGTTTCATGCGAATAAGTTCAGAAAATTAGTTAACTATCATATGGAATCTCCCAAACTGGTTAATTGCTTGGATTTTTCATAAATTGTTTGATTTTCCGCAATATTAGTGATTCGCTGACTGGGCATTTTTCAATGAAAATTGGCTATTTGAAATACTGATATTTGTATACTTTTTATTCGATTGCCTCTCCTTACTTTTTACTCATATACTACATACATCAAATTACACAGGGATTTAAGTTATTGTCTTTTTATCATACTTACGTGAAAAAAAATGGGATTTACCTGCTTCTGGTGTCATGTTATGCAATCTTCTTATCACATGTTTCATACAAATAATTCAAATTTCCCGCCAAATAACTGATTAAGTAGTGTCCCAAGTGTACTTACTTTGAGACAATGCTATGACGTCATAGTTCACACTTATAAATCCAAAACTGTACTGTTTGAAAGATAAAGGTTCATACTTTGTATTGATCACATTATCCCCTCAATAGAATCACTCATGCATCCCATACCATGATCACTTTCATTATTTACTGAATGCCCCTCGTACACCGCCTGTGAAATGTATCTCAAATTCATGTTCACAAGTTCACGTTTAAAACTTCACTTCTTTTATCAAAGACTACGTTACATTCTTACATATCGTCAGCCTGCTATGATAATTGCCTAACTCACTTTTCAGCGAAATTTAGTTTTTTGCATAAATCATGACTTCATTACATTATGCACATGCTGTAATAATATCTAAGTCATTGACAAATCAAAAGTGTTGATACATGTACAATTGCAATTCTGCCTAAGTCAGCATTGTGAGTTAGGCAGATTGTAATAATTATGTAAAATGTTTAAAATGGGTCATATTAACTCGTATTAGGCCTATAACAAGCCATATTTCGCTAAAAGGTATATCCCCAACCTAATTATATCTAGCTACTGCTCCTGTTGGACTTCACCTTTACTATTCATTCAACATATCGTCAGCCTGCTTCGATAACTGCCTAACTCACTTTTCCTATTTTTGTTGTTTTCTCAAAACTAGAAAAAATGAGTTATGCAATTATCGAAGCAGGCTGGCGATATTATGCTACTAAAAGCGATCTTACGTGATCGTTTTCCCATATATCACAATTTGTACACATAGTTTTTCTCTCTTATAGTAAAGTTTGACTATCAGGAAAGAGATAAATCTATTTTAACTGTATTTTTCGTAAAAAGACATCAGCAGAATATTAGTAAAATAGCTTGATCATACTTGAAATCTTCTTCCAATTTAATAATAATCAAGAGGAACATTTATATAGCACATCAAAAGGATTACAAAGCACTTTTTAATCAAATTAAAGAGGATATAGAAATGTTAAAATATTTGTTCCCCATTTTTTTGATTTTCAGCATGAAAAACATTTTGTGGGTATGTAATTACACTTGTGTACTGTTTATTTGCAATCGTAGCAGGAAACACTGTTTATGGTGGGACACAGCGTCCATTTTACTCATTGCTTCTCATATGTACATTTATAAATCTACATCAATATTATGGATTGATCCACTATATCTTACTTCTAACAGTTATTGTAGCTGAAGTCTGTATGGTGCCCAGTTTACTCATTGCTTCTCAAGTATACATTTTTTTTATAAATCTACATCAATTTTATGGATTGATCCATTATAATATCTTATCTAACAGTTATTGTAGCTGAAGTCTGTATAGTGCCCAGCTTACTCATCGCCACACACGTGCACTTTTCCCAGTCTTTTCAACATTGGTCAGCTGCAGCACATTTCGACCATTGGGGAGCTCTCCTGTTGTCAGATCCTGTCCGCCGTGCGTCCACTTACCCATCGAGATCGGTGAACCCACGGCAACGCAAGTTGACACTATTTACCGCCAGGTACAATCTCGTCATTGGCGGGTTCGATGGTGAATCGCGGCGGAACTATCCGTTCTGAAATTATGATGGTAGGGAAACAATTAAAATGATACAAGACTGAACAATAGGATTGTGATAGGGATAACGTTATCGTCCCTTGAACTTGAATGTCCTAGAGAGAATAGAGGCAGGGTTTCTCCATCACACCCTCTCAATTAAAAACTAATATACATATTTTTGATATTTCTAAACTATTTTGAATCATTATATTATATTCGCAGCGATGGAAATACCCACATGACTTTCCAGGTGTGTTACTTATCTTCGAGTTCCGAGTTTCGATTGCCATTTTCAAATTTCGAGTTTCGAGTTTAAAATTTCGAGTTTCGAGTTTAAATTTCGAGTTTCGAGTTTAGAATTTCGAGTTTCGAGTTTCGACTATCGTGTTTCGAGTTTAAAATTTCGTATTTCGAGTTAAAACATTCGAGTTTCGAGTTTAGAATTTGAATTCTTTAATTTTTAAAAACACTCTTTTGAATGAAAAATAGAATATTATGCTTTTGAAATCAAAAATAGAATTCCCCTTAACTTGAAATGTTGAACTGTTTTGTTCGAGTTTAGAATTTGAATACGAATTTCTTTAAAATGGGGGGGGGGGGGGGGGGGGGGGGGGGGGGGGTCCTTAGTGTGGGCCAATTTGTTAAAATAAAAAAAGCATTCTTTTGAAATCAAAGATATAATATTATGCGATCAAAAACAAAAAAAACCCAGAATGCCCTCGTACTAAGCTATTCCTTAACTCGAAATGTTTTCCTGTTTTTTCGAGTTTAAATTTGAAAACGAATTTCTTTAAAACGGGGTCCTTAGAGTGGGCCAATTCTTTTTTAAAAAGCAATCTTTTGAAATAAAAATTAGAATATTATGCGATCAATAAAATTAATCCTAGAAGGCCCCAGTACTAAGCTACCCCTTAACTTGAAATTTCGACCTGTTTTTTCGAGTTTAGAATTTGAATACGAATTTCTTTAAAATGGGGTCCTTAGACTCCTTAGTGGGCCATTTATTTTTTATTTTTAAAAAGTCGTCTTTTGAAATCAAAAATAGAATAGTATGCGATCAATACAAATAATCCTAGAAGGCCCCAGTACTAAAGCTACCCCTTAACTCGAAATTTCGACCTGTTTTTTCGAGTTTAGAATTTGAATACGAATTTCTTTCAAATGGGTTCCTTAGAATGGGTCATTTTTTTTAATCTAAAAAGCAGTCTTTTTAAATCTCAAATAGAATATTATGCGATCAATTTTTACTTCTTCCTAGAATGCCCCAGTACTAAGCTATTCCTTAACTAGAAATGTTGACCTGTTTTTTCGAGTTTAGAATTTCAATACGAATTTCTTTAAATAGAGTCCTTAGAGGGGGCCATTTCATTTTTTAAAAGCGGTCTTTTGAAATTAAAAAAAAAAAATTATACAGAAGAAAAAACCCCGAAATGTTGACCTGTTTTTTCGAATTTTGAATTTGAATACGAATATCTTTAAAATGTGGTCCTTAGAATGGTACCGATAGCCAGCTTGGCCACAGATATGAAAAGAAGTTGAATCTCAACTAAAATTTGTTATTAAAAAAAATAACGGGTCTTTAAGAGCTCTTGCCCAAACACAAGTAGGGGAGAGCTCGAGGAAAGAGCGGGGAAAGCGCGATCCTTTATTCTATATTGTTAAAAGGAGTGACAATGGATCGGTGATTAACACCTCACTGAATGGGTACTTTATTTCCTTGAGCTTTCCTCTACTTGTGCTTGGGCAAGAGCCCTAAGAAAAATAAGAGAGGACTTTGTTGGGCGTGGCAAAGCTTCAGGCATCGTCTGCGATTCCGGTCTTGCTTTTTTCTATTTTGATTAAATATTAATTTTGAATAATATATAGACTCGGACAAACTGGCGAGAATTAAATTAACAAAGACCTTAGGGACTGTGCTACATGGATACCAGAAGAACGAGCTATTATGTATACAAAGTCTTTATTGAAAGCCTCTAGCAGCCGAAATACATAAGTAAATAATAACAATTGATGATGGCCTATAAGCATGATTCTAGCAGAATCTATGACGAGCGAAACTTTATTTATTTATCAGATTTTATCAAATTCGAGTATGCCCCCCTCGAGTACGGTATTCTGATATAGTTGATAATAAATACATTCTAAGGGGTCGTTTCCATATACTCTATCACATCTTTCCCCCGGCTTACGCCATTCATACACAGAGCTTTTCCCAGTAAAGCTGGGGAAAGTTGTGATAGAGTATATGGAAACGACCTCTAAGAGTGTAGTTTGTTGATTTAGTTCTATAAAAACCAAGGCCAAATGTTTTCAATCTGAAGTTTGATAATTGAACGTTTCAGCCTAGAACTTTACGGATTACGTTACGGATTGTATGGCTCATTTTGCGTTAGTGATTTAGGTTTTTAAAAAAAATTCAACAGACTGACTTTGATCAAAACGTGCAAAATAAGATCAAAACACACTAAAATGATCGTACCTGGAAGGAATTGGACGTCGGCTAGGAACCCTTTGTAAGGAAGAGCCACACCTGATTCAAAAACCAGGTGGATACTTCGTCCCGTAGACGTAATTACACCTGGTGATGTAGTGCCGCAAAATCTTCCCCGAGACTGACTAGTATCACTATTACCATCGTACAAGCTTAGAGTATCAGAGTGACTTGAACATGACGAAGAAGGTCCTGTCATAAAGTCTTGGAATATCAACTGCACTATCTGCCCTATTCCAGCGGTTATAGTAGTACGGCAGACCGATATATTGTCGTAGATGGAGGGGTAATTCGGCGACGTTATCTGTCCTTCTTGATTCACAATGACGTCGCAAGATTCTGATGAAAACAGGTAAAAGTGTGTGTGATAGAAGACCAATAGGACTTACCAACAGTATTCGTTTAAGACATAAACACATGGGAAGTATTTTTAATTAATTTTCTTACTCGTGGTACACTTTTTTCAACACGCCCTGTATTTAACTAACCGAGGGAGAGTATGGGAGGGGAAATTCGAATCACAACACTGAAGCCTCTTATATATGGGCATATGGGCGTGGTTACACGAAATGTGACTTGTTAAATGAGAGCGCTATCTTGACAACGCTATGATTGACAGCACGAAAGTCCTTATAAGGCACATGAGACGCGCGAGGTGACTCGTAAAATTGTGGCGCTAGCACACTAGAGGCTTTATTTCGGCAATAGGAATCTGTATACAGTGGCACCGGCCTGACTAACCCAGACTATCAAGGGAAATAAGATTGAATACCTGAATCATACCATCCTACATGTCGCTGTGTGGGCGGTTCTCGGATTGATAGCGGTTCTCGGATTGGGAACAATTCTCAGGTTCAAATATTAGTCCTATTGGAGTGGTTCTCGGATTGGGATCAGATAGTAGGCCTATGGTAAGAATACACGTAGTAGCTACCGAAGTGCGTGGGTTTAGTTTTATTTCTTGAATTTACATTAATTGGACACGGGGAATGTATGTAAAAATAACATGACGCGTCGATTTGTGGTGAACCAAACAATATAATAATAATAATGATAATAGGCAAATTCAGTGAATAGTAATATTTGTTTGTAAACATACCAGGCTGTATGAATGTGACATTGGCTAGGAACCCCTTGTAATTGCCATCAGCATCAGAGGAAAATAAAAGCGTCAAATCTCGCCCCGTTGATCTATATCCACCAAGTACATATGGCCTTAGTGCGCAAATACCAAACAATCGGTGACTATCCGTACTATTCCCATCGTACAGACTCAATGAATCAGAACAACCTCCTGAACCAGTTTCTAACCGTAACTCTTGAAATACCAGGTATACTATCTGTCCTGTTCCAGCGGTTATAGTAGTACTACAGGACCTGGAGGACGGGTAGTTGGCCGGGTAATTCGGTGATGATATCTGTCCTTCCTGCTGAACCGTTTTATTATAACAAAGTTCAAATGAAGATTCGGGCCCTGCAATTAAATTTTAATATTCTAAATATAAATCAAGTGCTCTCTTTGGATTCAAATTGATCCTTACATGGGCACTGCTGAGAGATACGTATGGGAGTGCACACTCAATTAGTCTGGAAATCAGTTTATTTGCACCTACGTAATAATTAAATACTAACTGCCATCTGACACCGTTTACCTTAACTTGCCGTCTAGCATGTACACTTTCACGATTTGATCATTTCGATGTAGATCACATCGAATATATCAGCGCTACTCACTACGTAAATTGCTTAAACCATATTGATATCTAGCGCCATCATTCAACCGTTTTTTCCATAAATTATTATACTTCAGGATTTCTAAGTACCTTCTATTGAAACAATTCATTTTTCCCAAATTCATTTTTCTCGACTTTCAATGCCCTTTAACTTACACTCTTTTCATCTGGAGCTGTACACAACGCAGATACCTCACCTCAACTGGACAGTTTTGTTTGTAGAATTCTAGGGTTTTTTGTAGAATTTTATGGCCAAGTTGTGAAATTATTTACCCAATGATCCATTTAAATCCAAATAATGTATTCATAAAATATCTCAAATCTATCCAAAAACCATGCATACAAATGTAAAACTAATGAGCTAAAGATGATTGTGATATATAACTGTAAAATAACTTAATTTCATTTTAGTCAACTTTTTGCGGCAATTTAATTTGACTAATTTGTATCATATCAACTCCGAGTCACACAGAGTGGAATACTTTACGTGTTAACCATATTTTATAACCATTATACATAAAATAATTGGCGGCAATTTAATTTGGCAAAATGGATTTCCTAGCAAAATTAAATTGCTTGCGAAATTTATTTGTTCTACTGTAAATGTTATCTATAACCTTGTCTAGTAAAAAGGTAAAGGTGGTCGATCCTGTAATACCAGGAGCGGAGTGCCCATCTCCCTTTCAAAGCGATAGGGCCAGACTCACTCCTTTTTATAATGTTGCTGTGTGGGGATCGCTACACCTTGTCTAAGTTATGTCATATATTCTCATAAAGCTTCCTAAAGCTCATGGATTGATCCTTAATATCTTACTTCTAACAGTTATGGTCACTGAAGTCTGTATGGTGCCCAGTTTACTCATTGCATCTCATGTGTACATTTTTAAATATACATCGATCTTATGGATTGATCCCTAATATCTATTTCTAACAGTTACTGTAACTGTGTAGTGCCAAGTTTACTCATTGCTTCGAATGTGTACATTTATAAATCTACATCAATCTTATGGATGGATCCCTAATATATTACTTCTAACAGTAACTGTAGCTGAAGTATGTATGGTGCCACGTTTACTCATTGCTTCTCATGTGTACATTTATAAATCTACATCAATCTTATGGATTGATCCCTAATATCTTACTTGTAACAGTAACTGTAGCTGAAGTCTGTATGGTACCCAGGCTACTCATCGCCACACACGTGTACTCCCCTGTCTCCTCAACATTGGTCAGCTGCAACACATTTCGACCAATAGGGAGCTCTCCTGTCGTCAGATCCTGTCCGCCGTGCGTCCACTTGACCATCGGCATCGGTGAACCCACGGAAACGCAGGTCAAGTTGATACTACCGCCAGGTACTACCTCGTCATTGGCGGGTTCGATGGTGAAATGCGGCGGAACTTTTCGTTCTGAAATTATGATGGTAGGGAAACAATTAAAATGATCTAATTACAAGAATGAACAATGCGGTTGTGATAGGGATACAATTATCTTCCCTTGAACTTGAAGGTCCTTAATATCAGAGACCAAAGGCAGTTTTTCCCCATCATGCATTAAAAGAAAGAAGTTGACTTGGCCTATGCGACCGACCCTGAAAACTAAAAATCTAGCGCAGGTGTTTGTTTGTTTTTGCATTTTTTCTCTTCTCACCCCCCCCCCCCCCCCCCCCCCCCGCCCCCATTAAAAAAACAAATACATATATTTGATATTTATAAACTATTTATATAGGTTATAATTAATAACAAAATGTGTTCTGTTTATGTTTAACTGCAACTTAAGCACATATAAGAGTGTCAATTACTAACTTATTGTTTAAATATTAAAATTTTCTTTTAGGAAAGAAGAAAGATGCGTGCTCAGCATTTATTAAATCTGTGTTTTTGTGTTGTACCAGTTTGTCTATCTAAAACAAAAATCGACTGACTGACCAAGACGTTGGCACTTAACGGAATACCGGTATATTCATTTAACCATGCGTTATAATGGTAGGAAAATAATCATCTAATGTATATTGACCATTTCAATTGAACACAGAACTATAATATCCGAGTCTATATATTACAGAACTTAGTATAATGTTCAATTACGCATTTTAAACTGCACATCGTCAACCTGTGATTATTTGAAATTCACGTCCGTTTGTCTTTGTCGAAAGTGCTGATGGGATAGCCATTTTCAATATTATAATGTCATCGTAACTAAAACTACCTCATCAACAACAGGTCGCTGGACGGTATCACACAGGAAATTAATGCATACATCGATAATATCAATACATGAAACAGAGATGCGGACATCTCGTAACTGTCTCGTCATAGCTTTGATCAATATGGTGACGTCCATAATACTTGAGATTGTTTTTCTTTCTAAAGCCGATTTTGTCTTTACGTGGTACTTTTAAAAACTTAAACATACAGAAGTGGTCTGTATAATAATAATGCTACATAATGCATCTGAGCGCTAAGGTTCCATGGCACGGATATCCTTTAAAGGACGGGTCAACTTTCTTTTTGTTTGTTGACTTAAATGCTTTATCAAATTGAGTAGAACAATATAATTCATCCTCTATGCCCTACTTCTCCTCATCCCCTCTCCAACCCACACCATGCCACACTCCAATAAGGGAGAAGTAATCATCACTTTCCACAGTGCATATTTGGGCCTTCATGCTTCTCATCTGGGGAATATCACAAATATTGTGGGCGCTGGGTTTGTTTTGCACCCTGGCTACTATGGAATCGCATCCAGTTCTAAACCGACTTTGAAAGACTGACACCTAGTTATTTTAATAATAACTGCTCTCTGTCCTGAACTGCTTAATTTGATAGTAATATTGCGCGTATAAAACATACTGATGGGATGCACAAATACAATTATACTCTACACATTCCATTACAGGGTGTAAGTCACATACATGGAACACCTCGTAATAAATCACCCACAACACCTCGTAATAAATCACCCACCTCTAACGTAGAGAATAGCCGCATATGAGTACCTCGTACCGGCCGCATTCCTTGCCGCGCATTGGTAGTGCCCCTGATCGGTCTCGTCTGCGTTGTCAATAACGATGGTGGAAGCTGTTGAGTTATTAATTAGAGAATAATGACTGCGTAACAACTGTTTTCTTTATTTTTCTTTTAAGTCAAAGGTTTTTGTTCTGGTCTGATACTTGCATGGCATGTCCTTTAGTTCAATGAAGTTTTAAATTGACAACTGTATTGTAAAGTGATTGGCTTTTGAGCACAAATCAGTGATGATCTTGGCACATTCAGATTGAGACCTCCCCATGTTCTCAAGCAAGTGGCTGATCACTGGATCAAGTGATTGCTACAAATTGGGTATCATTTTAAAGGTGAACAAAGCATCAGCATTCCATTGATGCACAACGCATTATAAACATATAACACATTATATAACATTTAAGCGATTGGAGAAACAAATTCTCAACTTATGTTTGGAGTTTAATATTGGAATAGCAGAAATGAAACATTGTTTCATGGAGTCATTCAGTACACCTAGGAACTACTTACAATCGCGGATTTGTATCCTGTCCGAGCTGGTGTCAACAGGTGCCATATCATGGAACCAGATTATCTCAGGGTCTGGGTTGCCCACAGCGGCACAGCTCATCACAGCTTGATGATGCTTCTCGACGGCACTAAGACGTGGAGCAGAAGTGATCTCAGGAAAGCCCATTGGAAGGCTGTCGGCTGGAAAAAAGAAGAAGAAGAAAGTAGTTGTGTAATTATTGAAGTTAAAGACATTGACCATAACCCCAAAGGCATGCTATTGGGATTAAAACTATCATGGGAGAAAAATGTGTCAAATTAGACGGGAAGTTTGGCAAGAGGTAGCAAAGGCATTAATTTTGCATTCCATATCTTGGGATATCACCCTGGATTCACCTCCATACAGTAAGATAGTCACACAGGTGGTGTTGAATAATTTCCCTTTAGTTGTGATAGCTATGCGAGGGCTCCTCCAAAGGCGTTCTAACTTCCAGAATGCACACCATGGCCCTTCACATCATGTATAAAGTAATACTTCTTATGTATACCCTTTGGGCAGTCTGCTTAAAAAAATTGTTCAAGGGCCTACAACACATCTATACAAACGTTGCAGTTGCTCTTGCGCTTGCTCCTGAACATGTATAAATCAACACTTCCTATGGATAACCATTGGGCTGTTATACTTCAAACATGCTGAAGGGCCAGGAAAACATTGATGGTTTCAGAACAACTTCAACTGCAATACTTCAATTTGAAACGATTTCCCAGTGGTAATGGTGGTGGGCATTCAGTTCGAGCAAAATGAACAACAAAACATAAATGGGTTGATTTTATCATATTATTTCCTTGGCTTAATTTATTAGCGGCCGAACTGCCAGATAGGCGAACGGGTGCGATTCCAGGAGCTGGGAAACCATATTTTATTTTTTTAAATCCATTTCTTACCTGTATAGACCACCAGGTTGGCAGACGATCTTGCTTCTCCGCCCGGATTGGAAGCGATGCACGAATACTCCGAATTATCCCGCGTTTTCAGCGGCTCTATCCACAGTATGGAACCGTTGTGTATCGGTACAATTGTGTATCTTGTGTTGGATGCTTTGCGACTGTCTCGCATCCATTCAAATGTTGGCGCTGGTCTTCCAGAAGCTTTGCATATGAACGCGATAGGGAAGTATTCTAAGCCACTCTCATCCTGCAGTTCTTGTGTGATCACTGGTGGATCTGTGGTAGGAAAAAAGACCAGGATGGAGAAGTGGTTCAAATTGATTGTAAAACAACTTTAGTATTATTTGCACTCGTTGCAGTATTTCTACCTTTTGAGCTATCTTTACCCTTTATGCTAAAATTGCAATTTGTTACTTTATGTAATATTTTGAATGTTTGTACTAATTTTACTTTCTGCAATTATGTGTTTAATTGGGTTTGTTAAGGATATACAGGCCACTCCTTTTTGCTAAGGATGTACAGTCCGCTCCTTTTTGTTAAGGATTTAAATAAACAGTCCACTCCTTTCTGTTAAGGATGTTATACTGGTAACTTGGCACTGTTGGAAAAGCTATAGCCTGTTGCTTATAGCTTTTAGAGCCTATAACATGTTACTAATAATTGCTCACACAACACATGGAGTACACAATTTTTGTTAACCTTGAATTTTTATTTCAAGGAAACCTACTTTACTATTTTTAAAACTAGATAATACTATCATACCATGAATGGAATGTATTAATGTAACCCTGCCATTGCTTCTGCTTGAAGCATAGTAGGATATCTAATTTGTAGTGACCTGTTATCAATCATTAAGGGTGCCATGTTGGGTGAGTTAATTTGTACGCTCTAGCTCATGATTTTAGAACCACAGACACTCTGTATATTATAGTGCAATCTAAATCCATGTTTCCACTCTATTCGATCCATTTACGACTGTTGCTGACAAGCAGGAACAACTTTGTATACCCTACCACTTCATATCTCCAAAGGGGACATTTAGTAGTGAGGAATGTAAAGGTAGGGTATTCTAATTTTACGTGTTTAGAAACAATGACAGATTAGAGTCTAGCCAATGCCAAATAGAGATATGTTTTATATCAAATAGCCTGTATCATAACAAGTTAATAAAAGATAATCTAAACACTATAAACAATGACAGAGTGGTTGACAGAGTAGAGTGCTCTACGAGCACTCGTGGAACAACTATTACATGTCCATTAAAGATAAATTAAGTATAACTTTTGTTAAAGTTTATAGAATTCAATCGAATTTAACTGTCATACCGGAAAGTTTGCGGCTTTACAACAAGTGTATAGGAAGTCAGTATTCTATCCAGATTGTTTTGACATTTGGTAAGACCATCCTGTTTGGCATTGTTCTCGTATGCCTGTGTCTTTTGACTGAACCATGCATTGCACAAAAGTAATACTCAAGTAATACTCGTTAGCAGTAGTTTGCAAAGTTTAATAGGCCTTAACAGACACACATTCGGAAGTAAAAGGTCGATGGCTATCACCATGATCATTTAAAAATAGTTCAAGCTAGGTTTGTTGATAATTTTGTTATGATAGTTGGTCATAGGCCCAGTTTACTTCTAGTGCTGCCGTCTGGTTTTCATCTGTCGATCGGTCAATTTTGTTACTACATAAAACAGTTATGATGGGCTTAATATCCCTTTAGTTTTTGAGTTTGATGAACACCATCTGGGATGGATGTGAAAGGTTGATAAAATTGGGCCCAATACCCTCCTGAACATTTTTTTCTTCTTCTCACAGTTGCAAATGTTGCACATTAGCGTGAACGAGTGCCCTAAAGTTTCCGTTTACATCAAGTATACGTTAACATTTAAAATTGCTTTCAGACAGTTACTAATAACATCATAGGCGTGCGCAGGATCTTTTTACCCGGGGGGCTTAAAAATAAATTTCATTGGTTCGCTCCGTTATCCGCGGTAACGCGGACAAGGGTGGGTGTGGGGGGGGGGGGGGGGGGGGGGGGTGGAGTCTGAGGGGGATGTTTGTTTGAATTTTTGAACCCATTTGGTGTGTAATTTTTGACCAATATTTTATTGAAAAGCCTCAACTGCATTTCCAATCAATATTGGCTTATCATTCAAAATTGGATTTTTCCCTTCAATTTTGCAAAAGCAAACAATAGGGCGTAAGGGTTTGAATTTGCGAATAAATTAAAAAGGATTTGCGCGTAGCGCGAAATTATTGGCTATAGTAAAACGAAAGGTTTAACAAACCGTTCTTGAAGCCATGTTGTTAAGTTGACTGATAATTAAACAGTGAAACTAATTTGCGCGTAGCGCGCCAAAAATGTATATTTTAGAAACTAAAAAGGTCCAGAAAACGTTTATGAAGCCATCTCGTTCCAATTGAATAACAAAATGTATAACAACAATTCGCGCGGAGCGCGCAAAAATGTGCTATTGTAAAAATAAAGGTTTAGAAAACGTTCTTGAAGCCATCTTATTAAACTTGAATAATAATTAAACAGTGGAACTAATGCGCGCGTATCGCGCAAAAAATGTCTATTATAATAGAATCTCTTTTTGAGCAGCTTGGTGATAAGCATAGATGAAAGGAACCGACAATTTGGAACCCGGTAGTATATATTTTACGGAATAAATCGTATTGGAAACTGGAAACCAATGCTTAGCACCAAGCTGCCGGAAGCTGGATTCATTATAATAACACTAAAAAGGTTCAGAAAACGTTTATGAAGCCATTTTGTTGAAATTGAATAACACAAAATAAAAAATAATTCCCGCGGAGCGCGCACAAATGTGCTATTGTAAAAATAAAGGTTTAGAAAAACGTTCTTGAAGCCATCTTGTTAAACTTGAATAATAAATAAACAGTGAAACTAACAAAAAGAGGTCTATTTTAACACTAAAAAGGTTCAGAAAACGTTTATGAAGCCATTTTGTTGAAATTGACTAATACAAAATAAAAAATTATTCCCGCGGAGCGCGAACAAATTGGCTATGCTAAAAATAAAGGTTTAGAAAAACGTTCCTGAAGCTATCTTTTTAAGCTATCTTAAACATTAATCAGTGAAACTAATACGCGCGTAGCGCGCAAAAAAATGTATATTTTAACAATAAAAAGGTCCAGAAAACGTTTCTGAAGCCATATTGTTCAAATTGAATAACAAAATAAATAAAAAAGGCTATTGTAAGAGTAAAAAGTTTAACCATCTTGTTAAGCTTGATTAATATAACATTCCAACAAATTCGCGCGTAGCGCGCAAAAATTGGTTATGTTTACACTAAAATGGTCCTGAAAACGTTCCTGAAGCAATCTTGTTAAGCTTGAATAATAAAACATTGAAAATAATTTGTGCAAAACTGGTTATTTTAACAATAACATTTTGTTTAAGCTAGAATAATTTAAAAAAAAATGAAACCAATTCGCTCGAAACGCGCAAAATTGTCTAGTTTACTAACTAAAATGGGCCAGAAAACGTTCCTGAAACATGCTATTTTAACACTATAAAAGCTCCAGAAAAACGTTCCCGAGCGTACTAACTCTCAGTTTTGGTCCAGAAAAACGTTCCTTAATTAAGCCATCTTTTTTTGAATTAAAAAAATTTGAATCTAACTTCCTGAAACCATGTTGTTAAGCTTGAATAGTTAAACATTGAAACTAATTCGCGCAAAAATAATGGCTTCTTTTGAGGGGGGGGGGGGGGGCGTCGTGCCCACCGTGACAATGATGGGGGGGGGGGGGGCACTCTCCGCTTGCACTGTCTATGCTCGTTACCCTTCCTCCTTATCTTCCTTTTTATTTTTTACTCTTTTGCCAATTGGGAGGGGGGGGGGGGGGGGGGGGCTTTCCCCTCTGGTTACGCCACTGGTAATTCAGATGGCCGAGCTGTTGGGTTTCAACTTGCCTGGATAACCTAAATCTCTCCTTGCAATCAATATTTACTTTCGTTATAAAACACTCGCATGGTTCAGAGACGTAGATAAAAAGTGAGAGACACTAATAAAAGCTCCCGGCCTCTCCTTTTCCCTCACCTCCTCCCTCCTCCCCCCCCCTCCCCCTCCCTTCCTCCCCTCCCCTCCCCTCTTCCTCTCCTCCCCTCCTCCTCTCCTCCCCTCCTCCCCTCTTTTTTTACCCTCTGGGGACCCGGGGGGCTTAAGCCCCCAAAGCCCCCCCCCCCCCCCCCTGGGCACGCGCCTGAACATACACTTTAAAAATACGGTTTAATATTTCTTCTGATATCAATTGATTGATTTTGCTTGCAAAATCACATAAATACAAAGAAAAAAGAAGAAGTAAAAACAACGTGCTGTTGATGCGTTTATAAATTGTATAAGGTTTTGCACTCTAAAATGGATATTTGTTATTTGATGAAAACTACACACAAATGATTGATACGTAAACTTGCCTGGCACAGATGTGCACGGACACTGATTTTTAGGAAGCTCTCCCCCGTGCCTGGTTTGTGATTTGGGGTTTACCCGCTAGTCATAAGGACCGCTTGTCATAATGTAGGGTTAGAGCAAGGGTTAGGTTTAGGGTTAGGGTTAGGGCAGATTATGAATAATGAGCCACGTGATACCAGTGAGATTTGTCCCAGTACTAAACGATACTGGTATATAATTATGTTCCAGTATCGGGGCGAAACTGGAACATTTCATATGTACCCAGTATCGACCGATACCAGTACAGTCCAGAATATCGGACCTAATGTACACTTTTCCATCAGGATAATGACATTTTACTTTGGGACCTCGGAATTTCCTTCGGTGCTACGCCTAATCCCATCTGCAATTCCCGAGTTCCAAAGTGGAAGTTATTTCATTATTCACAGTTACCTCTAAACAACTGAAAACTAACATTTTATATAAATGTCTCATTAGGTGTAGTGTATTAAAACAGCATAACTTTAAGTGTCCACACAATTTATTAATAAATGAGGTGTCATCTTACGTGGAAGACATTTGCTCGCTAAAACTAAAACACATCTCAGTTGATTTTAACTTTACTAATATAATAGCACCTGTCAGAAACCTTTTGTGTTAGGCGTATAGTGCGGTACTCAGTTGAAAGAGGCGTCTAAAGATATTCACATAACTTATTACATGAATTTTGAATTTAAGAATACTTCCTAATATAACAACTTACCAATCTGTGCCCCAATTGAAACATAGTTTGCTACGACGAGCAGATATACAAGTAACATCATAGTGAAAAAAAACCAGGGATGATATCCGACTGAACGTTATGGTGGTATCAATTGCATTGAACCAATACTAGTCTTTTACAGGCGTTGTTCACATTTAAAACAAGGTCAAAAGCAGACGTGGGCTATTTGGACTGTTCTGTTTCCGGGTCAAAGCTGGGATACAGGCTGTCCCAAAATGATTAGTACCCATCGATGCCCAAAGTTCAATAATTTTTGTCATCATCAAAATCGATAGGATTAGGTCCGTTGTTTTTACATCATCTTTGTCATACTGTACTATTTTATTAGAATTATAGATCATGAATATCGGATTTATCAAACTCAAGATACACTCTATTATGTAAAACATGGTGATTTCACCTTTTTGACAAAGTGCTAAAAAATGTGTGTGCTATTACAGCTTGTTCGAAAGAAACTTGTGTATTCTAATAACCTCTTGTCTACTCAATATAATATTGTGTGTCTTTCTGTTGTAACTGTTATTAGTTATGGGTGTTCAAATCATTAATAATTCTTCTCCTTAATTCAATTTAACGGGTAAAAGAAGTTTGTCACACTTGAGTGACCCCATGCATTGTTTTATTTGACAAGTGTTTAGGGACTTCTAAATGAAGTGGTATTTGGTGAATCACCAGTGGCTTAGATTTCATTTTCACATTGGATAATGGATTTCGTGAGGTTAAACACTAAGGGACTATATAATTTTTAGCAAGTTTGTAAGAAATTGCATCCCCAATATGAAAAAGAAGTCTAAGCCACTGCTAATTACCCATGACCACGTTTTTACCAGTTTAAATGTCCCTCAAGTTTAGCCTCAAAACTAGCTCATTATAGAATCAAAGCTTGGGGTCGCTCATGCGTCACGATCCATTTTTACTCTTCAAATTGAATCAGAATGAAGAAGTATTAATGGTTTGAACAACATGATACAACAGCAGTTTAAAATAGAAAGGAACCAAATATTTTAGCAGACAAGAGATTAAGAGAATGTATTGGTTTCTTTCAAACAAGCTGTTTAAAAACACATTTTTTTGCACTTTGCCAAAAAGGTGAAATCGTCATGTCTTACACAATGGAGTGTTACTTCATTAAAATAAGTCCGAAATTTATGATCTAAAATTCTAATGAAAAGGTACAGTATAGCAAATATGATAGCAAAAACAACGGATCTAATATCATTGATGTTGATGATGAAAATTTACATTGAACTTTGGGCATCGATGGGTACTAATTATTTTGGGACAGCCTGTACACTGCACGATTCAAGGACGTGCTGAAATGAATTTGTCAAAACACAACACAAACACAACACATAAAAGAAAACATAAGAAATAGATGGAAAATAATAGAAAACGTAAGAACTGGATTTTTTCGGGTGCTTTATTTCTAAACACAACACAACACACAACAAACACTATAAAACATAAGAAATAGATCGAAAATAATTTAAAACATAAAAACTGGATTTTTTTTTTTTGGGGGGGGGGGGGGAACATTATTTCCAAACACAATACAAAATACAAATTAATATTCTTCTTCTTCTTGGGCCTCCGTCAGATATGACGATTGGCTGCCATACGATCACATCTCCGGATCATCTTTCTCCAAGCTACTCTGTCTTGTGCCAGACGCTTGGCCTTTATAAGACTCATACCAGTCCATTCCTTGATATTGTCAAACCATTGTTTCCTTTGACGACCTCTTTTCCTGCTGCCTTCCACTTTCCCTTCTATGATGTGGAGTGCCAGTAAGCTACCACTGCCTCTAATGATGTGCCCGAAGTAGGCCAGCTTTCTGTTGATAAGCTCTCCTAGCAGTTGTCTCTTTACACCAAGTTCTTTCAGGATACTTATGTTGGTTCTTTTCTCCTTCCAGTTAACTCTCCAGATCCACATTTCAGCAGCCAATATGCGATTTTCATCTGCTTTGATTAGAGTCCATCCCTCCAGACCGTAAAGAGCACGCTCCATACCAATGCTTTTACAATCTTTGTTTTAAGGTTCGTTGTGAGGTTGCGGTCATTCCATAGGTCCTGGAGTTCTATCATCCTTCCCTTGGCCATTCCGATTCTAGCTCTTATATCAGCTGTGCAACTGGCAGATGTGGTTTTCACAGAGCCTAGGTATTTGAAGCGACTGACTTGTTCAACATCCTCACCATCGATTGAGATATTATGCACAGGCTGTTCTTCTCCAGTTGTTAGAAAATTAATATTAGTAGTGCGGGAAAAGGTGAAATATTAAAAGAATCCCAAGAAAATGCCTTATAGGTGAATTTAATAAAAACATTTTGTTTGTATTATCCCTTTAATTTAACGATCTAATCAAAGAATGCAGTCATTATTAAAGGCATCCTCCTATATTTTTGACCAAATTTCAGGTTTGCGGAAAATAAAATTGGGTAATGCCCTTGAATGTGAATTATTTTAGATTAGTTCTTGACACTGCAGTGCGTCATATTTGGGACAAGTATTGAAAAAAATGTAAGATATTAAAATAATCCCAAGAAAATGTCTTATGGGTGAATTTAATACAAAAACAATATTGGGATCATCCCTTTAATTTGACTATTTTCCTCTCATATATGGCTTCAAAACATTTTGGTTCAGAAAAATGTTTTAGATGTTGTGGTGTATCATTCCATCAAAGGATACGGTCATTATTAAAGGCATATCCTATTTTTGGTACTACGTTTCGGGTTGCAAACCATAAAATCGGGAAACGCCCCTTTAATTTGAGACAGGATTGCTTTGTATAAGTTCTCAACACTCAACAGAGCATCATGTTTGGGATAAGTAATGAGAAGAAGTGTCAACTATTAAACGAATCCCAAGAAAATGCCTTATATATGTGAATTTGATATACAAAACAAATTGGGCCTTAAATTTGACTATTGTCCCTCCCCTCACATATGGTTTAAAAACTTATCATATTTGGAATAAACTCAAAATTTAAAATTCAGACAAATGTTTACGATTTAGTGGTATATTATTTCATCAGAAAATAGAGTCATTATTAAAGGCATAAACCTTTGACCATCTTTCAGGTTTGCGGACCATAAAACTGAGTAGTGCCCCTTTAAAGTGAGACAGAATTGCTTTAGATCAGTTTTTAACTAGAACTGATATTGGTCGCTGATGTCGGCAGACGCGAATGGGACGGGCCGAATCCGCAGCGATTTGATAAATCCACCAAACCTGGCCAAGCAAAGGGACGGGCGGTCCCCGTTTACCATTCAGATCATTTTACATTTTAATACAATACATTTCCAACTTTTATAAGTTGCTAATGTACATCAATTTCAAGATTGCGGATAAAATGGCCGCCAAATGTGGTTACATTTAGAAAATTCATATAGGCCGCCTAAAATATACAATAAAAGCACATATAAAATAAAATCACTAGATATATGTTATTGACTATCATTGGGAATTATTTTTTTTGTTTCTTATGTACAATAAATTCAAGTAGGCGGACAAAATGGCCGACAAAACTGCCCGCAAAAGTGAAGTGGTCAAATTGAAAACATGTAATACATTTATCGGCTAAAATATAAGACAGAAGTGTTGTTTCATCATTCTTTATTCAATCATTAAAAATACAGTAAAATTGATAAAAAGAACGTACATAAAACCCAGGACACGATGTTGGCCCGTCAATGACCAGCACTGACCGACCAACATACAGGCAGGGAAAGACAGGACAGGACAAGACAATACAAACATCACCATTATAAATAATTTAAGATTTGAACCAGGTATATGGCGGAGACCCGAAGCCATTGCGCACTGCGTGAAGGTTCTTGGGTCATACTTTTAGACATGGGGCTGTGTCCCATTGGGGCTCGTTTCGAGCATTCCAGATCGTGTTACTGCACAGCAATGAGATTTTACTAATCTCTTTAATGACAGGATTGGAAAGTTTTGACCCGACAAACCTAAACGCAGTACGCAGTCTCTTCAGATTCTCATCAGTGACAAGACCCCTCGAACCGATCTCGACGCAGTTGAGGTTGCATTTAAAACCGTTCCTTGATATATCAGCTTGAAGTGTTTGATACCGCTCAATTTTACGTTTGTGAGCCTTTGCGATATTGGTTTCAAATGGAACAGTAAGCTCGAATATATGAACAGATTTTCATTAATAAGCACAAGATCGGGACGTTGAGCAGTAGGTACAATATTTGGGGGGATTGTACCACCTGTGATTGTGTGGCCAGGAAGGTCAACATATATTGCACAATTATTATTATTTGATTTCTGGAGCTCATGTGCCAAATGAGACAGAATACTGTTATGCCTCCAGGTAAACCTAGATTGTTCAAGAGATATTGCACAATAATTAAGGACATGTAAGGTATTTTGACACAGTTTGCATTTAGTATTGATTCTCTTACCCCAGGTGCGGAGGTTGGTAAAGGTAGGGAGAAAATCAATGCATGATCTAACGGCAAAACTCAGAACGCCACGTGGTAGGTTATATATCATTGATTTCCATGTGAGATCGCTATTTTCTGAATCAATAAGCTTTAACATGTTTCCCTGGACTTTCAAAGGTTGGACATGTTGCCTCCATTTATAAAGGCGGTGGTTCTTAAGCTCATTCTTGATATTTGTTTTGAATGACTTCCACTTGGATTTAGCTCGGGCAATGGTAGGCATGGATTTGCTCGCGATCTGATAAAAGTTATTCCACTGTCTACTACCAAACTTTTGCATTTTCCGCTTCCAAGTGGATTCACGTGTCAATTTGGAGTTAAGAACATGAACAACCCTGTCGTCACCTTTCACAAGGCACCTGGCGCAAGAGATGGTATGCGCTTCCAAGTACATTTCAGAGAGTTTTGGTATGGATAAGCCGTAAGGGCTATGGATTATTGCCGGTGTTGGACCATTGATGGCAATACCTATCCATGTTTTAATTGCATTGGTGTGTAAATGGTCCAGACAGACCAACTGAGTATCTGTTAACTCGTGAACAGTGAATAGGTAACGAAGAGCTGGAATAGAATATTGCACATACACACGCATTTTATATTCATTTCTGATGTGGCTTGAATTAAAATTATCTATTTGCTCCAATACCTTAGATTTAACAAGATTATATATATCAATACTTGTGTTACCATGAAAAACATGTTTGCCAAGGAATTTCTCAGGGGCGTCTTTGGTTGTTTTGAGCGTGGTGTCACCGACTTTAAATTGACAAGTGTTTGGTTTTCCGCTAGATAAAGACATGGATTGCACTTGGATGGCTTGAGTGTCAAGTTCATTGATTGAATAACTAAATATTCAAATTCATATATAGAATAACTAAATATATGTTTTTGACCATTGATAATCAAGCTTCAAAGAATTCAAAACTCTGCTGCCAGATTAATCACTCTTTCTCGCAAACATGATCAATTATCGTATTGTGTATAACATTTTACTTCTGACTTATAATGTTTTCATGGTACTGCGCCAATCTATCTTCAAACAATATACACCTTCACACAATCTTCGTTCTTTATCTCTATCACGTCTTATCTGCACTTCAACGTCCACTCAGTATGGTCAACGTTCCTTCTCTGTGTCAGTTGCAGAGCTCTGGAATAATATTCCACTTCATGTGAAAAATGCAGAGACTATATTTCATGGGCTACCATAAAAAACGTTTTCTTTATTTTAGGTCCTACAAAGCTCATCTTTGGATATGTTGACACTCTTGAACTTTCAGGAGGATTGACAGAGAAAAAAAAATCAAAATGTATCTAATTTGCATAATAATGGCGGCCATCTTGGATTTTAACGCTTAATTTATCCCGGGGTACTCCTGAAAGAATGCAAACATTTAGCGTTGTTTTTTAAAACTAGAATTATGCTCACACACATAAATTTTAGGATAGCATAGCCCTTTTTTCAAATTTGTGCCCCAAATTCTCAAAATGGCATAAATTTTGACGAAAAATGTTAAAAAATCATTTTTTTAACCAAAAATGAGCATTTTTCAAAATAAAAACTGCTATAAAAATTCAAACAAGAACAAAATTGCAAAAAAGGCTATGCTATCACCTGTAGAATTATTTTTTCTATCTATATTCTGAATTACAGCTTTCTACATGCTTTCGTTCTTGAGAAAAGGCCCCGGGATTGATCAATATGACCATTTTGCGAAAACGGCGTTTGAAGTCTAGAAACACTGTTTTTAATTATTATGCAAATTAGGTACAATATTTACATTTTTATTACCATACTCAAATTTGCAATTTGAATTATCACAATTTTTGGTGGTATCTTTATGTCAATAGCTTCTTTATTTTTTAAGTTATGATATTTTAAAAGAAAATACCTTAGATATCACTGGTTGAGAAACAAAGAAATACATAAGATATGTTATACCAATATTAGCGAGAATTGCCTAAGAGTTTCGACTTTGATTTGCCGTAACTTTGGAACCGCAGCTCTGATTTATGTGAAATAAAAAACAGAAGAAAGAAGAATTTTAGCTGCTTCTTATAGGCATACTTTTCAAAAAGCCCATTTCGAGTCACTACATGGTAGACCATTACCTTAAGAAATCTTTAAAGACTCATTTGTTCACAATGGCTTTTTAATTGTAGCCCAAATCCATGTATTTGTTTGTTATTATGTTTGTTATGTTCAAGCGCTTAGGGATCTCGATGTTAGGCGCTATACAAATACGGTTATTATTATTATTATTATTATTATTATTATTATTATTATTATTATTATTATTATTATTATTATTATTATTATTATTATTATTATTATTATTATTATTATTATTATTATTATTATTGCTATTCATTCGCAGCCTTTATCGTTGCCAATGTTCATCAAATTCAAGATGGCAAACAAAATGGCCGCCAAATAGGCCTGCAAAAGAGCCCGCAAAAGTGGTTAAATTGAGAAAATTACATTTATCGGCTAAAATAAAGACGAAAGCATACGGTATATCAAATGACTAGATAAATGTTATTGACCATTGAACATTAATTCCCAGCATTTTTGTTGCTAATGTTAATCAAATTCAAGAAGGCAGTCAAAATACCTTCCAAAATTGCCCGCAAAAGACAAAAGTATATATACAATGACTAGATATATGTTTTTGACCATTGCAAATTCATTTCAAGATGGAGGACAAAATGATGGACCTTAATGGCTTACGAAGTCAGCATTTCGGTGTATACCTTTGCCTGTAATCTATTTAGCTTTAAGGGGGGACTTAAGGAAGTTTTTGATCTGATTTTTTGAATTTTGTGAGTGCTGTAATTATTGAACTATAAATCAAATGTATATACAAGTATACATTTTTTGAAAGGAAATAAATCAGAAAATCCAAATTTGGCGTCAATTTTGACCAAAAAAGTAGATTTTTTGAGAAAATCACAAAATTCACTTTTTTGACCCCAATTTTTTTGAACAAAGCTAAAAAAAAATAATTTTGAGTAAAAAATGGCTAACTCACTTTATAATGATGTTAAGACACGAATGAAGGGACGATTTTTTTTTTAAAAACCTAATCTAATATATTTGAAAATTTTGACCAAAAAGTGCCATAAAAAGGTGAAAAATGGATTTTTAAATTTTTTTTACACTTTTTTGTCAAAATTTCAAAAAATATTGGATTAGATTTAAAAAAAAAAAATGTCCCTCCAGTAGTGTCTTAACATCATCATCAAATTATTTGGGCATTTTTAACTCAAAATTATGTTTGTTAGCTTTGTTCAAAAAAATTGGGTCAAAAAAGTGATTTTTTGTGATTTTCTCAAAAAATCAAAATTTTTGGTCAAAATTGATGCCAAATTTGGATACTCTGATCCATTTCCTTTCCAAAAATGTATACTCTTATATACATTTGAGTCATGGTTCAATAATTACAGCACTAACAAAATTCAACAAAAAACTTCCTTAAGTCCCCCTTAAGTATAAAATCAGCAACTGCTTAAATAAAAAGGTGGTTGAATCATGTTGTACATGTTTTGTATTGGTTGCACTAGCTGACAATACCCTTCATATGAGGGCAGTGTTTCTGTGCTAAATAAAAATAAAAGTGATATGAATTATTATCGTATAGGCCGGCATAGGATTCCATTATCTCCTAATTCGCAAGCTCAATCGGAAATAAATGCTTCCCTATTGAGCCTGTACAGCTACACTGGTACAAAAAAATAAAATAACATAATGACACACCCTTTTGAGAGCACTGTTCTTCAACGAAGCCGGTAAAAAATCAGACACATATTATGGTAAACACTTTCCACGCGGCTATTAAATAATTGTACCACACAAAACAGATTTTTCAGAAACTTTTCTTAACTTTGAAGGTCTATCTCATGGATTACTGAACCAATAATAGGCATGTTTGTACTTATTTAAATGCATTCCTCATGGTGAATTTCTGAATTAAATTCAGAAATGTTGACATTTTTGAAACTGTGTGCAAAATGATGGAATGTCGTCTGCAGACGCCTGCCGCGTGGGAAGTGTTAATACTCAAATGTAAATATAATTTCTTAATTCATTGTATATTCTGAGGCGGGGGAGGGGCTGAGACATTTTGGGCTGAAACATTTTCGAAATCATGTTTTTAGTAATATTATTGGAACAGTTATTTTGATTTAATAATACAAAAAATAAAAGGCGCCCGGCTTGCTCGGGGTGAACACGGTCAATGAGTGCAAGCTAGCCAAAGGTGTCTGTAAGTAATTTGGGTAACAATGCAAAACCTTATAGGCCAGCATAGGATTCACAATTATTTCCTAATTCGCAGGCTCACGGAAATACATGCTTTCCTATTGAGCCTCTATAGGACAAATAGATAAATTAACATAGAATGACATTATTGGGAGCGCTGTTATTTTTAACGACGATTGTATATTAAAGGTCGCATAAATCAGTCCTCGTATTGATGTTGGTATATGGTAAGTGCCGTCTAAACCAAACACAATTTTTATTAGGGAGTATTCAGAAATGCTTTTGGTGTACGGGGGGG
This sequence comes from Ophiura sarsii, assembly GCA_035610835.1. Taxonomy (NCBI): domain Eukaryota; kingdom Metazoa; phylum Echinodermata; class Ophiuroidea; order Amphilepidida; family Ophiuridae; genus Ophiura; species Ophiura sarsii. The sequence goes on along the minus strand of CM069457.1, from coordinate 54,231,203 downwards.
GGGGGGGGGGGGGGGGGGGGAGGGGCTGGGAGAAATAAGGGGGGGGGTTGAAGTGACGAAAAGAAGGGGAGGGGTCATAAAGCTTGACCAAATGGCTAGAATAACGATATTTCTGCGCGCTTCGCGCAAATTAGTTTCAATGTTTCATTATTCAAGCTTAACAATATGGCTTCAGGAACGTTTCGCGCACATATATTGTTGCTTCCACCGTAGCTGATAGGGAGTTCTGAGAAAAAAAAGACAATGAAACAAAATGTTTGAAGTAAAAGAATATGGATTTGAGCCAACAATCATGTTCTTTTTTTTCTTCTCTTTACTGTTTTTATTTCGCTCAAAAAACATAAAAAACAAATCACATACAGTTACAATACGGTAATAGAAAGATAACAACATACAGTATACACACCTGGGTTACATGAATAAGCACATCAATAAGTATAAAATAAAGCTTAAAAATAAAGCTTATATACAATTGGTTTTTTTACTCCTCACAAAACTTTTCTAATTTTGTCCATTTATCAATGAATTTATACATTGTGTTGTTGCTGGTAGAGATCTGTTTCTCAAGTTTATAATGAAACTTAATTAAATACTTAAATGCAAGAATTGAAGGTATTCGATTTTGATATCTGCTATCATAGATAACCTTTTTGATAAGTATTAGGCATAAGTTAATTAATGCACTACAGTCTCCTCCTTTGCCAATGCCAACCAGTATTTTCTTGTAATCAAGAACAATATTAAAATTCATGTTGAAATCAAACCATATTTTAAATTCGTCCCAGATGTTAATGGCATGAGCACAATCCCAACAAATATGCTTTAAAGTCTCAGGGAAGTTACTGCATAAAGTACAATTCACATTGTCAACAATTTTCATCCTAAATAATCTACTATTAGTCATTAAGCAATTCAAATTAATCTTGTATTGGAAAATTCTTGTCCTAACATCATGACATGCCTTAAACGGCATAAGGTAAATACTACTCCATTCATTGTCAAACACATTAAGCTCATTTTTGTATTTCACCTGGGATGTAGGAGGTTCCTGAATTCTCTGGACTAGAATACGATAGATGATTTTGGATGTCATATTGTCAATGTGAGACTCATTATTCTCGTGCGTCAATATGAAACCTTTTTTTTTACAAAGGTCCCGTTTAAAGCCAATTTTAAAATCTTGCTTCCAAGAAGCTGGAATAGCATCAACAATGCTTCTCCAATTCATGTAATATTTATTAGCAACCCCACGTTTAGTCCAAACATCAAAGGGAATAATTTTACCATTTGTATTATATAAATCAGAGATCATATTCATACCACACCTGGAAAAATGCTTATAGTAAAAAGGCTTATGATTGATACAAATATATTGGTTATTCCATACGCATTGTTGAAGATGACCATTCTTGTCAGGCATAATAAAATCAAAATACGACTTCAGCATATCCTTATAAAATATTGGAATATTATTCCATTTATGAATTTGAGTTGGATGAATATTACAATGGAATATTAACTCACCACCAAATGGAGCGATATACTCATTCAGAATTGATTTCCATGCAGCTGAAGTGTTAAGGTATTTATTTACCCACTTAATCTTTTGAGCCTTGAATATTGATTTCACATCGATCATTTTTAAACCACCTTCATCAATATCACCGATAAGTGTACGCCTCTTTATAAGACCTTTACCACCTTTCCACAGAAATTCATATATGATTTTATCTATTTGCTGTATTATATAATCTGGAATATGACAAACGGAGGCCAAATATATAAACTTGGAGAGAGCAAAAGTCTTGATCAAAATAATTTTACCAGCAATTGTTAACCTTCTACCTTTCCATATATTAAGAATTGTTTTTACCTGCTTTAATTTTGGGCCAAAATTCATGTCCTCAGCTGACTTTTCATCATATGAGAAAAATACACCCAAAGCCTTTATCGGTTTTGTTGGCCAATCAATGTTTAGCGGCTTGTCTATACTCATTCTCTTTGAACCAATCCATAGGCCCTTTGATTTACTGACATTCAATTTTAAGCCAGAAACCTTGGTAAAAGAATCAAGAAGCTTCAAAAGTGTATTAGCAGAGTCAACCCCATCCATAACACATGTTGTGTCGTCAGCATATTGGATTAATTTCAATTCAATGTTGTTAATTAAAATACCAGAGATTAATGGGTTACCACGAATTGAGTTTGATAGGAGTTCTATCGCTAAAATAAATAAAAAAGAACTCAGCGGATCGCCCTGCCTCACCCCTCTATGTAAAGAAAAAGATTTAGAGGTTAGGCCATTATTCAAAATACAGCTACTTATATTACTATACAATGCTTTCACATGATTAACAAAATCAGGACCAAAATTGAAGTGTTTAAGGGCTGCAAAAATGAAATTCCACTCAAGCGAGTCGAATGCCTTCTCAAAATCTAAAAAGAGCAATAAACCGGGGATATTCTTATATTTAGTGTAATCAATAATATCTTGAATAGTTCGAACAGATTCTGCAATGTTTCTGCCCTTGACAAAACCACTTTGGTCAATATGAATTAATTTATGAATAACACTCTCAACTCTCATTGCGAGAGCTTTTGACACCATTTTATAGTCAACATTCAGCAATGAAATAGGTCTCCAGTTCTTTAAATTACATCTATCCTTACCCTCTTTCTCAATCAATGTAATAACAGCTTGTCTTTGAGAGGATGACATTTGACCTCTTCTTAAACCTCTGTTGAGCACTTTAACCAAGAAAACACCAATTTTATTCCAGAATTGTAAATACCATTCACAAGAAAGTCCATCGTTACCTGGGCTTTTATTCTTAGGCATTTTGTTAAGAACATTAAATAATTCCACCTGAGTGACATTACCTTCACATTTTAACATGTCATCATTATCAAGTGTGGGTGTTACATTACCCTGCAGAAAAATATTATTGGAACATGCATCCTTGTCAACAATCATGTTCTTGGTTTGGATGTTGTTTTTAAAAGATACCAAATAATTGACCCCGTATTAAACCTCCTCCCATTTGTGCCGCATATGCTTCTTACCCTTCCTCATCCTTTCACTTTTTTAGAACTGTTTTGTAAAATGGGGGGGGGGGGGGGGGGGGGGGGGGTGTATGATTCCCTTTTGGATACGTCACTTCGATCTTGTGCTAAATGTAAACAATCAAGTTCCCTCGATGAAATAGTATATGTTTAATATATGCGAGTGGCTTTGTTCCTAATCCAACGATTCATCCCGTGTCAATCCCACGGGATATACGCCTACTTGAATCGAGGGGGAGGGGTCAAACATGTATTTCACTCAGTTAATGAGGGGGGGGGGGGGGGTAAATAAGTATTCTAGTGTGTAAATAGAGGGTCAAACAGTTAAGACACCGAGATGTTCAAGTGAACGTTTCCTTAAATTATTCCACACCGTTCTGTTTACAATGCTCCCGGGTCAGCACACACCAACAAATCTGTTGAATAATACATGAGATTTATATGTTGTATTGAGGATTCGTTTTACACGCTGAGCGCACAACGGACCTCACATAACGTTTAATTGGATTGGGTTGGAAAATAAGCATTTTCTTGTCACTTTCTGTCCAACAAAAGTAGCCATCCGATCATAGCCATTTTCACAAATACCCGGAGGAAATACCTGAGTTCTACTTGGTCAAATCATAGGAATAGTAGATACAGAAGGAATAACAATGATTTATCATATTGCCGAGCTATAACATTGATTGTTATTTAAATTCCTAATAGAGAGCATTATCCTAGCTATAGCGCAATGAGATAATGCCACTTTTGTATAGCCATGGAATGAGTAGTGTGTCCGTTCGCGGTAGTTTTGAACAGGTGTATCAATAACATTATTGAATCTGAATACATGATATTAGTCCGTTGGCAGAGCCATTTGACCTCAAAATGAAGTATGCGGGAAGTGTTATGATTGTTTTTGAGTGACGTTGACGTGCTGATATCAAATATGGATGATGCCAACTCGTAGATGTTGAGCGTTATGAAAAATAAGGGGGTAAAGTTCTGTGAGGGGGGGTTTTCTAAATGACTCTACAGACACAACTCATATCTCACATTGTAGCTCTTTGTTCACTGATCACAAAAATATATAGTTTGACATGGTTATGACTTATATTATTGAAGTTATAAGGCAAAGGTCAAGTTGGGGTCAAATATAAATACTGTCCAAATCACATAAATAAGGTGTCAAATTGTTTGTCTCGCTTCATAGATTATATATGTTTGTAAATAGATGCTGCAATTCCCCATTTCCATATTATAAAATGGCCGCCATTGTCTTTCAACGGGTAACTGAAACACACATTATATCAAGCATTTCATCATTTTTACTGATAACAAATTGAAAGTGAAATTGTATTTAACGCATTGATATCATATCAACCCCTCAATCAAAAAAGTTTACCTTCAACTCCAAAATCTCCCGAAACATGGTACATTGATAAACAAATGCATATAATAGCATATTTCAAACAATTCTCATAATATTCAAATGGGAATCAACACTAGTTAAATTTATTTTGGAAATCATAAGCATAGTTATCGTAATCAAAGAGTACCTCTATTTCTCGTTCCCGCACTCACTTGAACAAAATAATGCATATCCACGTGATACATTGATATGCTAAAATTGTTAATGTTAAATTTTCAATTGATTGCTAAAAAAATGGCATATTCAAACAATTACAATGATCAAATTCGGATGTGAATGCTGAAACATATTGAATTGCGAGCCTATTCATTGGAATCAACCGGTACCTCCTGTTCCTCATCCTCGGTGTTCACTTTTGACAACTAACTATGACAATTATTATATCAACTTACATGCATAAAATATTGTGCATTAAGATGTGCACGTACACAACCGCATCTTGATGTTGCGCACTGCGCATGGTTGAGCTGAAGCACATCCACAACATACCATCTTCAGAATTTCATCTGGTGCTGCTGGTCTGTCTGGTGGTAATTGTACTGGGATGAGAGTCTTTGTTGGATCATCACGGTTCCAGCCATACTTAATTGGACCGAGTGTTGAAGGGTCTGATGAATCTGCAGATAACCATATTGAAGTTTGTAGATATGCCAGTTTGACATTTTCGGTAAATGACTCCGTAGTTGGTGGAATTGATTGTAGTTTGGGTGCACTTGTGGCGTTATCCCATCTTGGATGTCCAGACCTGGAAACGGAGCTCTGACATATTACTTGCGGCTTGACTTCTTTTGTGTTGTAACAACTAGCATACATGTAGAAGAAGGTAGCCTGTTGAACCAGTTCATGGGTAGAAGAGTTAGTCTTGGTAAAGCTATCGATGTTATGTTTTCCTGTTTTGAGTAATTCCAACACTGTTGTCTTTGCTATTCCCGATAATTGAGCAACCGTATCACATCCTGATAAAGCGTGACAAGCAAGAATGTTGTTAGAAATTTACATCTCGGTGCTGCTTTGGTGACTTACCAATGTCAATCACCGTTCTTTGTGTGTTGAACGATTCCATCAGAAGAGTGCAGGTTAGGGATTGACTAACAAAAAAGTGAAAAAGTAATAGAAATACGTCAGTATCATTACAAGTCACCCGAATATTATGGGAACCACCCCGTGCTGCCACACTGAGGGTCTGATGTACAAGGACATGAACATCTGCTTCTTCTTGGGTATTTCGCAGAAAACATCCCGTGGAAAACGAATCCTTATCTATATACAATCTAAACCCTCCGGTACTGGGTTGCTACCTTTTATAACTAGTCTAGTATGAGCCTGCTATTAAGAGCATCATCTTGCAGAGTTATGCAAGATCAATCTTGGATGCACTATATAAATCCAGATTATTATTTAATATTTTATTAATTACAAAATCAATCACTTGCATTTGTTCCCAGTGACGTTTAAAGATTAAACCGAGTAACTAGAATGTGAACAGGGGGAGGGGTAATTCAAACCCAATTTTAGAACTCATCATCCACATGAGCATTTCACTAAGGTTCGTCAAACATTCCATCTGCTATATAAAAACGACCATAACTGACCCTTACCATGGTTGCGTTGTAAAACGGGTGTGTTTGATGCAATATCGCATTAACAATGCGTACAAAACAAAAAACCCGACCATGAGTGACCTTTATATTGTAAAACGGGCTGTATTTGATGTTTTTATATTTAAAAGATAATGCTATTCAGGTCAAAATGTCTAGAAACGCTAAAGGATGACAATTTGGCATCATCCGGATTTGGAATCAGCACATTTTTGCAGTCTAAAATTGTCAAAACAATTGTAAAAAACCCCGACCATGAGTGACCTTTATATTATTGGCAAACGGGCTGTATTTTATGTTTTTTGTATTTAAAAGATAATGTTATTCAGGTCCAAATATCTAGAAACGCTGAAGAATGGCAATTTGGCATCATCCGGATTTAGAATCAGCATATTTTTGCAGTCTAGAATTGTTAAAAAAAATATCAAAAAAAACCAGACCATGAGTGACCTTTATATTGTAAAACGGGCTGTAGGCTATTTTATGTTTTATTGTATTTAAAAGATAATGTTATTCAGGTCCAAATATCTAGAAACGCTCAAGGGTGACAATTTGGCATCATCCGGATTTGGAATCAGCACATTTTTGCAATCTAGAATTGACAACAAAATGTCCCGCATACCCGATTTTGAGGTCAGGTTCAAAATCGTCTCTGTGCCAAGGGACTACGAGCAATAGTATCATGATATGTTTGTTCCTCTTGCTGATATCGGTCCTATAAGAAAACCATATTGAATTATATGGACCTTGGTATTTGTGGCAGTATGTTTGGCTTATAGAATGTGATTGTCTTTGATGCATTCTATCAGGAAGGGGCAGTCTTGGGCACTCATATGGTAAATTTGATTGCTTGTTTTGTTAATTTAGGTATAATTTGCGAGCAATTTAAATACCCGCATGTAATCGGAATATTTTGATACTATTATTTAATGAAATGTTGTGACCTTTAATTTGTCAAAACAGGTCAATATTATCGTATTGTGTTATTCAATAAGTTATACTTGTTGCCATTTGTTTATAATACACTTAACAATCGGCGCGTCTCGTGAGTTTTTGAGCTTTTTCGAATTGGCTATAGTCATGATAGTCGGCAATATGATTCAACACATAGGGTACGTAACAATGTTCAATCCTTTGAAAAGTTGAATAGATAATCGGATTAGGTTATCTCGTTGTTATTCCTTCTCCCTCTACTAATTCCATGGTCAAATGTTATTTATTTTATGAATGGGAGACTCGTGAAGGTAGCCCCTATTCGATCTGCACAATGTTTAAACAATGACGCTTTTGCCAAGTTGTCACACACTTTGGAGGAATCCCAGGCGGATGGTCAACTTGTGCACGCTTGCCCGGCGAGATATTACCATCAATCAATTTCTTTTAAAATTAAAGTATAATTATTATTAAGAAACATTATACAGATTGGCTTGCCACGTTCTACTAATACTTAAAAGCATTCCGCTTTCATTCATCAACCAGTTGTGCAAATATTGGGAAATTGCCCAAATAGCCAATACATGGTGTTGTGTTTTATGTTTTGATTTCCTCTAATCATTGAGGCCAGAATTTCCGCACATAAAACAAAAATATAAGGCCAAAGAGGATCGCCCTGCCTACAACTACGTTGAATTTGAAACGGTTTTGACATTTTCCCATTTATTAACACTGGCGAAAAGAACAAGACTTATGTACGCAGTTTCTTTAAGGTTTTCAGGGCACTGGTACAGATTTCTCCGTACGACTCCAAGTATGCGACTGGCTTTGGATTTAGGATGGCCAACATGGGTGTTCCATCCCAGGTCATCTTGGAGATGGACGCCTAGATAAGGATATTAAGGATCATTTTTTTGCGTAAGCTGTCCAACAAAATGTTATGCAATAAAAGGGGCACATTTTAGTTAGTGACGTAATCGATGTAATGTTTTTCAAGGCCAAGGGGAAAATGCCTGTTTTTGTCATTCTGGAATATCTTTAAAAGGTGGGTTAAAGTTCAAACAAATGTGGACTTGAATATAAATCCATTAACAATACTTTTTGGATCAAACTTGGGTTTCACCCTAACATTGATAATGACAATGGCGAAATTCCATATTTATAGAGCAAAGATGACAGAAAAGCAGCCATTGTATTATTACAATATTCTTAAATACCAAGCCACATGTAATTCAGACATGAATACATTTCTGGGAAAATTGGCATAAATGGCAAAGTCTCTGCACTGATTAATTAAGTTTCATTTCCATATATTTGTCAATATGTTACCCATGTAAAAATGTATGTAGCGTAAGGATACTGAGTAAATGACTTACTATATTTATACAGCTGTCACGAGAGAAAAAAATTAAGATAACATTGTTTATTAATTAATTGTTATGAATTTATTTATTGAAATGAAATAAAGCTCTTTGAAAAAGAATTATGTAGTTCTTTTAATATCCTTGCATGATACCCTAACAATTTAATTTCAACAAACAATATGTGTGGTGGCATGGGAAAACCCTTCACATGGTCATTTTCTAGCAACTTTGTTTTTTTCTATGGCGGAGAGCTTCATAATCTACTGAGTATTGGACTGTTTAAATTTTTCAGAAATTCCATCTAGAACTACAGTAACAGTATTTTAAAGTCGGCAAGTTTAAACACAACACTACAAATTGAAACTGACAATTCAAAGGTGTACACAAAATCTTTTAAATGCTCTAATAATAATAAAACTACATTGTTATGTCACACAGAATAGCTTGTCATATGAAAAGGACTTTTGATATGAACGTAGTTTTTTGCGATATTATTAACAATTGTAAGTTCTTCACTTTCAAAATAGTTTACAATGCATTGTCGGAATTCACAAGTGGTTACCATGGTAACAATGTCATTTTACGTAGCATTTTACACATAGCATTTTACACATAAAATTTGATAAACAAGGTTCAGGAAAGTACTAAAATAAACTTAAAATCTGGAATTTTGCATAAAAAACACCTGGAGACTAAAGTTCAAGGTATAATCTCTATATTGGGGCCAAAGTTGGAAAATTGACTTGGAACTCATTTGTTAGGAATATTTTGGTATGACCCAGATATCTCAATATTAATACTAGCGACTTCCGACGGGTTTTCCCATACCATCACACATATTGTATTCAATGTTGAAAGTGGCCCAATCCGATTTCTAGACGACATAGTATATTGGTCATAATTTTTAAACAAAAGCATTTAAAAGACCAAATAAAATTCTTCTGGTAGTCAACACACCAGTTATTACTGAGGGTAAATGATTTTGACATTGCATGATTTTAATATTGGATTCAAAATGAAATTGCATTTGTATAACTTTTTGTTACAATCTGTAGGCCTACCTAAGTATATACACTCTTAACATAACATCCAGTTATCACAGGTGCCCCATGTGCGCATACTATATCCAGGTAATTGGAGAACAGTCCTGATGAATCTACGCCAAGTAAGACACGTTACGTAATTTGTTTAAAGAAATGCGCCTCCTATAGTTAGAAGTAAACACAATTACATTATTTGCAATGTTTGACAAACTTGACATAATTGTTGTTAAAAAAACACCGAAATATTTAAAGTAAGTGAAGGAAGTTATCCTGAGTTGTCTATTATTTGAATTATTGACTGATGTGTGTAAAGTTGTTTGTATTGTATCCGCATCGATGTGAAACCTGATCTGGTTGGTGATCCATGTCGGACGCAGGCTAGGTTGCGCTACGCTGTTGGAGGGGCCCGCATTGCATTACGGTTAGGCCGACAATTGAGGGCATGGTGGAGATAGGCTAGGTAATCTATGACGTATCTGTTTGAACCTTGTTGTACTGTTGCATGTAATAATCCTCCATGTTGACGGCTGGATATTTCCCACTACCATCGATACATTCAATGATAGTTGCGGCATCTGGTGCTCCGAAGTAGGCTATTGTCTGCCGAGCGGACTGCTTGTACCCATCCGTGGTAGGATTAACGACGCGGTGTTTCTATAAAGCAGAAGTAATTCAATTAGGTAATATGTTATATTGCTGATCTGAAGAAAGAAAAAACAGATGAGTAGTATGCAGAATAACCAACTCGTAGAAACTCCTAGCTTGATAGCGAAACACAATAGTTTAAGTCTATCATATCCATGGGGTACACTTTTAAGAACCTCACTTATCCAGATAATTTTTTTTCAATACAATGATTCAGTTTCAAAATTTGTTTGCTGAATTATCCATTATACAGTTCCTTCTATGCTTTGGAGTACGTGAGGAAGTCGATTGAAACCGTGGCATCCTTCCTTGTATTAGGCTATTCCTTTTGTAATTCATACACCCCCTATGGAAGACACTGTTCTTTCCCACATGGAGTGTGAATTCGAAATCTACACTCGTGTAGACAGATAAAGGTAATGCCTTCCATCTCAAATGTAATAGCCCGATACATTTGGCTGGTTAGGCTTATGGTTTATTGAAGTAAAATGTGTAAGGATTAAACGAGACAAATATAATGTATACTTAAGGTTTTGAAAAGTGCATTTATGGGAAACGCTGCTTAATTAATTATCTCAACAAAAACATTACTCTTGCAAACGGGAAAACCTTTTCCTTCGTTTACATTATTTGTGTAGATAAGAACAATGTTTCAATGGAAAAAGTATTAAATATGATTGTGTAGAAAAGAGTCATCATGGTAGCTTTTCATATTCAATTTAGGTAACTGCTAGACACCATAAGCTCACCGTTGAAACAAACCGGTCACTAGTCCATCTCTGCATAGCGTCACCAATATTAACAACGATTGTGTCGGCTATAGGAGGCGCTGCAATCCAGTCACCGTCGAAGTTCTGCACCTGAAGAGTTCAAGTTTTCATTCGTATTTATTTTTCCGGTGATAAGTACACACCAAAACAACTTTATCGGTAAGATTTACGCCATCGTATTACAATTATGCGCGAGAAAATGAGAGGTGTTGAAGTACATGTAACTGCATGGAAGAGGGTGAATGTAATATAGCTACATTACACAGGACGTTACCCTTCCTTTCCCCCAAATATTGCAGTGGACCAATTGATTGGCCCATCAGAGCTCTTTGCAGAGAGTTAACAATTTGATTTGTAATCGCTCAGTTCATTTACTTTGTTAATGTCTGTTTGGCTATTGTTCACATTTGCTCTTTATATACAACCAAATGTAATAAACAAATGAATAAAAACATTCATGCATGCATAGTGTGGCATTATCATCTGTTCTAACCAGTGTCGCTACTTCACACTTGAAATCGAGCTAGTTGTTGTGTGCTAAGCTTATTCCGTTCAGGGCATCTATAACGATATGTCTTACCTCTAATCCAGGTTCTCGTTGGAAGAGAAGAGTCACGCTACCAAAGTCCGTGTGCTCACCGCATCTCACTTGATGCTCTTTGATGCTCACATTTTCTGTTGCTGGGTAATAGTTGCTTCTGATAACAACCATTCCTGCCGGTGTCCCAATGCGCGTATGGGTCTTTGCAAATATATATGGGTCCTGTTTAATTGTAATTTTAAAAAAACCCGTTCCTTATCGACAAGAAGCCTGAATTTATCGCCACAATAGTTTATTCATAACTTTTACCGCAGGTTAATAGTTCACTAAAAGGTATCAAGGAAATGGTGGAGAGGAACTGATTAAATGGCATGTTAATCTAATAAACGAAATATGTATCTATGTTTCACTGTTTCTAGTACCATGTAATAATATCAGAGATATCTCCTACGCATACTTTCGTATGCCCCTGTATGAGGACTTACACATCCTATAACACACATGCGCTCAAAGACATACGCTATAAACACTTTCCACGCACGCGACAGGCATGTCACAAACTGTTTCAAAAAATGTCAACATTATTGAATTTCATTATTAAATACGAATCACCATGAGAAATGCATTGAAATAAGTACAAACATGCCTAGTATTAGATCAGTAAACCTTGAGATGACCTTGAAAGTTGGAAGAGGTTTCTAAAAAATAAAGTTTGTATAATATGGTGAAACTAATATATAGCCGCGCGGAAAGTGGTGTCAAATTACAGCTGATGGTGAAGCTCAAGAAGACTGTAGAACACGGGTTATGTTGTGGTGAAACTGTACGTAATAATTGAATGATTGATTACAATAAATACCTCACATTTCAAGCCTCTCGCCATCACCTCTAATAACCGATGGAGAAATGGTTTTCCAGCTTCCATTAATGCCTCCATGCTCTCGCGGAGTTCAGGAATCTCTTTTGGCCAGGCCTTACAGAAGAAAGAAGATAAACGAGCAACTATGTCTAATGAAAGTGGGTTTTTTTATGGAAAAAGGTAAAGTTTGTTATTATTGTTTCTTTTTATTTCGACTTTTTCGAAAATTTAAGGAATGGCTTGATAATTCGATATTTCCGTGGGTTGGCTTCAAAATATGGGGCCTTAGGGATCACGTCAAAACTCGACCGCCAGGCAACCGCCGGTTACGGCCGGTTCCGCCCGGTTCTCACAAAACGTGTCGTCTGTTATAATATACACACACATATAATGAGGTCAAATAGTTACACTCTGGTGAACACGACCGGTTGATAGTGCCTCGTCATACGCGTGAGCAATAACATCTTGAAGTAATGGGCTCTCAAGTCTCAGTTGACAACCAGTACACTACAGCTATTGATTTTCGCTGGGGTTGGCTTTTTCAATCTGTTTATAGCTCAATTAACTTTTGAAATCAATACCGAAAGTCCAAAGGTGCGCTATTATGACCGCAAAATAACAGATTGATAGTGTAAATTGGTCCGGTTACGGCATTAAGTCAACCGGCGGTTGTTCAGTGTTGCATGCGTGAATATTCATATACCAGTAAAACAGTTGACCTGAAAGAACCAAGCGGAACCGAACATAACCGGCGGTCAACGGGCGGTCGAGTTTTGATGTCTTCCCTTACTAAAATAAGTGTGACATGTTAACGATTCTTAAAATTCTTCTTTTGAATGAAAGCCAAATGATAGGCCTTTATAGCGATATCTGTGGTTTTGAATATGCATGCCTACTTCTTTTGTGACACATTTGTGAAAAAATGCCCGTTCTTTCTGACTCACTGGCAGCAGTATAGACAATATTATTCCGTTAGATCCATGGACTTACCTTAGGCTGATCACTCGCGGCTGGATTGAAGCTGAATCCCTCTTTCAAGTCCCCATGTGGTCTTATCACGTGATATTTAATGACAGTGTCAGTTTTTACAGATCTAATAAACAAATGATTGGTTTAAACGATTTGATTATTCTTAAAAAATAACCGTTTTCCCATCCGTTTGTTTTGATAACCATAGTGGCGATTTGTTTGACAATGGGACAGGGGTTAGTACAAATTCCTAAAGAAGAGTTTAAATCGATTATTTTGGCCACAGACTATCGTAAAAGGCATACATGAGGTGATGTTGCGTCTTAAAAAGTTGCAAATTAAAAAAGAAAAATGCAATCATTCTGATTGTTGTCAAAATGTATCGGTCGATCCGTAGATCGGAGTATTCCCTTGGTCTTAAATACCGATTCATTTATCTTTTAATTTTATACTTTGGTTATATTCCTCAATTTCGTTACAGTCTATATACACATTACATTATACTTTCTGCTTGCAAAATCACATTATGTTAAACAGATCGTGCAGCTGCATCGTAAACATTGTAATAGCTAACCAAATTGAAAACACGATGAAAAAGCATATGTGGATGTGTTACACATGTATTTGATATGAAATGTAACCATGAAATGTGAAAGTTATGTGAACATGAATGTAAACATGCCGAAAAGCATATGAAAATGTAAAAATGCTGAAAAGTATATGAAAATGTGCTAAACATGTGTATGATATGCAATGTAAACATGCTGAAAAACATAGGAAAATGTATAAGTTAAAAGTTTAGCGGGTTCGCCGTCGGACGAATTTTAATCTGTCAAGCTTTCGTCAGGATTAGCTCTGACTTCTTCAGGACCAAATTATTATAATATTAAACAAAACATAGAGATTGCCACTTCTCTTGTTATTATCATATGGGCTGCCCCTTGCCCGATGATTGAGAGTAGGTGCCCTTTCCTACCAAGAAGGAAGAAGTCAGAGCTAATCCTGACGAAAGCTTGACAGATTAAAATTCGTCCGACGGCGAACCCGCCAAACTTTTAACTTATATTATGAATACCCGTCGTAAAAGCCACAATAGGAAAATGTATTATACATGTATCGATAATGTAATGTAAACATGCTGAAACTATGTGAAATGTGAAAATTATGATAGTGATAAACAATAAAAGATTAAAAAAAAAGATTAACAAAAAGCTAACCAAATTGTTACGCCTAATACAAATTCGTTTCAAATGTATCCGTCTGAAAATTTCACAGATTTAAAGTCAGGCTATCATACCTGATTTTTGCATATTAGCAAGATTATCAGCTCAATATTGTTTCACTGTTGATTCATGTTACAGAGAGAAATATTACTTTAAAAAGCTCTAAAAACATAAAAATATAATGCATTGTGGGAAGGTTACGATTTCCAGTCCACAATACGCTGACTTTACCGCGCCTGTGAGAGCACTCGTGTGTGCAAGCCTTTGTAAGTTAACATATCGATGTGGATACATTCAGCTATCTGACTCTATTTAACATGATAGAATATGAACATGGTAGAATAGCAAGGCCAGCAGTTAAAGAAGCTTCCCACAATGCATTATGTTTTCATGTGTTTAAATCTTTTCAAAACAGTATTTCCCTCTATTAAATGAATCGACGGTGAAAAAAAATCTAAATGAATAGAGTAAGAGTAAAACTAGAAATTGCGAATGGTTTGTTTTATTTTATTATCAATTCATGTTTTTCAAGTTAATATTTACTACGAACGGCACCATATGTACAAACGTATGGAAGTGTAAGTTAATTAAACAGGGTAACACGATCGGACACAATGGTTTCTGGAAAGCTACCAATATCTTCACTTCTCTGTAGTTGTCAGCACTTGTCAAGGGTAAAATATTGTTGCATATTTAGCGTTTTCCCAGCCTTGAAAAGGATAACAAATTTGTTCGACTGATAAGACAAAAAAAAAAGTTGACTTGCCCTTTCAGGGCCAGAGTCTGGGTCGGACGGTCGGATTTTGTTTTGTTTTGGGTTGACATTTTTTGAAAATTTACTGCACAAAACAACGTTTTAAAGATTTGTTTTGGATTTCTTTTTGGATTTTTTTTTTGGATTTTTTAAAATTTTTAAACAAGCAGATACT
The DNA here is from genome assembly GCA_035610835.1 of Ophiura sarsii. Classification (NCBI taxonomy): domain Eukaryota; kingdom Metazoa; phylum Echinodermata; class Ophiuroidea; order Amphilepidida; family Ophiuridae; genus Ophiura; species Ophiura sarsii. The sequence goes on along the minus strand of CM069457.1, from coordinate 54,215,852 downwards.
ACTCAAAAACACGTTTTCATCTTTCTTTATTGTTATGAAAACACGTTTTCATCTTTCTTTATTGTAATGTGCTTTTTTCATTTTTCATTTTTTTTTTCAATTTATTTTTTTTTACTTTAAAAAAACAAAAAAAAACATAGCGACCCTAGATTTCCGAAATTTCGGGTCGGTCAGAAAGGGCAAGTCAACTTCTTTTTTTCTTCTAAGTTTGCAATGACTGTGTTATTATATCAGTAACTGACATGCCTACCTTTCTCGTCCCATGGATATATAACCATGAATGTAGCTGTTCGGCAACTGATATTGTAACTTTGTTTCCTCGCTGAGTTCAAAAAACTGTCTGCATGTGTCAAAACATCTGTCAAGCTGACGATTAAACACATAAAATCAGCAGTATATTGGAATTAAATATAAAAATCATATGCTCGGTATGGAGCAGAAATTGTTATATTTTGAATACAATTTCATTAATCCATCCTAACTCCCCGGGCGTATTTTTCACAATTAAGCTTTCGGGGGAGAAAAACGTGTCAAATAGTTTTGGGAAAATCACTATTCACCATCGCTGATTGGAAGGTGGCAACCACTCCCTACCCTCGGACCTTTGAGGGGTTACCCTAACCCCGGGTGGTACCCTCATTTTGTTTTTCTTCAGAATGAGCTTAAGTGATATAAAAGCGATCCCCTAATGCCAAGGTGCCTGTCCTTTGCGTGTTTTAGCGCAAATGTCGACATTTTTAGGGGGGGGGGGGGGGGGGTGTTAACCGACCCCCCTTACGAGGAAGAGGGTTAAAGCCACACCGAACATTGATATGGTTGACTACAAAGACGCATTATAAGCGCAGTCGCTGAACGTATCGGATTTACTTTCTTATATACTTTGCTTAATGCGTATCTATATTACAATTCACGTAAAGCCATCGTAATAGTCAACCAAGCCATAGTCAGTCGTTAGCGCTATGCATGAATGCTGGAGCCTTATCTACGTTGATACAAGAATGCGGGAATGCTGTGTAAACTCTTCCACAGCTCAATCAATTATAAAGACGTAGCGCAGCCGCATTCTGAACTTGAATGGAGCAACGCTAAGTAAGATTACTACGCGCGTACATTTAGGTATTTATTTATTTGTTGCCACTGAGATGTATGTCTGTTCAGTTGGCATAGCGGTAATACCACTGAGATGTAATGTATGTATGTTCATTTTGGCGTACATGTAGCGGTAATATAGATGACGTTGTTTTATGAAATTAAATGAAATGTATAATACTATTTATAATGTATACAAATGCTCTTTTTACCTCTGAAAATTACATTTTGAATTAAAGGTAGATGACCCGATTTTCAACTTGATGTTTTCTATTTTACATGAAAGGTCATCCTTAAAATTGTTGCATTCCAAAGTTTGAGTTGCATAACTCCTATGGTTCTATTTTTAGAAGCGCAAGGTCAAAAGACATGTGCCCATTGAGTAGTACACAGACTGGTTGGTGGTTAACCACCGTTGGCAGTAAATCACAACATGTTAGCCTATAATTTCCAACTAAAACATTTCTGGCCCCTAATATTTTACAGACATAATGAGAAAAATATGTGGATTCTTCTGATACCAAAATATCTTGATGTGAAAAAAAAATCATAGCCCCAAAAAAGTGATCGGGTCATATATATACCTTTAAGTGCAATTTGATATTAGGGAGCGATCACTACGCCAGGGGGCCCGGGGTGGAGGAAATCGGGGGGGGGGGGGGGGGTGGAGGAACTCAGGGGAATGGCGGAACCCGGGGGGGGGGGGGGGTTGGACACGATATTTGATTTGGTCAAAAGTACCAATATGAAAAATGTTAATTTATACTATACATGTTAATTTATACTATACATGTACATGTTAATTTATACTATACACGTACATGTTAATTTATACTATACATGTACATGTTAATTTATACTATACAGTTACATGTTAATTTATACTATACATGTACATGTTAATTTATACTATACATGCACATTTTAATTTATACTAGGGCCAACAAATGTTTTTCCTGACAAATTACCTTTGAATCACTATTTACGCCGGGGGAGGGGGGGGGGGGGGTGGGTGGTTGTAAAGGAAATCAGGGGGGGGGGGGGGGTACGAAATGTTTTTTAAACATGAAGGGGGGACGCGAAATTTTATTCTGGCAAAGAGGGGGGGGGGGCATGAAATGTTGATGGTCAAAAGTACAAAGATGAAAAATGTTCGCGAAATCTCACTTTAGGGTCACTTTTTCTTCTGTCTTTATTGTTTCATTACAAATGACGTTGTTTTATGAATTAAACATTGGAAATTTAATTAATACTATACAAATGCTGTTTTTACCTCTGACAAATTACACGCAATTTAATTTTAGGGAGCGATGACTATTTACGCCAGTGGGTGGAGGAAATCAGGGGGGGGGGGACACGATATTTGATTTGGTCAAAAGTTCAAAGATGAAAAATGGTAATTTATACTATACATGTTAATTTATACTATAGGACACGATATATTTTTAAACATGAAAGGGAGACGCGAAATTTGATTCTGGCAAAGAGGGGAGACATGAAATGTTGATGGCCAAAAACAAAATGTTAATTCATACTTTACAGGTTAATTTATACTATACAAATGCTTTTTGCCTATGAAAAATGACCTTGATTCACTATTTACGTCAAGGGGGGGGGGGGGGGGAGGGGGAGGGTGGAGGAAACATGAAGGGGGGACGCGAAATGTTATTCTGGCAAAGAGGTGGGGGGCATGAAATATTGATGGTCAAAAGTACAAAGATGTTTTTTTTAAATTATACTATACATGTTAATTTATACTATACAAATGCTTTTCTTTCCTCTGAAAAATGACCTTTGAATCACTATTTATGCCAGGGGGTGGAGGAAATCAGGGGAGGACACGAAATGTTTTTTAAACATGAAAGGGGGACGCGACATTTTATTCTGGCAAAGAGGGGGGGGGGGGGGGGACATAAAATTGTAATGGTCAAAAGTACAAAGATGAAAATTGCTCGCGCGCTACGTGCGCAGGTCTCCCAAAAATGAAAAAAAAAAAAATTGGAAAAGTTTCTTTAGAGCCAAAATGTATACATCAAACATAGCATAAATAAGTGTACTGTAAAGTCAAATTCTTGAAAAACCTACATACGCCACTGTTGACCTACTCTGCATTCTCCATATACCTGCAGGTAAGTTGTTTTGTCAACATGGTCAAGTAGGATGGCACTGTGATGTTTCGGTACCGAAATAAAGCAAGGTGTTATCGTGAAGCTTCATTATGTTGATGTTTTTCTAATAATAATGTTCACTTCTTTATACCATACACTCTATTTATGGCTTTTTGCTGAAATTGGGACTTCAACATCATTTGTACCATCATTAAATAAATAAGGGGGGGGGGGGCATGATATTTGTTTTAATACTTAAGGAGGGAATGAAGTTGTTCTGTGTTCAAGAAGGGGGGTGATTTCTGCCAGTAAAACAGGAATACCAGCCAAGTTGGACCTTTACTGGCCGTATTTACCCCATACTCGATTTCAAACGATTGATATATATTTGTACGTTTCTGCATGATGTAGTAGTACGTGCTATCATATTTAAAAATGCATTTTGACAACATTAAATTTGAAAAAAAGTACATTTGTTATTATACAGGTACACTTCAGCACTACATGAAAACGTGTACGAAATGTAATTAGTGTAAGGTACCAGCCCTGCACGAAGTCTATGGTGTAATACAATGAATTGTCCTTATTCTATTGTACAGTTACATTAAGCCCTTTATCGCTTGCTTACGGTTATCGTGGTGCGAATTACCCCACGTCCCCTATTTGTTCGTAAACGTGGGCCTAGGCTTACAAGTATGCATGTCCCATATGTCTTTATGAATGTTGTCAGTCATCCAGGTAGTGAAAGTCAATCAAAAATGTCTATAATCTAGTCAACTGGACTTACTTTTATTGTTTGGCGACAGTTTCACATCCTATCCCGGATGTATCGTCAGGCCGACTGATGTTTTAGTGGCTTTGCTTGACCCCATATGGCCAATCTGAGAAAAAGCAAATCGCCTGTTGCCATTGATGTACATAATTATAGCCTACAAATTGACATGTTGCGACAAATTTTACCCCATAATTATTATATTAAGTTATAGAATAAAAGATGTAAATCAGTAGCATAACAATCAGGAGTGGGAAAGTCTTCCCCCGCTTGACCGTCAACGAATTTAAACAACAACATTAATGGACATTAATTAGTGTCCCATCTCCACCCTCCAAAAAATGCAGTACTTCTCAAAAAAACCGAAATATTAACCGCCCTGGTTTACTCATTGAACCCAAAATATTAACCGCCCAGGTTTACTCATCGAACCCAAAAAATTAACCGCCCAGGTTTACTCATCTGGCGGGTCTCGCGCAAAGCGCGGGTGCCCGCTAGTAAGTTCAAAAACTTGAAACAAATATCATGTATTACCTTCTCTTGAGGAATTCCCGAATTCTTGATATAGATGAATCCGATCGTTGTACATGCGTGGTAAACCTGATCGATAAGGGATTGGAATAGATCTGGATCCGGATGATCTCGACCGATATTATACGCGGAAAAATCCACCACGGGAATGCTGTTGAATGCCATAGCTGCTATTATGTTTTGCACACAAAGAGTCAGAGATGTATGTGACGCCGGCCGGCTGCACATCCCAGCAAACACGTAACGTTATCACAACCTTTGACGTAGGTTGTACTTTAGGCAACTGTCGGATAGTAGGGAGCTTTCGATTTGGACGACGGACGCTTCTACGACGACGGTAAGATGACACCTCGAGTCATGTGGGGGTGCGTCGACTTAGCACTCTGTCTATCGTCCACTTTCTGGGGACCTGTTTTCAGCTTTCGATTTGCACGACGGACGCTTTTACGACGGTAAACAAAACGTTGCCGTCGTCACCACGACGGTTGTTAGTCCCTTTACGCGTTGTAGCATTGAGAGGACCAACGGATGACAAAATTGACGCATGTGCACATGACTCAAAGTGTCATTCAACCGTCCTAGATTCATCCGGCGTGCAAATCGTAAGCTCCCTAAGATAGGTCGACGACAGGTCCCAGAAATTGGACGACCGACGGATTGCTAAGTCGACGCATGCGCACATGACTCGAGGTGTCATCTTACCGTCGTAGAAGCGTCCGTCGTCCAAATCGAAAGCTCCCTATTATTATAAAACACCAAGGACGCATCACATTGGTTCGAATTTAAAAATCAGGAAAATTGAAATCCTCTTGAGGTGGATGGGGCTGATCTTGGACAAAAGAGGAGGAGGAAACACAACGCGATCGACATCGCCAACTAAATCCCTATTTCTATCCAAATTAACAATAGATTTGTCATTCCTGTGTTTTTCTGTGTGTGCAATAGATTGGCCGCTGGTATAACCGACTGGAAGGTCTTGCTTACATTTTGCTTAAATACATTTCTATCGGAGAGAAATTCAACAAATCTTCCTAGACGCTCTGAAGCACTGTTGATAGGAAGTGCAATTTGTTAAATATCAAATGACAATATGGAGAAACGTGTAGCTTCAATGAGTAATACGGTCTTGATAATATTAACATATTTTGACAAATTAAATTTGATAGAATTGCATTAATTATCAAAACATATTGTTCCAGTTATATGCGGGTAATCAAAGTATTCACAAATTGTAGCTAAATAAAAAAGAACTCACAACCCCATATTCAGTTTGAGTGCCCCTGACTGTCCCTTCTTCCTATAATGCATCACATTAGCGTATCCAGGACTGTTTTGAGTGGTGGTGGGGGGGGGGGGGGGGGGGGGGGGGGGGGGTGGGGGGGCCAAAAAAACCCATCTGAAGCCATCTTGTTGATCTTAAATATTGAAACGTTTAACCTTATACGCACGAAGCGCGCCACACTTGTGATTTTAACACTATAAGTTATAACGGTACCGTAGGACCTTTTTTAACGTCCCCCACATTACAGAGTATTTGGTGTGGTGTGAGGGCCATCATGATATAAAAATCTCTAGAAAACATGCGCGCGTAGCACGCAACATTTTGATTTTTTGAACTAAAATGGTCATGAAAAACTGTCCTGAAGCCATATCTTGTTAAGCTTAAATAAGCGCAACAAAATTCATTTCTAACACTAATAGTCCAGTATGATAATGTCCCCTACAATATATTTTGAACTAAAAATGATTAGGGAAACTGTTCTGCAATGCATCTTGTTAAGCTTAAATAATAAAACATTCAAACTAATGCGCGCGATGTACGCACAAATTGACATTTCTTACACTTTAAATGGTCCAGTGTGACGTTTTTAACGTCCCCACATAATATTTAGAATATTTTGATGTGTTTTGAAACCCATCATAATGTTGAAACCTGTTGAAAAAGTGAGCTTAAATCGAGCAAAAAACCTTTTGTTTTTGAACTACAGTACAATTGTCAAGAAAAAACGTTCCTGAAGCCCTCTTGTTAAGCTTGAATAATGAAACATCGAAACTTATACGTGCAAAGCGCGCAAAATTGGCATTTTTAACACTAAAAAGGTCTAGTATAACGTTTTTAACGTCCCTCACATTCGAATTATGGGGACGTGACCCCGTAACCACCACCCCCATTTGTGCCGCATGTCCCTACCCTTCCTCCTCCCCTACCTCTTTCTCGTCCTCCTTCGTATCCTCTTCCTCCTTCCTCTCTTCTTCGTCCTTCTCCTCTTCCTCCTTTTTTAAACTCTTTTTTCAATGGGTGGGGATGGGGGAGGGGGAGAGGGGGGCAATGACCTGCTAGGCCCCCTGGATACGCCACTGATGCATCAAATACAATCAATTTGATAAGCAAATCATAGTTGCCACAACTTTCAATCGGTCCATATACTTTTAGTTTAACACGGTATGTCTTTTCATTGGATCACACTGAGTGAGTACAAACTCATCATGATACTATTCCTATAGATGGGGTGACAGGTGACGTCACACCGGGCAAAACGTGGCTAGTTGCTATTGTTCTTTGCCCGGCAGTTTGCGCACGCATCCTGTTTTGTTTAGGACCCGTGCTTTTAAAACTCGCGCCAAAGCATTATAAAGGGCAATACGGCATAGCGGACAGTGTTGTGGTCATATGGTGTTCCCTCAAACGTGTATCGACAGTCCAGTCCCTTCGACCGTTGCGTTTGTTGATAAACATTGGATGTAAACAACGGTCACCTCATCTATACCACAACTATTCCACAACGCTATATAAATCACCCTATTCAAATATCCATCGTTTATCACTTGGACAGGTGATGCATTATGTTGTTGGCTTTGTGATCTAGGGGTCGGCAAACTTATTGCTCAACGGATTCGACACCGTAGTACTTCCTTGTCTCTTTATTGCAAGGTCTGATAGAGAGCATAGACCATGGTCTATGGTTATACGGGGAATGTGCCGCTCTAATGGGTCGGTTTTTTTGCAACAAAATCTCTAAACATGGGAATGATTTGTGCTGGAAAATCCTTAATAATGGGGTCACTTTTTTACAAATGGGTTTATTTTTGCAAACATTTGCGCTATTTACGTGAACATTTGCGAAAATTAGGTCAATTAACCAAATAATTTGCGAACATTGGGTCTAAAATAAAGCGACATCCTTATAAATAGGTACCGTGTGGTCGGGCATTTTTTACACAACCAGTATTGTTATTATGTGATTGTATACATAGTAGGAACGCCACTTCGATTTGACCCCAAATGATTAGGTACGAGGGCGTACTAACAAAAACACGAACAATTCAAATGTACCTGTCGCAAACACTGCGTGAGATGAACTGACCCCAACACTCAAAATGTTTGAGTGACACTTGTATTTTAATACAGCGTGGACAACTAATTAATAATAATGATAAATGGAAATTCTTAATGTCATTAACATGGATATATGTCAACCATTTTCTTCTAGGCTTTATACTTTCCTTAATACTTATCATGTGGCTATTAGTTTTACCATATAAAAGAGATTTTGAAGAAACCTTTTCTAAACTTTCAAAGTCTTATCTCAAGAATACCCAATACTAGGAGTGTTTGTACTTATGTTAATTGATTTCAACTGGTGATTCGAAATATGATGATAAAAGCAAATAAATCAAATACATTTTGAAACATTTTTTTCGTCCGACCGACCTAGCCTTGGTGCCGACCGTATTCTTTTTGTAAACAACTTTTTGAGCAATTTAAATGGCCAAACGGACTGTTTTATTCCTGATTTCGTACGCTATCTGGTCTTTATAAACACCATCCCCAATGCTCAGTCCCTTGAAACATGATGTGTATTGCATGAACTTGGCGCCCGCGGGGACAATTAAAAGGACTAAATGACGATTTAATCGCGCGTGCAATTGATGTCATTTTTATACTAAAAACGCAATGTGAGAAAATATGAAAACTCTAGTTACGGTTCGTGTTTACTCCCAAAATGTTGCTCAACATAGTATAAACTAATATTTGGGGTAGTTAGTTCGGTACTGCCAAATATTGCAACTTTATACAGACAAAATAACATTTGGTTAGTTAAACAGTTGTAAGTATTGACCCTAACTTTACCCCCAACTTGTTTCAGATTTTTTTCTTCAACGCGGAAAATCGACCAAACTATCCCCCGATCCCCCCGGGATTTGATCCAGGGACCTCTCGCACCAGAGGCGAGGGATTCCACACTTCACCACGGCTGTCAAGCACAGTTCTGGGCAGTGTATTGCCCAGACTGTATGTATTGAGTCCATATTTTCATCAAAAAACTTCCACGCCGGGTGGTACCAACGTGCCCGGTCGTGGTATTTTGGGGTATATGGTAGTGTTAGGGTTATAGTAACAAAACTTAGACACATTTTGAGGAAAAAAAAATCAAAAAATTGCTTGGTAACCCTAACTCTACCCCCCACTTTTTTCAGAATTTTTTCTTCAACGCGGAAAATCGACCAAAATATCCCCCCGATCCCGACCTCTCGCACCAGAGGCGAGGGATTCCACACTTCACCACGGCTGTCATGCACACTTCTGGGCAGTGTATTGCCCAGACTGTATGTATTGGGTCCATTTTTTCATCAAAAAACTTCCACGCCGGGTGGTACCAACGTGCCCAGTCGTGGTATTTTGGGGTATATGGTAGTGTTTATATAAACGGTATACACGCAGGCGAACGGAGTAATTGCACATATGTTTTCAATGGCGTGTAATGCGCGGTGAGGCGGCGCGAGCATGCACACGTACGGCATGTCGCGGGTCGGTTTGGCCTGTACTATTTCGTAATGTTTTTTTTTCACTCAGCTAGAGTAATAATTATTCAATCAATTAAGAACAAAAAGCACTTTATCATAACATGTTATGGAATCAGTCAACTCGCGTTATGAATTTGTATGATGAACGTTAGTTATCAACGTTAGTTATCAATTTTAAATGTATTTTGGCCAACACTCGCCCCCGGTATTCGAACATTTTACTTCATTTCCCCCACTCATACCCATTGGCTCAATACTCGCACAAAAACACCCCCTTAAGCTCAACCGAGGAGTCTTTTTTTGCTTCATCTCATTTACTTTATTATTAAAACAAGCTCTAAAAACAGTCATTCCGCGGGCCTGACAATAGCCGCGCATTAACCACCTCTAATTCATACACAAAGCTGGGGAAAGCTGTTATAGAAAATATGGATATGACCCCTAACATTACAACATGAGCGTTAAAACGATTACGAGACTACGTGCATTAAGAACTCTATATCCCAAGAGCTGATAGACTGGTAATGTTATGAAACATATACATGTACATCCATTTATAAAAGACGTAACAAACAGAGCGTTAAAATACAAAAAGAACACACCCCGATATCAGCTGTCTATAAATCTCTCTACTGGGAGATTGATCGCCATTTAACACATTTACCAATTGTATAACAACTAGTAAATGATGGGATCACAATATTACAGTTTATAATATCATTTAAAATGGTTATGTTTTTTTATCACTGCTGTAACGAGAGAGCACCATTCATTTTTGAGAGAGGTGGATTGCCTCTGGCAATAATACACCTATCAGTTGTAAGACGCACTATACGACCCCCGGGAGAGGTGCGTCGTGGGTGCGTCGTTTACCAATAATTCTTGACGGAGGGTACGTCAGTGGCAGCGTTTGGTCCGTCAAAAAAAATGACGGAGGGTGCGTAAAGGTCCGTCACTTTACATGGGTGCGAATGGGCTGATAGTTGACTGAGGGTGCGTATTGGATGGCAATGGTCCGTCGTTTTTTTACACAGGCTGCGTCATGGTACATGAGAAGTTGACGCACCTCGGTAAAGTGACGCACCACTCCCGGGGGTCGTATAGTGCGTCTTACAACTGATAGGTGTATAAATCAGTTATATATTATATTATTAAAGTACAAATTTAATACAGTGTCAGACAATATTTATTGGATATCCATATTAGAGTTGGGTAGCCACTAGATACAAGTGTTGCTTGTTAGACCTGCCAAGGTATGTTTGACAATGGATTGCATTTATAAGACATGTCTACTTTCATCACACAAATAATGAAGAACAAAATTGAAATTATTTTTATAACCATAATGAAAAAATATTAAAAAAATGTCAATTGGTGGTTTTGCTTATAAACTCTTTATATTTTAATTTGGTATCAAAATGTCCACATTTATAAATAGGCCACCGTTTATTAAACGGATATCCCTTTAGAAATAAACTTATGCAGGTCATTCCTGGATCCTTTTTTCTGTCATGTCGTTTCTCCCTCTAGACATCTTCTGATTTTTTTCTTTCGTTTTCCATCTATTTTCATTTTTTTTCTTTTTTCTTTCCATAACCAACCTTTTTACCTTACCATGGGATAATATCATGCTGCTGTACTACGTGTACCCAAAGGGCGTTTCCGGGTAGGGACTTTTTCAGAATATTTTAAAAGATCTACTAAAAGAGAACAGCGTAAAAATGTTTCAAGTTTCACTGGCATTGTGGTAATGTAAAAAAGGACAATTCCCGGTTGATTTGCAGGAAGCGGTTGTGGCTACGATCGCATCTATGTTTACACTAAAACCACGTGATTCAAGACGTAGGTGCTCTGAGCGAAAAATTACACCAGTTAAAACATTTTAAGCAGCAAATATCACGATATGAATAGTATATTTGTTATTCATATTCATTTTTATACAATTTTACAATAAATGATATTACAATTGAACCAATTTTTGTCGACAAAATAGAAAATTCAGTTATGACAAAATTCTGTGTGATGCAGTAGCGTGTGTGATCGCACTTATTTTTGGAACTTCGTAGATTCCAAACGTTGCAAATATGCCTAAGTCTATAAGTGCCGGGTGTGGGGCGGTTGAGATCAAAATAGAGTCAAAGGAATCACTACACAATACCCATCAATCCCTGTCGGTGGACAAATTTGCCCACCGATTTCGTTTCCAAATTAACCCACCAAGACAAAATGCGTTATAAATGCTTTGCATCCTATGATGTCGTGTTGTTGTTGTTCTACTGGTTCAGTCGATGCATCTACTGGGTCAACACGAGGCCTCTTCCATCTTTCAGCCAATTCATTGGCTGACAATCTATATTGAAGTTGATATCCTTGTAAAAGGTCCATGACCATGTCACTCTAAACTAAAATCTAAAATCTTAAGTTGAGAAGAAGAATTATTTCGACCTGAATATTTACTGACACAATATAGGGACAAAGGTGTTTGTTGGTTTGTTGTTATTACCTCCGAGTCCGATTGGCGTTTCCAGAATAAATCTGTTCTTGGTAACGCAACAGGGACCTGTCTCTCTATAAAAAAACCACTTTTTTAAAGATGAACCTGTACTACAACTTTGGTTTATGATTTCACATCGTACTACACATGCCGTATTTGTCTTTGGTCATTTTAAAGCTATTTTAATTTTTGTGGACCTGAATCTTACAACGGTTTACATTCGTTGAGACTATTCCGGATTACATCGACTCAGGAGAATGACACTATAGAACAACAAATCCAATACTACGACCACGTTTCATTGCGATTTGATTGCTATTTACGATTGAAATTATAATCAATAAATATCTTTTAGTAATACTACGGTTGAAGGAGAATTTCTTTGTTCACAAAAAAAAATTAGAGACTGAAGTTTGCCGTATTGAACGCACTGTCCGGAACATTGACGCTCAGTTGTTTAGACCGCAAATCTATATTCGGGATTTATAAACGCTGAAACTACTATAAGTCTTTTCCAATGATTGTATGTTTAGGCACGTGAGTCATTGTTGTGATACATATGATAAACAAAACTTGAAAATAGTCTACGTTAGGACATGTATCATAAAATGACATTTTTCCGGAACTCTTTATTCTAATTAAAGGTAGATGTTATGATTGCTGGCCCAATTTTCAGCTTGTTGTTTTCTATTTTACATGAAAGTTTATCCTTAGAATTGTCGCATTCAAAAGTTTGAGTTGCATAACTCCAATGGTTCTTAATTTAGAAGCACAATGTCACTAGTTCTTAAAACAAGTATGAATAGACTTCACATGTTTACCGTAGTTAAAAGAACATGGAATCTTATTAAACTTTCAATCAGTGATGTATTAAAGTCATACAAAAAATAAATGTGCTTATAACACTAAACGTACAAACCCGGCTTAAAAATATCAAAATATATAAAGTTGTAGATGTATCCATGCACCCTCCTGACCAGCCTAAGACATGGTTTACATTATCCGAGACATCGCATTATCCTACTGTACTATATAGTACACCAATGCGTCATTGCATCATGAACATGCATTGAGCCTAGAGCAAGCTGCCTCCGACGGAAAGACACTTGATAAGGGTAGTCCGAAATTGGGGTAAACAGAGGGTCTATATATTGCGATCTAATAAATCTCCTCTTTAAATCGAGATATTGCATATTGAATGGTTGATTATTGAGGACATTACAATCCAAAATGTTAGGTAAATAACGTTAGGTTCATAGCCTAAAACAAATTTACACGCTCTTTTTTTGGATGCGTTCAACCATTAAATGCTGCGGCTCAGTGAGACCAGGATGCAAAGCCGGCACGGCATATTCAAAAAGGGGACGCACATAACAAATAGATTTGGATAAATCGTTAACACCTATTGCTCGAGTCGAGTTAGCTATTCGTAATAAGAGCTTCAATATTACTATGCCATTTTTTACCATATTACGCCCAGGATAGGTATAAATAATATCAAAATTGTTTCCAAAATAGTGACACATTCATCTTTGTTATGGTACCAGATGGGGTTATTACGGATTTACCAATTTGGACACAGCTGCTGCATGCCAAGGAGAAGAAATAACGAACAGCTCTGTTTTATGCATCAATATTTATAATGACGCAATAAAAAACCGCCCAACTTTAAATCAAAGAGTTCCCCAAGAGGCAATGTGTGTGAATTTGTTGGATTTTTTTTGTTTGTCGTTGTTGAATACTTACTTAGTGCAACTAAGTAACCTATACCTAGTGCAACTTTTCTGTTGCATGCGCGGTCATTGAAATCGCCATAACTTTAATAAAAGTATCCATTCGATTTTGTTGAATGAGGTATCAAACTGCGGAAAAGAAATTTGCTCATTTAATGTTTATCTCAGATTTTTTGTACCGATTATATATTTTGAATTAGCGAACCTCAAAGCACCTGGTCAGGGACTTTATGTGCTAGGTGTATAATGTCACGGTACAACATACACCCGGGAACTGCATGCATATCACGTTGATTCCTCGACATTGGTGAAATAGGCTATGATGTTTCGGATTGAGAGAGCTCGTTCAGGTCCAACTCTCGGATCGTTTACAAGTAGAAGACATGTTCATCATAGTACAAACCTGACATTGGTTCCATTGCATACCAAACCACGTTTGATACAGCCGTGTATTGATATACTTAATGACCAGTATCCTAATGGAAAGTCAAGCAGGTATGTGTGTGATTACATGGTTCCATTGCATACCAAACCACGTTTGATACAGCCGTGTATTGCTATACTTAATGAACAGTTTCCTAATGGAAAGTCAAGCAGGTATGTGTGTGATTACATGGTTCTATTGCGTACCAAACCATGTTTGATACATTCGTGTATTGGTATATTTAATGACCAGTATCCTAATGGAAAGTCAAGGTATGTGTGTGATTACATGGTTCCATTGCGTACCAAACCATGTTTGATACATTCGTGTATTGGTATATTTAATGACCAGTATCCTAATGGAAAGTCAAGCAGGTATGTGTGTGATTACATAGTTCCATTTCATACCAAACCACGTTTGATACAGCCGTGTATTGATATACTATCAGGCCCCTGCTACTGAGATTATCGGCGGCTGTGACTCCGATACAACGTGCGAATCTGATAGAAACAATTCTTAACAAAGACGGGACCAGCTAAATGCCGAGAACAACGTGGAGAAAGCCATTGACTTTCGGCAGCTTAAGAATTACCCTGCATTGTCTTGGTTCCCAATTTGAATACGATTTATACATTCAAAATAAACATTCGGGTTCCACTCTAGTTTAAGGTTTAAGAACGGGAATGCATTTTCAAGGGACTGTCTCCAATCACAGTATTTATTAAGATTGAAAAAAATCTTTTTTTGCCGAGTTTCAACCATAAGATAAGTCTTTTATCCTGTCAAATAATATTAAAAATGCATCACTATTTAATACTACAACGCTTATATTTAAGTAAGAATATTCACACTTACCCTACAGTGCAACTTACCATAAACGCCCTTTATTCAATTGGTTATACACCACCTCCTTTTGGTCTATGAAAAATGAAATTTAAACCAATTCAGTATGTGATCCAAATACTTTTAAATGACTCAAGTTCAAATAAATAATGTACTCTCCGTATGTGAGTTTTAATGTTGTTATACATTTCTATTAAACCTCCTTTGTAATTGGTCTTTGCTTCAGTACCACCATTCACAACTGTATAGGGCCAGCCAACTAGAAGCTAGCTTTTAACCGACCTTGATTTCACAGCTGAGTACACATCTTCAATGTATCAATACCTATAGAGATGTCAAGAAGCACATACTAGGGAGCTGGTCTATGAAACCACACACACCCCTTGTATGTTGGGGTGTGCATGACTGCCCACGTAATGGCATGTGCAGTGCTATCGCGGTAGATTCAAATGCACGTTCCTTGTGGTTATGCCTGGTGAATCATTTGTTTGCATACAAATAAAGCTAAGAGGGTGCTTAGAATGCATACCCATTGCTTAAATATGTGCAGTTTAAAAACAAAAACAAAATCATAAAATGTGCTCATACCATTTTGTTGTGTATGTCTTACGCTTTAATTTGATATGTCACAAACCCATATGAATGGTATGGTTAAATTAAATCTCGAATATAGGTACTTAATTATGGAAATTATTTGAATAAAGAGAAAAGTACAAAGAAATGTTTTATTTGCTCATACAAAAATGTCGGAATTAAGAATATGTACATTATATCTTATTCCCAGGCTTCCATGATGTACACATCTTTATATAAAAAGTCAAATGTGTTTTTGACTAGATGCTAATTAAATATCCATAACATATGCAAATGAGCTTAATTAGCAAAATAGTTGTAATACAAATTTGTGTTGAGGCTTTGATGTCATGTGTCTTCAATCTTAACTTAATTGGAAGAAAAGTGTTGTTGTTATTGTCATGTAAGTGATGTTGGTGAAAACTGGCATTTATAGTAAGTTGCACTGTAGAAATTCTATAAAATGTACATTGGTATTTGAGGCTAATCTATATGTATCTCACACAGCTAGAGTTAGGATTAAGAGCTAATATACATGTATAGTACGATGTGTTCTGGATTTACACAATACATACATGCACCGGGAAATGACACTACCTGTGAGATTTTCCATTAGGATACTGTTCATAGTATCATAGAGGAATTAAACTGGGGAGGGGTCACTCTTTTTGAAAGTCGCACTGATATGGGCTGGGACGCCCTCAAAAACCGCCAGGTCAATCCAGTTAAATTAGACTACGTTGCAGTGGCCCGCTTAAAACTGATTGTATAAAGTGTATGACTATTTCTGTGCGTAATCCAAAAGAGGTAACAGTCTTACACTTTTAATAGTTCGGTACAATACAGCTATAACGGACTTTGCATCAGTCTAATGAAATCAGCGAAAACGAAGTCACGTAATTGTACACGGAGTCCTAATGAACAATTTTATTTTTCATTGTTTAAAATGCTAATCGATTCATTGTTTTAATTTTGAAATAAGTATGGGGATCATCAACGCGTACGAAATGTGATGCTTGAATCACTCCATACTAAATATATCTTTACCAACGACTATGCTAATACAGTAAGTCTAGTGTAGCGTAGTGGCCATGCTCTAGCGCTTCCACGCAGGAATCCCGGGTTCGAATCCTCATCCAACCATATCAATAATATATGGCTGGTTTTTTTTGTAACGTACACCTTTCTGCAGCGTTCATAGTTAACTCACCGGATCTGAACAAAAGAAAAGCCCCTAGAAATTATATATTTTGCAGTATGGGATAAACGCTGAGGCTGCTATGCGGTGCAGTGATGATAAACAATTTGATGATTTGATGATGTTATTATATTATGCCACGGTATGCCGTGGTCTAAACCAGGCCTTCTCAATTAGATTTTAGGAAGCACCACTTTTGAAATGTTAGTGATCTAGAAGCGCCACTATCCTGGCCCTGTCTACTATTAAGGGGTCGTCCATAATTTTCGCCATTTTCAGTTACGTACAAAGCCTACGTAAGAGGGGGGAGGGGTCGAAATATACCCCAACCGTACGTAACTTAAATGGCGATCTTGAGAGGCGGGATTTTTTTTTTAAAGTACAAAATAAAATAAAATTTCGCCATTTATTGCGTACGTAACTCGAGGGGGGAGGGGGGTAAAAAGTTACGTACGCTCTGTACGTAAGTGAAAATGGCGATAATTTTGGACGACCCCTAAGTACCCCCGGGGGGGGGGGGGGTACTCGGATTTGGTTTGGTCGGGGGTGTGCCGCTGGAGATTCAAAACCCATACCCATTTCTAAGGGTGATTTTTCGCGAAATAGACCTAATTTTGGCAAATTTTCACGAAAAATGACCTAATTTTGGCAAATTTTCGCGAAAATCGCGAAAACAGGACCCATGTCTAAGGATTTTTCACTGAAAAGCCTACCCATGGCTAAGGATGTCTCATGAAAAAGCGACCCACTGGAGCGGCACATCCCCGTATACCTGACATACGTGAGTACCCCCCCCCGGGTAAGTACCCCAGGTATGTGTCGAGCGGAGCGAATAACGGGTTGGGTCCAGGGGGCGAAGCCCGGCCCTTGGAAGCTCATCATGGGCTTCCCTCACCAAAATGCAATCACCAAAATGTGGTTGCATCAAGGTTGCGCAAGGTTGTATTTTTCCAAATTTAACCTTGCGCAAGGTGTCAGAATTGATTGCGATTTTCATAAGGGTTACCCCAGAGGCTAAGGAGAGCTATATTTGCATGCAATATGGTACAAGAAATAAAGAGATGTTGATGGTAAAATGTACAAAAAATTGTAGCAAATGTAGTGATAATCAATAGGCCTACTATTAATACTCATGACTTTAACCCACTGCAGTAGTGGCTGAAGTGGCTCTTCATGCTTCTTGCGATCTGGTTGAAGTTGGGGATATATTTCTTCCTCTTTTTTTTAATTATTTATTTTTATTTTATTTTTTATTTTTATTTTTTAAAACAATTATTTTCATGCGTCCCGCGCGCCACTCGGACTGATGCAATGCGCCACAAGTGGCGCGCGCGCCACCATTTGAGAAGGCCTGGTCTAAACAGTCAGCACGCAGGTATCGTTTTTAATGAGTGACCTCGCCGATTTCTAACCCACGCAAAAGATCAATTTCAGGATGTCAACCTTGCGCTAAAACATTAAGGGAAGTTTGTTTTCCCTGAATTAATTGAGGTAGGGTTAGCTGGCAGCCATGATGGCGATATAGGTGGATTGTTCGTAATTTTCTCTATAATATGATGCCAAATCTGACATATTTGGTCCACAAACAGTGATTTTATCGCTAATTTTAGAATTTAACAACTTTCGTGACTTTGCTTCTTGTATCTATTCACTTGACCGGACTAAAATTCGTACGATATTTTAAGAGCAATTTCCGTACTAACGGAATCTTAAGCTTTAATTTCATATCAAAAACATTGATGCCCGACTTCTTTTTTGATAAGAAAAACCGAGTTTGATTTTCACCGATTTTCGGTCAGAAAACGAAACTTACGATCCCCCGTTAGGCCTCGCCAACTTGATTTTTAGTTTCCCGTAACACGCCCGCGCTTCATTTTCATGCCCGCGTTTGAATTCATTATTGAAATTGTTGATACAAAATACCGTTTTTCCAATGAAAACGTCCGAATTCATGCACTTTGTGTGATGAAATTGTGAAATGTTTATTCATTTTGACCAGAATAGCCTTTCTGTAAAAAAAATATCATATGAAATTGTCTAGCGCAGAAGGATCGATTTCGAACCCCGGACCTCTCGCTCCCAAAGCGAGCTCTCTACCATCTGAGCTATCTAGCAAATCTGAATATATTCGTGAGATTTAAACACTTGATCAACAACCCGTCGACGCTACGAAATGAATTTAGATCGAGACAAGATTCGAGGAGCTATTTTATAAGCATTCACTTGACCGGACTAAATAATTTTATAAAATTGTAAGCATGTTTCTAGTTACAAAAGACTATGAATATTATGATACGATGGATAAAATTGATGCCTAATTCTTCAGAAGCGACATTTTTACCGTGAATTTGGCTTTAGTTTCGTCAAGTTTTTCTTGAATTCGGGTTTGTCGGATTGCAATAATTTGCACCGAAAATACAACATGTCATGAAGTTCACAGATAATATTAGATAATATTATTTGCATAATATGCCTTTTACTATACAATTTCATGGCAAATGTGTTTCAAATGTGTGATTATAATCATGAAAAGAGCTGATTTACATCGTGCTATTACGAGGTCAACTATGACTGCGAAGCGGTATCGCTACGGGTGAGTACTTCCGGGTCAGAAAAGGAACGACTTTTCGCGTGGTTGCGTACTGACTGTAAATACCCAAAATTAAATCATCATCATCATAATTGGTCGTCCGTGGACAAAATGGAGGAAGCAGTCGCAACATACTGGGCCCAGACTTTCCTGTCATTCATGAGTTGGCGGATCTCTGGAGGATCTAAACCCATATCATTCGTGACGGTATCAGGATACTGAAGGTGTCTTCTGTCTCTGTTAGCTTTCCCACCAGGTGGGGTCCAGAAAATTAGACGGGAGATAGGCTGGTTGGTTGTTCGCATGCAGTGGCCAGCGAAACATAAACGGCGCTGCCTGATTATTGATGTTATAGGGGGGATATCGCCATATACCACGCTGTTTGGGATGTGATCTCTCCAACTGATGTCAAATATTCTACGTAACAGTTGAGTATAACATCCGTCGATTCTGTCTTCAATTTTCCTGCTGATGGTCCATGTTTCAGAGCCGTACAACAAATTGCTTTCTACGCAGGCTTTGAACAATCTGATTTTTGTAGTTCTTTCGAGATCAGACTTCAAGATCTTCTGCAGTTTTGTTGCAGGCAACCCATGCTTGTGCTTTCCTGCATTTGAAATCCTGGGATGTGTCTAGAACGTAGGCCCCCAAGTATTTGAAATTGGAGACGTTTCAAAATTAAAAGAAATGCTTATCCTGGGTGCAAGTGTCCCGGGGCAAGTGTGTTTAGCTCAATTGAAAATTGAAGAAGGCACAAGCCCGGGTGCAAGTTGAATTTATAAAGTAGAATTTGAACTTTACAAAGCAGATAACTTTGGGCTCTACCTAAGGGTTATATAATAGGCCTACTCTTCTATTCTCGAGGTATTGTGTTTTTCAGACTTTTTGAAATCATGTCTTGCAAGGCAAAACGGTTAGAGCAATCAAAGAATGGCAAACCAAGCCTATACGACTGTAAAGTAAGTTGTAAGAATTTACAGTTCTTCATAACAATAATGCAAGATGTCCCGCGATGAAATATCACCACGAAGACATATAACACGCATATGTACGACCATTAGTCTATTAAAGACAGTTTTTATCCTGAGTCTGTGTCTTCTGGCAAATGTGTGCTTTCTGAAGCCGTTGGGGAAGTGTAGTGGCCCGTGTCTTCTAAGCATGCTAAGTGTACACTGTTACCGTTCCACACTTGCAATTAAGATAAGACTTTAAAAACTCGCCAAAAACCGCTCATTAGTACCCAGCGCGACAAGCCCCAAAACCACCTCGCAGCAGGTGCTGCACGTTAACACACATGATCCAATGCATAAAATCAAAACTATCAGTATGAAACAGAGATATGAAGCTATCGAAATAGAGCTGTACGGGGACAAACAGTTTGTCTCAGAAGACCGCGCGCGTAGTTTTTAAAATTCGCATTTTAACACATAACTTGTTTTAAGTAAAGTGATGTGTCGTTATGTCAGAACAGCGACGATTTGTTTGAAACTGGAATGGAGGAGATCGAGATGCAGGATTTGTTTAATTCCCCATTGGGTGATTAGGGAAAGCAATTACACATGCATATGTTCTAATGTAGCTGAACCAAAATCTCCCGAGTTTAAAGCTGGCGATGTTTAAGGGGGTTATGGAGTGACAAATATGTGTTTTTGGCTGGGTAAAGGTATGTAAAATATTGTAAACATCATATGCAGTAAAATGTTAGCTTCAAAATGCTTTTTATTTGACTGAAATCGGAAATTCCATTGTAATGTTGTGTTTGATCAAAGTTATATCGGTGACGCGAATTTTTATCAAAATTGCGGTTTCCTATTAGATTAACGTGTAATATTTTTCAAGCAGTGATATTTAACTAAATTTTGGAAAACATATTAATGAAGGTTTAGTAAAACATTTTATATTCAATAATATTATAAATAATGAATTTACATTTACCATGAAATTAGATTCATATTTCGTAATTTGGTGTATTTCTTATGTATTTTATTGTTCTTTCACCCTGCGATATTTAACGATTTGCCATGGCAACGGTATAAAAAATATTAAATCAATTAATTTACTGTATTTATCTTACCAAAACTTTAATTATAAATTAAAATAATTCTTTTTGCAAACATAAATGTTAAAAAATTGGATGTAAACGTTAGTTTACTTGTAAAAAGCGCCATCTACGATATGTGATTTTACGCGGCCTGTTTCTCAGAGGTAGAAAAAGCGCATACTTGCGATACGACTACGAACGTAACTCAATAACGCAATGACGAAATGTTATGATATTTGAAATTCATGTTGCAAATTAGTGGATCTGCGCCTTAATGAAGCATGATTTTATATTTTCGGCCTCAAATTTGAATTAGGTCACACAATTACGTGATTGGTGGGTTACCGGTTGCCACGGCAACCGTATCAAAATTCCGGCTCCATAGCGTGCGGAATATCATTATACATCATTATCCTAAGAATGGGTACAATAAAAGTTTGCTTAATTAGTTACATTCGTAGTCGTTTTTAACCAATCACAGCTCCTGTACGGTTACCATATCAACCAGAACAAAAAAAACCCCCATAGTTTTGAAGCGTCTTATTATGGGCTATATTATGATATATAATACTTATATATTGAGTTTCAAGTCCCAAATTAGGTAGACATTCAAATATTTATTAACATTTTCTTTTCAGATTAGAAATATTAGAGAACACCTTTACCGGTTTGCCATACTCTATCGCTCTTGTGGGTGATCTCGACAAACCGACAGAAACGGTGTATGGCCACAGGCGACTCGTTGAAGTCAGAAACATCGAAAAGTGCGTTTACTTTGAATCAGGTATTTCAATTGTAAATCTTCCGAATAAATATGTTCTATATCATTGAACACCGGAAATAAATAATGTAAATCTTTGTCGGTCAAAGTCGGATTTTGTCCTTATTAGCATCCTGTTAAAAATGTTACATTTCAAAGATTTACACGTCATCAACTTAAAGTAAACGTGAAAATTCCAACGATATAAGCGCTAAAATGGACGTGTTGTGAACAATCATTTTACAAAAGTGTAAACGTACGAGGCATTAGGTTCCATCGTCCAGTATAGTTTGAGCCAAGTTTCAAATATTGTCTGACCATGGTCTGACAGGGGCTGACATATTGAATTAGCTATCACGCTAGTATTTGTGTGTGAACATGGTGTGAACATGGTGTGAATGGGGTGATACACCCTGGACCAACAGTCTAGAAGATCCGAAAAGGCACTGCTGTAACCACACTGCAACACTCCTGCTATTGACATATCTTTAGCCCATTGGGCTACATTTTAAACTAAAATCTTAATATTTGACAAAATCTGAAATTACATTATTTTTTAAACAAATTGAAATTCAAACATTGATTTTCTTAACGCAAGAACATTGAAAAGTCGCGTGTTGGGCTAACAAAAGTCCACCCAAGATAAACCCACTAAAAAGTTAATTCAACACATTGACCACACGCTGGGAATACCCTGAGGCTGTCTGTCTACAATCTAGCTACACAAATTGACACACGTGGTGACTTTCAGTCACATTGGGCTAAGTTCTAAAACTAAAATCTGATCCAGGGATAATATATTGTCAAATTTTTTCAAATTTTGAACTTTTGACTTTAACCAAATTTAACCAAATTCGAAATATTACTAATTGCAATGACAAATTGAAGTTAAAGTGTGAATTTCTCAACACAACAACTTTCAAAAGTAAGACTTTGGGCGGGACTTTGGGCTTCTTTCAACCAAGAAAATTATCCAATTTAATTGCGTCTAAATAAACTAAAATCAGTAAACTTTGATCATTTTCTGTCAGAATACTTTTAGCTAATTTCGTTAATATCCTATTGAATTCGCTAGTTCGACCAGCAAATAATATAAACATTATTCATTTATGAACATTAACACAAGAAAAAAAACAGCAACTGTAATAATTACATTTCTAAAGTTCCCATTTATACCACTCTAGTACAAAGTTCTTCCACTATGGACAACACCAGGATACCACCTCTGGCGCGACGGGGCCTTGAGCCGTGCTTGGCCAGCGATCCTAGTAGCCAGGCTAGGAAATACACAGGCGTGGTGCAATAAATCAAATAAATCAGCCAAATAAAGTTATAATTTAATACCCTGGATACCAGGGCATATTCGTGGTCACAAAAAGCTCAGACAGTAAAGGGAACGGAACCGTAATGGAAGGGAACCTATACTATGCAGGCATTATAGACAAGAATGAACTAACGAATTAGCAATAATGTAAGGCTAAAATCAAAGTATGTTACTTTGTAAATAGGGTGCATCGGAAACAGAACCGCTAACACTTTCCATACAATTGCGGAGAGATCATTAAGAATATCTCAAGCACAACCTCGATCGTTGGCTTACCCTTAAAGGAAGGGTCCTGCAAGCACAACATTGAGCATTATTTGTTAGACAAATAATTATCGAGCCGAAATTACGTAATTATATAGGAAAACATCATACTAGTCACAAAAATGAATAAAAACTGCCATCACTCAATATGCAATTTTTAAAATACGCGGCGATCGAAAGTCCCGGTGTCGATGACGTCATGGGTATCGGTGCTCAAATTTGCGCATGTGCATTGTCTAATTATGACATCATCGACACTGGCACTTTCGATCGCCGCGAATTTTAAAAAGTGCATGTTGAGAGATTGCGGTTTTTATTTGTTTTTGTCATAAGTGTGGTGTTTTGTTCAATATAATTACAAAAGTTGGGCTCGATAGTTATTTTTCTAACATATAATGCACACTTTTATGCTTGCGGGACACCTTCTTTAATGTAAAGCAGGCATCCTATCAGTGTAGCGTGCGTACGACATGGAGGACCGCCTTCAGTTCTCGGAAATGAACACCAAACTAACGCGAGATACCGAGTGTCCAAAATCAGTTTGAAAATATTAATAAGTTCCCTTACATCCTTTACACGATGATAAATATGCTTCACGACTTTGTCAGTAGACGACACTAGAACCGGGATAGAACTACCCGTTACCCCCCCCCCCCCCCCCCCCCCCCCCCTTCCTCCCCACAAAACAAGTATCATCGTATGGTAATACAATTGATATACACCGTTGAAGATTGTTGCTGGTTACATTTTTATACCTTGCTTTCTACCAAAGATAACACATTGCTGTATATTTCAATGCCAGCCAATTAGTTTTAATTTCGTAATCAAAAATCGAGTAATTCAAAATTATTTTGTGAACAGATGTCATTGATAGACAATATCGTGGCCAGGGTTTAGGGCGTAAATTCTTGACAATGAATGAGGATATGTGGAGGAACCACGGATTCAAATGGTCAGTACTCGCAACCACACCACAACTCTCAAAAATGTTCCTCAAATGCGGGTACAAATATTGCGACTGGAGAGTGGAGACTATCGGTGCCGGAGTAAGTAAATTGTATGGGTAGTATTCTCGAACTAAACACGGTCACTAAACCTGTGTTTAAACTAAACGCGAGCTTATCTTTTAAATGACGTGTTTAACAAAATCCGATTCATCTAAATACCACAAATCTCGTCCATAGAGTGATCGTGCGTTCGAGAATACGGCCCTATAATATATTTGCCATGTTTTATTCTTCCTTTATTCATTCATTATTGTTATAATACATGGCGAAACAAATAAAAATCGTCCCATGTCATATAAATTAAATTGTAAACAATTATCCATTCAGAGTCGTGATTCCTGGTCAAAGGTCAAAGGTCAACAAATATTTGTTTTTTGTAGGCCGATGAAATAGCACGTACCACGCCCTCAATCATATCAATCATAGTCCAGGGTTTGTAAATATTTCTGTCCTATAGTAGTAGATAGAATCCTATTCGTAATCCTGATTTATATATATTATATGTTTTGAATTGACTGCGCATGACCTAGGGTTTGTGTAAATATTTCTGCTAGTAGATAGAATCACAACTGTGATTGAATTTCAGTGAATATAACTATTCGTAATCCTGATTTATATATACCAGTATTTGAATCTCCACCTGATTTAGAATTGACTGCGCATGACCGTCAACTATTTGCACGGCATCTATTGATTTTATTAAGCAAGATTTACCATTAGGCCAGATGGGACCAGGGCCCCTAATTTAGAAACAAAGAAGATACAATTATATTACCAACACTAAACATTGGCCAAATTAGGAAGATATCATTTTTCTCGCGTTACGCGCTACGCTCGTTTAAAGCCAAACTATACCTCAATATGGGCAAATTGGTGTAAAATAGCTGCCAAAGTACGTGCGCTATAGGTTAGTTAATTACCGTGTTTTGTCAGCAAATTGGTAAATCACAAGTCATTCGGCACAAACACAAGTCAACAGTTCAAGTCAAGTTACATATTATTTTGTTCGGACCAACAATAGAAAAAGTCCACACCCTATGCTGTATTTCGATCGAATATCGAACGGGGTTGCCAAAAGAAAAAATGGTCGCACAAATTGTCAACAAATCAACAACAAAAATTGATTTTGACACTTAAAGGGACACGTAGAGTGTTGAATTGTTGTTTTTATATTAATTTACTTCAGAATTCAATCAAGATGAACATTAACAATTACCATTATTATTGTCTCTACTCACAAAAACACATCAAGACTTGATTAAAACAATACAATCGCTAATGATTGAATCTTTTCTTAAAACGCCCTCTATGTAAATAATGGTTCTCGTTACTTATCACGCGTGCTGCAGGGGGACACAGGACGTAAAATGGTGATCGCTGCTCGATCAGCATTTTTTAGCCGACGTTTTGTTGTACAAAGAGGGACTTAATCCTTATAGGTGTAAGTGCATACATGTAGTACAATTGTAAACATATCAAGAGCTAAGTTCCAAAAGGCGCTAACTCACTTTTAATAAAAAATGAGATAGGTGCAGAACATAAAAAATAGTTACAAAATACATCTTTTAAACTTTGTTCTACATCTGTAGCATGTTCGGGTTCAAAGTAATGGCCATAACATATTCCTTTTGACCGTACGCATATATAATAGATCGTTTTTTAAAATCAAAGCATATTTAATAGGGTTACTAGTGGTCAAAATGTAAATTTTCAATCCTCGCACTAAAATGCTATTTTTTCGAGAGAAAATAACTCATGATTATCAGAATTAGTCAAAAGATTCCTTAGATCAATGTTCATTTAGGTTGTTAAGCGACTAAAAGTGACATGTCATATGGGGTCACTAGAGGTCAATGACATAAGACATGCTCCGATGTTGACTGGTCATGTTTCATTTTGTAGGCATTGATAAGACAAGAAAAAAGTCAATCATTATCTTGGGGTCAGAGGTCAACAAGGGGTCACTATGTGCCTTCGACTAATCTAGATCTTTCTTTCTTCTGGCATAAGACCTATAGCTCCGTAACCCTTGAGCCGATTTAAACCATATTAGGTCATATGAACCATTATGTGCACCACTACTTATGTTGTAAAGCATAAGGGGTCAAAGGTCACACAGAGGTCACTAGGGGTTAAAACGTGATTTTCATTTAAAACGCCCTTTCAATTTAGTGAAATGACATAGGATCGTCAGAATCTGTCAATGTCAACAAGATGTCACTATGTGCCCTCGACGAATATTCGTCGTCGTTGACGACAACTATCTAGTTTTTCGTAATTTGTGTTTTCATCAGATGTTGGATACGTCTGATACCGTTTACATGAATCAACCATGTCCGGGATGGGAACATTTCTACCGTAAACCCAGAGAACCAGTCGCCAATCACAGCAAACTCGCTTCTGACTCTCTCGATCACCCACCGGTCAGCAAGGCAACAGATGGTAATGTTGGTAACACCTTGAAACTTGAGACGGACACACATCCGAATGATATTGAGAGATCTGAAGATGCTAGCGGAGATCTGCCACCGACCTGGTCTTTCGATTATTTTGATAGAAATGAGCAGTATTGTTGGCTCAAAAAGGCATTATGAGTTGACGCTGTACAAGGCATAGTATGCGATGTTTTACCTTGAACGCCCTCTATGAAATTAAAGCTTTAAAGGCATAGTATGCGATTTTTTTTTTAATGGAATGCCGCCCTAGCTGTTATGAAGTTTTTCCTCCAAATGCAATTTACATTTATAAACTGTACAGAGCACAATATGTTTCTTCAAAATCATATTCAGTTTGAGTGCCCCTGACTGCCCCTTCTTCCTATAATGCATCACATTAGCGTATCCAGGACTGTTTTGATTGGGGGGGGGGGGGGGGGGGGGGGGGGGGCAAAAAACCCCACCTGAAGCCATCTTGTTGATCTTAAATATTGAAACGTTTAACCTTATACGCACGAAGCGCGCCACACTTGTGATTTTAACACTATAAGTTATAACGGTACCGTAGGACTTTTTTTAACGTCCCCCACATTACAGAGTATTTGGTGTGGTGTGAGGGCCATCATGATATAAAAACCTCTAGAAAACATGCGCGCGTAGCACGCAACATTTTGATTTTTTGAACTAAAATGGTCATGAAAAACTGTATTGAAGCCATATCTTGTTAAGCTTAATTAAGCGCAACAAAATTCATTTCTAACACTAATGGTCTAGTATGATAATATCCCCCACAATATATTTTGAACTAAAAATGATTAGGAAAACTGTTCTGCAATGCATCTTGTTAAGCTTAAATAATAAAACATTCAAACTAATGCGCGCGATGTACGCAAAAATTGACATTTCTTACACTTAAATGGACCAGTGTGACGTTTTTAACGTCCCCACATAATATTTAGAATATTTGATGTGTTTTGAAACCCATCATAATGTTGAAACCTGTTGAAAAAGTGAGCGTAAATCGAGCAAAAAACCAAGTTTTTGAACAAATTACATTGTGAATCTACCTGATATACGATACATTATGCTCAAGCACAACAGATAAACAGCCAATTTAGGCATATTATCATTATTTCAAAGTTGAAATGTTGACACCCCTACCTTTAATTCGGCAATTATGGGGTTTAGTGTATATGTACGTGTAGTATAGCCTAGTAATAGATACATGTATTTCTGCAGTGTATAATAATGCATCTTTCCTGCGTATCTATATTAAACATGCATTCTTATATGCCCCATATTCCAAAGCATTCAATATAAAATAATGTACCTCTTTAACAGATAAAATAAAAACAGTAGGACTGATAATCCACTGAGCTGTCGGACGGTCGGATCAAAGCCACACGGTCAGCATGGTCAGAGGGTGATAGTCTGAAGATGCATAGAATGCAAATTACTGAAAATGATAAGTGAATATAGTTAGTTTAATGAAGAACAAAACTGTTCGCCTCCAAAATTTGAATATCACTATTCATTGTGCTATTTCTAGGTATTTAAAGCCCATGCAGACTTGATGACGGGAATACAACTCTAACATCCAATATTTTCATAGTGGACCCGATAAAGTCCACTTTATGTTCCACTATCTCGTTTTTTTTCTCGAGTAATGTTACTGTCAACACTCTGATAAAAGTTAGTAAGCATACCTTTCGAACAAAACAAATGGTTAGATAAAAATCAAAAACATATTTGTGATTTTATTTTACAAATATCGACTTTTATTGAAATTTAAATATAAATTTCTTCCATAGACCTCTGTATAAAGGCGCATATTTAACACTCTCCTGCGGGGTAATGCAAAGTCCTATGACAATGTCCTTTCTCAGGCAAGGGGCACTGATACCACCAATTGTTCTACATAATTTAAAGTTTAATGGACAACTTCCGCCAGTAGCGTAGCCAGGGTCACTTGTCAGGGGGGGGGGGGGGGGAGGGGGCAAAGAGTATTTTTTCCCGGTGAACACCAGTTCGACCCGGTGGCGTAGCCAGATTTTTCATGTAACTTTTTCTTTGCCGTCGAGTAAGAAAATGACAAAAGGGGGGGGGGGGGTAGAAGCGTTGTGTCCCCTAATTTCCCTGTCTTCCTTTCTCCTTTCTGTCCGTTTCCTTTCCCTTTTCCCTTTCCCTTTCCTTCCCCTTTTGTCTCCTCTTCTCCCTTTCTTTCACTTCCATTGCCATCCCGATTTTCCGCTGCCGTCCCGTTTTCCCGGTCAATTTTTTTCTTCAGGGGGGCACTTAGCCCCCCCCCCCCCCCCTTGCCCCCGTCTGCCTACGCTACTGACTTCCGCGAAATAGAATTATATGAGTGACAGATTTTCCGTTAGTAGGAACAAAATTTGAAATACAATAATATTAAATAATGGAAATTCTGAACGAATAGGCACAAAAATAGATTTTATTTTGGTTCAATCAATAATGTGGCATACATAGATAGAAACCATGTCAAATTGTTGTTTAATTCAAGTTCTTATTCCGTTCAACCCCCCTTATCATTAAGTTCTCATACATTTCCTCTGAG
This sequence comes from Ophiura sarsii, assembly GCA_035610835.1. NCBI lineage: Eukaryota > Metazoa > Echinodermata > Ophiuroidea > Amphilepidida > Ophiuridae > Ophiura > Ophiura sarsii. Next base: position 54,186,282 of record CM069457.1, on the reverse strand, counting down.
TCCCGTCCGTCAGTAGCAGCACAAGTCAGATAAAGACATGCCTCTTTATTGTCTAAGCGTCTCTGTGGTTCCATTCACCGGCTGGAGACGACCATGTCAAATTCAAGTTCTAATTCCGTCCATCCCCGCCACCGCTTAGCATTACTTCAACTTTGGAACTCACTTCCTTCAGATCTGATGATGATTGACTCCAATTTACCTTTTCAATGTAACTGTTTTATGATGATTTTTTATTTTTTTTTAAATATTATTTGTTTTAATTTTGCACCGCTGAATAGGTGGTCTAGATAGATGGCGCATTATAATTTTATAAATGCATCAGTATTATGTAATTACAAATAGTTGCTTACTGGGTCTAGCTTAGCCTTATCATCATTCAAAACATTCAAATAAACATGTGCGACAAAGCTGGTGGAGTATGGCCATGGTAAGCTTACGTCCCCGGGAAGTGAATGAAAGCGTGGATTCATGATGATGTTTACGTTACTCATACAGGCCTACTTTTAGGAAGATTACCCTATTCTATCAGTTTACATAATTTCCTTTTTAGTTATTTTGTACTTTTTAGGGGTATGGATTACATTGCTTTCTTCAGCAGATAGAAGCCATATTGCATTTCTTTCTTAAATAGATAGCACCCATATAATACATTGCTTTCTTCAGTAGATAGCACCCATATAACATTGCTTTCTACATTAGATAGCACCAATATACTACATTGATATCTTAACATCCATATCACAGCAATTATTTACCGTTAAAACATATGCGATTGTGCCATTGGTGTGCAACATTTTCTAAACTTAACGACAGTTTGACTAGGAGAGTGAGAGTACAATACTTGTTTTGAATTGGTTTTCACAAGCACATCCACTAATACCATTGTCACCATACCGGATGGTTCAAAAAAAAGTTAACCCAAGTTCAAGGTAATTTTTCAATCACATTTAAAATTTCAGAGAATTTGTGTTTACTTAATCTTGATAAGCAGTAAGTTTTGAAATTATCCTGAAAAAATGGTACATTTATCTTGGTTGGTTCTTCAGATATGGCTCATTACAGAAAGCATGCACAAAACTGCCTTGTCCACGGGAGCGTCCTTTAGTAGAGATGGAATGCACAAAGTGGACTTACACACGATTGGTCACAAATTGTAAAAAATAGAGGAAAAGAAAAAAGGAGACATCAGAAACATCTGTCTGGTGCTTGATATTACATATTTACGTACCTACGTTCTTTGTTGAATGTGAATGGCACAAAAGCATAGAGATTTGGGATACTTTGTCAGGGCGGGCTTTTCAATTCTGAAACTAGAGCATGATGTTTTGTTGAAGACAACAACTAAATGACGCTCCGTGGACAAGTCAGTTTTGTACAAGTATCTGAACAAGCTAAACGTGCCATCTTTTCAGGATAATTTCAAAACTTACTGCTGATTAAGACTAAGTAAACACATTTTCTGAAACTTTAAAGTGGTTGAAAAATTACTTTTTTTGATATCAGTATAGCTATCAGATCCCGGTGAGCAGGAATCATAGTTGCCAGTCTGATGAAGCTACCAGTGTGGTAGTGAAACGTCATTAAACAGTGAGTAACATTTTTCACTTCCTTTGGATTTGTACAGATCTCAATATTATTTAGAAAAAATAATAATTAAATTCCAAATTTGGGGAGTCTGCAAAACAAATCTGTGGGGCCTGTTGTCAAAGTAAATGGTAATTACTGGTTTATGGTAAAAATAATGAAATTTGGCAAATAAGGAATATTAAATTAAGCGATTTGTTGCGCATTTATCAATGTTTCTAACATTTCATTACCTATATTTATATTCTTTAGTATGGAGAATATGATAATAGTATTTTTGGTAGACATTAATTGGGCGTAACCTGACACCCCACCACTCTCCCCACCACCACCTCTCCCCCAGACGCCTAATTCACCATCCCCCACACGCGCACTTCCATTTAAAGACGGAATGCGACGCCCATGATTGTGGGCGTACTTCCACAATGTAACTGTAGGTGTATGTTTTGAGCGCTTATTATTTATTTGTTTATCTAGATTTTTATCCTGACTGATTTATTTATTTATCTATTGCTTGGTTTATTTAATTTCTATTTTAGCTGTTTAGTAAATTTCAATTAGTAATTTGCCGCAACACTTGTTACCCGCATATCACATGTCAAATTCCTCTTCTATCCCCCCTCCCCCAAGACCTTTCTGTTGTAGGCAAAATCGGGAGGCAAAACCGGTCGAACATCCTCTGGGCATTTTAGCAACTCATGGAGCGCCCCCTAACGAGCCATCACATGTCAATTTAGGTAATTTATGCGGTGTTGACGGTATCGAGATACTTCTCCCATTGACTCCGAGCTCCCTGACATATCCCAAACATCATCTATAGTAGATTAAACATGATAAACATTAGCCGATCGGTTATTGATTTGGACCTGTTCCATTTAACGTTAGAGGAACCACCTTGACAAATCACGACAATATCGGCACGGTTTTGATGCTATTCCAACGTGCCATCTTAACAAGTGACACATTGAACATCATTTTTAATCTTTCTTGTAACGTGTAGATGAGGATTGAACTAGAAAGAAAATCAATTGGGACAGCAGGAGAACACTTTGTCACTATTTTTGATATGAACTACCTACTACGATGTGATTCAAGACACAGGGAAGCATAGAACCATTTTCGATCGTTTTTAGCTTTATGATTCTATTCATAGGCCGAATTCACAGGTGACGGTTTCAAAGCCTTTTGATTTCAAATAATCCGCAAATGGTTCGATATTTGTCTCTCTTTGAATGGTTCACTAAACATGCTATTGCTGCTTGGCAAATTTTGTAAATGATCCTCTTACGAATGGGAAGCCAATGAAGATCACGCATGATCTTATAAATGCTGTCATGTTTCTTCGATCGCGTGATTATAGAACGTTACCATTCACTTACTGTGTGGTTGTTTTGATAAAGGAAGTCAAAATGAAAAGATGTTACAATCAAATTGGTAATTGACATGATTGGTTTCTTTTGTAATATTTTAAATCGCCAAAAAGTACAAGCACCCATAAAAATTGGACCGACACCAATTCCAATATTTCTAAAGGGTTCAACAAAAGAAAGTATACCACTTTGTTTATGTCATTTTGAGTAACATTCATTTTGTTTACCAAACAGGCTAGATAGGCATTTAGATGAATCTTTTAGGCATAATTTGATACCAAATTTTCCCCCTAACAACAAAGATAAACCATGATTAGCACAATTTAAAGAAAAATATTCCATTTTCAAAAGTCGCATTTCCAATACACAGCACGAGAAGAAAGGACCAATTGGGGTCTCTCTGTGTATGTGTATCAGCCAGGATTGACGGGGCTATCGATCGCACAGCGCAAATGCGTTGGCGTGAACGACATTGTGTGTGTTAACAATTGGTCCTTTTTTCTCGTGCTGTGTATTGGAAATGAGACTTTTGAGAATGGGAAATTTTTCTTTAAAGGGTGCAAATAGGGGGCAAATCTGGTATCAAATTATGCCTAAAAGATTCATCTAAATGCCTATCTAGCCTGTTTGGTCAAAAAAAATTGAATGTTACTCAAAATGACATAAACATTTGTTGAACACTTTATATCACGAGAATCTGTGTATTGGTCTCTGATTCATGGGTGTTTATTGATCATCATTTCTGATCTTTCTTGTAACGTGTAGATGAAAATTGAACCAAGGAGTATATATAATAGGAGAGGACAGCTAGCTCTTTTGCATATTTGTCATTAATATGATTAACCCTGCCTTGACCCTAGGTCATATGTAACGCCCTCTAACGTGAGAGGGGACTTTTCTATTGTTCCCATGCACAGCGGTGGCGATGAGCGACTGAGAAGTATACCAAAAGAGTACATACATAGATCGATTCGAAGCCAGGCCAAATGCATTAATTCAATAGCATGAATAATGCAACGCGTCACACAACGTCTAGTCGAGCAATGAATGTGGACCGTATATAAATGACGCAAATTAGTTGCTGTTTTTACCTTGATTTTTTCAAAAATCGAGGTACTGTATCTGTACTGTTTCTTTCTTTCTTTCTTTCTTTCTTCTTTCTGGCAATCCTATACAAAATGCTTCTTCTCCTACAGTTTACATGCTACAATCACCAGACTTGACCTCCATTACAGGATCTCACAGTTTGAGGTCAAAGGTCACAGAGGAAAGTGGGGGGGGGGGGGGGGGGGGGGGGGTGGTCACTAGGGGCCAAAACGGGATTTTCACTTAAAACGCCCTTGCAATTGAGTGAAATGACCCAGGATCGTCAAAATTGGTTAACATATTCCTTATGATCGTACGCATATAAAACAGTTTGGTTTTTAAAATCAAAACATATTTGGGGTCACTAGGGGTCAAAATGTTGATTTGCTTACCGTATCAGAGGAAATGCAGAAGTAATCAAAGATTCACTGGGTCCATGCACATACAGCGATGTAAGCGTTTAAAATTGGCGTGTCGTATGGGGTCAAGAGGGGTAAAACTCAAGACATGCTCCGAATTAGATCGGACCTGTTTTATCTTGTTTGGTTCGATAAGGCAAGAAAAAAGCCAATCATCATAACCAGGTCAAAGGTCAAGAAGAGGTCACTAGGGATCATTTTCTCATAAAAATCAAGATGCCCTGGTCTCAGACCAGAACTAGATCTAGTTTTTGTTTTTTTACCGTTCTTTCAAAAATATGGAGTATAATCACATTACAAACACATTTTGTGCGAGAGAAACACAAATTTGGCAACAATGGCACAATACAAATCCGTTCGCTATAAATAAACGGATATGGTTAAATAATAAAACTATCACAATTGTACTCGATGATCTATGTGGCGTGCATACGTTGGCCACGTCGTTTGCAATCAATTTTTATGAAATTATAAAAGCCCAGTGCGTTTATATGTTTTTTCTATTTATTCATCTATCATATATTTCTTAAAATTAACTTTGTATCTAAACAATTATATATATATTATTATTATTACTCGATAAATAAGTGATTTAACTTGAGATCAGTTTGATAATGACAGCAAATCTTGTTGTAAAACCATTTTACCAGTGTGCCCAAGTTTGTGTAAATTCAGAGATGTCACTTTTAGCTTGTTATAGCTAATAATATACATTTGTAGCAGCTATTTGTATACAAGAAGCAAACACATTTCCAAAACAGGACATAACCTACAACATTACAAACGAGACAATTACTAACGTTATTTGATACCATTGCCATGATTACCAATTTGGCTCTTTTCAGTGGCGTAACTAGGTTTTTCATATTGGTGGGGAGCAAGATGAAAGTGAACCGATGATTATTCTGTCGACGAAAGAAATGCGCGCGTAGCGCGCGAAAACGTTCGACTTTACATTTATTTGTGGTATGATTGAGGTATACTTCTGCTTTAAACAAGCTTCTACAAACAAATAATCAATTGTTTGGACACATGCGCGCGAATTTGTTTCCCTATGTGTACTTTTGACCATCATAATTACATGATTCCTCTTGTTAAATGAACCGACAGTGCCAATCTCAACCGACAGACAGTCGATATTGGGGGGGGGGGGGGGGGGGGGGGGGGGGGGGGGGGGGTAAAGAGTAAAAATGTAATTCATTTTTAGTTTATTCAACGTTGGTTAAGGCATCATAATTGTAACAAACAATCGGTCATAACAAGATTCCCGCCAAAGAATTTAAATGGCGAGAAAAATATGTTGCGCATATTATTTAGACCACGTCAGAATTTATATATGAAATCAGTATGGGTGCGCACAAAGAAGGTCTAAACTTGATATTCATATGCAGAAATGGGATATACTCCCAAACCATCTAAAGTAATACCATGTTTCCGCTTCCGATGGATTTCACTATGTTGTATTCGCTATGTTGTATTCACATTTGGAAACATATTAGAGTGGTTGTATACCACCATATATTTGGAAACATTTTATGTTTGTATATATCATCAAGGGCCGCATTTGGATACATATGATTATTAAGCGTATTATATGCATTTGTATTACTCTGTATTTTTGTACTTTTCTGGTATTTTTGTACTCTTCTGTATCTGTAAATGTCATTCTGTGTTGCAAGTTTAAAAATAAAAATCAATAGAAAAAACATGTAGATACCACATGTGTAGTCTATTACCCTAGGCAAGTTACATTATCTTTTATTAGAAGTAAGAATATGTTATTTTTTCAGTAAAATCATAACTTTGGTAATATTGAATGGAATTCCTCTTTTCATTTTTTGCACTTAAATTGCTGAAATCAACAAAATGTGTGTTATTTCATACACAAATATGTTTTCACTCACATGCCCTTATCTTCCTTATCAGACCACCTCCCTGAGCAAAAACCAAAAGGAATACCCCATGCTTGAAAGCATGGGTGCAAACCTGCAACTTCAAGGAGCATCTACAGCGTGTCCCAAAAAACTGGGTCCAAAATCTGCAGAGCTTGTAACTTTAAAAGTTGAAAACGTAGCTGCTCCATATTTAAGGATATTAAGAAACATATACCTGACTTTAATTGGTTAAAATGTGAAACCAATCAAATGGCAATTCTCTAAAATACAGAGCTTTCAACAGTGTGTGGTTAGAACCCGTTTTTTCAAATTTAGCAATAAACCACCTTATGCCTTGCATTTGCGTTGTGTGCAAGTTTTCCCTACATCATGTGCATGGTGTTTATTCTCCGAAATATCTTATGTTTGGTAGAAAAGGGTTAAATTATAGGTATTTTGGATCAATATTCAGCATTATAAATACCCATTACAGTAACCTTGTCGTTGAATATATACAAAAACAGAGCAACTGTTACCCTGATACCATGCCTGGAAATAGCACCCGCCCACTTGCCCATAGCGGATAAATTTTGTGTCGGGAAAAAGTACCCCGGCAACCGACTGATGGCGGGTAAACAATCTTAAACTTACGGTGCAAGTGTGAGAATTACACTGGTTGGTGGAATTTCTGTCGGGTATTTTTGTGAGTTACCTGCCCGATCCCGACTGGCTGGTTGGGAAAAAAAGGTTCCAGCCCTGCCTCTAAGTCCTTTGATGAGATGACTGACTTAACGGCTGGTTTCCAATTTTGAAGAAATTGTTCTTGAACTGCTTCAAAGATGACAGTGTCTCAGAAGGTTATTTATTGATTTTTCTAACAAAAATCATTAGTATTTACACTTTTATCCCCCCTTATGACGAAGATTTCCCTGAGTAAGTGATTGTTATCGAGTCAAAGGCAAAACTTTGATGACGTCAATACGATGCGCTAATGCAACGCCGGTTTATGGGCAAAATCGAAAAAAACAGGTTCTGACCACGCTGTATGCAAAGCTTTGTATTTCTAAAACCTTATATCCCATCCCATTGGTCTTACGATTTTACCAAATAATGTCAGATATATTTACTTTATATTCCCAAACATGAAGCATCTATGTTTCCCATATTATAAGTTATAAGTTCTGAAAGTTTTGGACCCAGTTTTTTGGGACACGCTGTATATATAGAATGCCAATTCCACCGTGATTACTGCTTTTACGGGGGATGTTAATGAAATTATAGCCAGGTGGTGTCAATTCACCAATCGCCACCTGATCAGTCTCAGCATTAACAATGTCTCGGTGAGACACATGATATCAACATTGTGGTCAATTACATAGTCAAAACAAGTTGTTGTTTTATCACGAATACTCTGAGCATTCCAATGACATCCACACATTCAAAAAGTTGGTGGTGGGGGAATGCCGTTGGCGGGGATTCAGAGGGCCGAGCTGTTGGGTTTTAACTTGCCTGGGTGACTTGAAACTCTCCTTGCTATCAATATTTACATTTGTTATAAAATACTGACATGGTTCAGAGACAATAAAGTGAGAGACACTAATAAAAGCTCCTCCCCTTCCCACCCCTCCTCCTCCTCCTCCCCTCCATTCCTCCTCTCCCCTCATCCTCATCCTCTCCTCCCCTCTCCCCTTCTCCCCTCTCTTTTATTTCCCCCCTCTGGGGACCCGGGGGATTCAGCCCCCAAAGCCACCCCCATGGGCACGCGCCTGATGTCAATGGCTAAATACCATCTCTTGTAAGATAAATAATGTGGACGTTTCCCCGTGACGTTTCACTATTATGTGTTTCCTAGATCTTCCCGTTTGGGTCATTATTTCAATAGACTGGTTCAATTCCGCTATAGCAACGAGGGAAATGGCACGGTGGTACACAGAAAATAAGCTATTGATTTTACCCTATACAAAACAGATTTAGGATTAGTGAACAACTGCTAGGCATGTTTGTACTTATTTCAATGCATTTCTCACATTTCCAAATGTGATAATGAAATTCAATAATTGTGACATTATAGAAACCTGTTTTGAAATGTTGGAATGTCGCCTGCAGACGCCGCTGGAAAGGGTTAAGAATTGGTACGGTGATACAAAGATAAAGGTCACCTACTGCCCGGGGGGGGGGGGGGGGGGTGGTACTCAGATTTGGTTTGGTCGGGGTGTGCCGCTGGAGATTCAAAACCCCTACCCATTTCTAAGGGTGATTTTGGGAAAATCGGTACCCATTTTTAGGGGTTTTGATTCATTTTAGACCAAATTTTCGCAAATTATCGGGAAAAAGACCTAATTTTTGGCAAATTTTCGCGAAAATAGACCCATGTCTAAGGATTTTTCAGATGAAAAGCCTACCCATGGCTAAAGATGTCTCATGAAAAAAATGACCCACTGGAGCGGCACGTCCCCGTATGCCTTACATACGTGAGTACCCCCCCCGATTTCCGATTTGTTACATTATCGCGTCGACGCGCGCGTACCACAGCATGAGAGTTGTGCTATTCCTGATGCTGACTGCAACATGCGAAGCTTTTCCGCACGATGAGGTGAGTCGAAACTTCTACTTGATTTGTTTTCTGCATGGTGCCCTTTTTAACCTTTTAAGTCATTCTTTTCATCAATTGTTTTCGTCTTACTTTCATGTCAGTGTGCTTATAAAGCAGTGGTTCCCAACCTTTTTCTGGTGGTGACCCCATTTCAGAAACCAGCATCAGAGCGCGACCCACAGAACAAAGTCACCAGTGGCGGCATTAGCATAATAAATTGGGTGGGAAGGGGTGGGGTGGGGGGGGGGGGGGGGGGGGGGCAAGAATTGAAAAATGCGCGCAATTTGTTTTGCAAATTGCAACATTTGGTCTTATTAAACCTAATATGGTGATAAAATGTGCGCGCAGCGCGCCAAAATTTTATATTTTATGCTAAAATAGTCAAATGTGGTCAGATGTTAACCTTTTGAAATGTGCTAACATGATATTTGATATATAACTATACAGTACAGTACACTTTAAGTACAGTACAAAAACATAACATTTTAGTTTTGTTAAATTAGGCTAGTCCGCGACCCCAACTGGGGTCGCGCCCCATAGGTTGGGAACCACTGTTATAAAGGGTAGCCTGCCTCAGACGATGCCGGCGTACACGGGCGTATTTTGAATATCCAATGGTAAATTATGCCTACGAGGTTACGTGATCAAGTGAATGGGACGAGCGATTAACAACGGATTGAATTTAAAAAATGGTACTAACACTGGAGTTATAGGATGACATAATTTAGTTCCAACGTGTGATGTATTTTATGGGGTTGTTAAATCAAAACCCATTGTTACATTGAACATGTTGAAACCAACGGAAATTCTAAATTTACGGCTGTTCTTGTCCGCCATCGTCTGGCCTGCCTCGAGCATTTGCAGGAGTCTGCTCCATCCAGACCCAAGTGTGTGTTCCACATGGATTGCCCGTCGGTTGGTCTGAAGCCGATATATTGTCAAACCTAGACTTGCCATTACAAACCCAGTCAAATTTAATATTATCATAATGCTGGTATATCTTATTTGTTACTGCTTATTATATCGTATCGTGCCCAAGAACTAGTATTATGACACATTAATGATGGCCATACTAATGCAGGCATCAATTTGAATCGTGAACCTACCCTCCTCAAACCTTTACCTGTATTCACCTTCCTTCAGGATACAAATATATCAAGAGTAGATCTTTCCTGCAAATGTTTTGGTGAAGATTCACCTCAGTGCACTATGTTCATTATATAGGAGAAATTGAAATAGATAAAACACGTAAAATCCTCAAGTTATTATGGATATTTTGGCTTCAGAGGCAATACGCGTTTAGAGGATGTTTGAAAAATATTTGGTCACGCATAGCATTATGTGTGAAAGGCCCCCAGGGTTGATTAGTCCAAAATCTGTTCAAAATAGACCGATTTCCCATAATTAGGCTTAAAACCGAGTGTGTCTTTCGAAACAAAGATTGATGGTGACTTCCACATTCAATAGTTTTTTTCTGCATGGCTGGGTCAAGATCCTCCTCTTCTCATTTTGTCTTCCGTTAATTATATCCGTAATGCCGTTTATCGTTGTATGCACGGTGTAATAATGATAAACCCATATGTAGGATTCGCAAGTATATTGATAAAGAGACGTGCGCTAACATAGTTAGAGCAATGATTTTATCTCGCCTTGATTATTGCAACATTTTGTTTAACAATATTGCGCAAAAGGACGTCGATCGATTACAAAGGCTCCAAAATAAGTGTGCTCGCCTTGTTTTCCTGATACCGAGACGTACCTCTATCAGCCCTCTGTTGCGGAAGCTTCATTGGCTTCGTGTTAAGGACCGTATCAAGTTCAAAACTTTGCTCTATGTCTATAAGTCACTGAATGGACTCTGTCCCCGGTATATTGATGAGTGCCTCATTGTAAAGAGACCCCGTGATGGCTCTGTTACCACAAGATCGGACCACGGCCTGAACCTTAGGGTTCCTAAGACAAACAAGTGTGCCGGGGATAGGGCTTTTTCAGTGGTTGCTCCTATTCAATGGAACAAGATTCCAATCCATATTCGTTATGCTCCTACTGTCACAGGGTTCAAATCCCTTCTTAAAACACACCTCTTCTCCTAATTTCTGCTCTTTCCCTTTGTATTGTTTTTGGTTTTTTCGTTGCGCTTTGTATCCTTTGGCAAAGGCGCATTATAAATGCCGTGTTATTATTATTATTATTATATTTCCTAGGTTCAAGCTCGTTCGAAGTCATTTATAAATATATAGGGCCATTGGGGACATTATATTTTAAAATACAAGCTATCAGAACATTCACTTTCATTTTTACTTTCCTTGCTTTCAGTCGCGTCTGAATGATGATGAGATTGACGAGTATTTATCTTTGTCTGTCGAAGGCAATGGAGTGGGTAGGTTTTAGACATATGTATACTTAATCTATGGTTTTAGGATTAACGCTTTATTAAACTGCATTACAAATTGAAGTGGAATCCGCTCCTATACTGTCAAAATACTAAAATGTATTCCCCGATGTTACGTTTTATGTATTATCATTATGGAAGTGTTATATTCAGGGTGTGTGTATCTCAAGTGTTTCCAAGGAGGAGTGACTGTATGTATTGCAAGCTTTACTTGGATAGAATATGTATTGAATAAGTATCATGTCAGAGTATTATACTCTAGTACTCTGGAGTACTGACATGATACTAATCATGTGATACTGCACTGAAAACCTAAAATGGTCAGCCTGACTAACTTAAAGCTAGTCCAGATGGTGCCCATCTTGACTAGCTTGTCCAGCATTGCTGGACTAGCTTTACGTTAGTCGCTCGACTCGACTAGCTTAATGTTAGTCCGTCCTATGGACAAGTTTAGGCTAGTCGCCCGAATTGCCTACGTAAGTCGCTTGACTAGCTTTTATTCTTTGACCATTACCAGGGCGATGCATTTCATATCTGCCCATTGTTGAGATTTGGTTCACAGTATAGCGCACTCTGTCAATTCTTAAACATAAACTGTCAATCATTCGTTGTGAATGAATATTCAGCCATGACTATTCATGACCTCACACGATGTGATCGTCGCGATCCGGCGTCCTTCCCAAATGATCTGATTATAATATTCATAAAATGCAAATAACACCACGCCCCTCCTCTGTCACTGCCAGCGGCCCTCATTATTGATTTCCTTTCGGCGGTAATTTGATGTATCTTTGAGTGCTTATACAGTAAACATATAAATGTTATGTTAATTCAGCTGTAGAACACCAGATCATATACATTGACCACGTGACCGACAAAAGCACCCGTCACGTGACTCGCGATACGATCGTTGGAGAAACGTCTTCGTTCAAATTCCGAGCCTTCGACGAAGATTTCCACATTGATGTTACTGAGGAAAGTGACATATTCGTAGAAAACACCGCGAGCTGCAACATTATAGATAGCGAGGGAAAAGTAAGAACAGAAGAGATACCGACCAGTTGCTTCTACCATGGTAATGTTCGTGGTCACGAGAAGTCTATTGTCGCTATGAGCACATGTGAAGGCTTAGTAAGTGTAAATGTGTTAATAACATTTTCGTAATCTCTAGGGTGTCCAAGAGTATAGACGTCCATATATATAAATGTTATACAAATATTATAAACTGCGCCAATAAAGTATCTAAACACTTACAAATGTGATTTTCATGATTTTGGAGGTAAACAAAATCACATTTTTGGCACTTTTTGATCCATAACCCAAAAAATAAATAAGATATTAAAAAATAAAAGCACCCTGGGGAATGTTATCGGGATTATCTTAAAACTAGTATGACAAAATTTGACAAAATATATTTTGAGTTTAATTTGCAGAACCTAAATTAGGTAAAAAAACGTGTTTTTTATAATTTGTTCCAAAATGGTCAATTTTATTATCATGGTTGGATTCATTGAACCCTTTTCTGCAAAAAACTGTATACTTATATAAAGATTAAATGAATATCGAAGAAGTTACGGCAGTTTTACGGAGGCTGTACCTGAGAGTCCACACCCCCTTAACATTAAACGCATGGATCATGTCCCAAACCCTACCATTTTATTTATGGCCGAGACAGAGTCGCTTAGCAGCCAATACATGTAGACGCACATGGTAGTTACATGGGATTCTGTAAAATTCTGTATTCTAGAATACAGAATTCATTATCCCATGTTACTACGATGTGATTGTCACTCTAGTTGATTCGGGTGCGCTTAGCCACCGTGTAAAGAGCCGCCAGCTGAGATTCCATGGCCATATTCTCTGTCTCCTTGATGAAGAGCCTGCGAAAATGAATGCCACCTACACACCAAAACAGGGCCGAAGGAGATCTGGTCGTCCATGCACATCATACTTTACCTATATATATATAAACGCACAATAGGGGACAATGAAGATATGATCCAAGAACGACGGATAGGCACTCTTGCTAAAGACTGCCGTGCATGGAGGCAACTTGTGGTCGACTGCTCTGCAGCCGAAAGATGATGATGATGATGATGATGATGATGATGATGATGATGATGATGATGATGATGATGATGATGATGATGATGATGATGATGATGATGATGATGATGATGATGATGATGATGATGATGATGATGATGATGATGATGATGATGATGATGATGATGATGATGATGATGATGATGATGATGATGATGATGATTATGATGATGATAATGATTGAAGGGTGACAAAATGCAAATTATGCAAAAATAAAATATTGGCACGTATTTCGTCGTATTACTTACTCCCTATTTATTGTAACATTTTTTCAGACAGCGTCCATTACGCGATTTGGGCACAAAGATCTCTACATTGAGCCGTTATCCGACGACCACGCGATGAAAAGAGGCATTCAAAACGGTATCGGCCATATTGCATACAGACATGCGCAGAGGCAGCCATTTGAATGCGTAGTTGAAAATGACGGTCTCTATGACGTCAATGTCAATGTTATGGGCCCTTTACCGGAGATGTACGTTAAGGTCCATATAGTTGCTGATCACTTTTATTACGCAAAGCGAGGGGCAGACAGTTGCAGATGCCTGATAGCTACTTTCCTGGCGGTAAGGCAATATAATACACCTATGTTGTTTGGGTGATTTGGAAGACGTTTCAGGTCATTCTGTCGGACGTTTGTCTGCTTGTTTGTTTATTTGTTGGGGTGTTTGTGTTGGTGTGTGTGGTGTATGTGGGGGGGGGGGGGGGGGTTGGGGGGTTCAGGTTGTGTGTGTGTGGGGGGGGGACTGGATTCCACGCGATGAATGGAACCACGGAGACAGTTGGACAATAAAGAAGCATGTGTTCTTCTGACATGAATGTAAATGTGATGGGCGGGGGGGGGGGGGGGGAGGGGGGGGGGGGGCAGGAGCAGACGGACGGGACTCAGAGGGGGCTTGAATTTGAATAAGAATGCCACACGTTTTGTGTGCAAGTTGATTTAACACAGCACTGACAGACCGACACCCGTATGGAAGAAAAAAAAAGTATTATTTCAAAATGTCTAATTTTTTAATTTGTTTAACTTAAAATTGTCCTACTCTCTTAATAAAACCATTTTATTTCTTTAAATTGGTCGTGTTTTTTTCAGACGGACACCCGAACTTTAAAAAAAAAGAAGAAGAAAAAAAAGAAAGAAAAAAGTGTTGCGTAAACTTATACTGTTGCAGTAATCTTCCCCATTCTACATGACATGTCTTCATCAGTGGATTAAGATGTCAGTGCTGACCAGAAACACTGTAAAATCAGAGCATTGATATATTATGTGTTATTCAAAACAATGTAAGGTCTTTAAGCATGTTGAAAAAAAAACAAGCGAGGACTGAATTGAGGTAACATCATTCATTGTACTACTTGCAGCAGGCTTATCTTGACAGACCCTCGATCGTTTATTTAACAACATTATAAGCATTTCATTACAATATCAAGTTAATGGGAACCAGTAGACACTAGTGATAGACACCAGTGGTCATGTGATGAAAGAAAAAGCATGCTGGTGTTGCTCAAGAAATCCTCTTTGGATGTCACCGTGGTCACTGGTGTAAACGTTGTCAATGTCTCATTGACCCTCATCCATACGTATAATTATGCAATTCTGGTTATGCGTTTTTATTACTTATAGGCCGCACATAGACTGGAAATGCTTCCTAACTTGCATGCTCGTCTCGACGAAGTGGATATCATAACCTCTCAGGTATGCTTGCTAACGTGCTATTTCTATTTAGGGGTTCAATAAGGTTTCGGAGTTGTTTATCTTGAATCGGCAACGGTAAGACGGGTTTATTTTGCAAAATAAACCCGTCTTACCGTTGTCGATTCAAGATAAACAACGACGAAGACCTTGTTGAACCCCGTTCAACAACGACCAAACATATTTACATCATTCATATGTGAATAGCGTTTTGGAAAATTGATGAAAACAAGTAAAAAACGTGGTTTAATAGGCTTTATTTGACATAAAAAAGTAGCTGCTCTTTAAAAAACGGAACAAAATGTTTTATTATAATTAGGCCCTTATTTGGACATCGTCCGTTCCCTGTAAATGGGCGAGGGAACTTCTGAATGGGATGGGTTACAAAAGGTAAACATTAGAGAAGACAAATTATTGCGCAAGTAATTGTGGAATTTAAAACATTTTGTAAATAGCATTTTATTCACACACCACCTTTAATATTCAGAGAAAAATTAAATCAAGAATGCGTTTAATGTACATAACACATTTTGATATATGTTTACAAAATATTTGTATCAAATTAGACACACCCCTCCATTTCAATAGTGGTACGGTCCAAATAGATCTGAGGGTTGTCATTTCACCGCGCGATGATACAAAATGGCGATTCTCTTGTGCTGGGTAGCGACCGTTTCGGCTAAAATTGTGGCTTTAGAAATGGTCCGTGACATATGGCTCTTGCCAAAAATATTTTCCTCAGGGATATAGCTACATTTTGGTATATAAAGCTGTTTGCTAACTTTAAGGATCGCATGGCGAAATGCATTTATACGCCGAAAAAACGGGCGAAAGAATTAACACATTTTGCGAACATTTTTTGTTTGTTTACAATTTTGCATCGATGCATGGTTTCCAAATAAGGTTCGCCATCCTATTAATTTGCATATGAAGTGTGGGTTTATCTCAAATCAACAACGCTTTGTTACTGTACTTAACGTATGGGGGAGTTGTTGAACGTATTATCATAGGTGACATTTTAGCAGCGCCTTAAAATTAATGTGCAGCTGTAAAGAGGGATTTCCATCGACACGTCATCATACGATTTGATGATGAACACACGTAAACAAAGGTTCTTACCATCGTAGCGCAAATAGCATAGGTTGCCCACAACAAGCTTTTCTTTTCTCTCTTAAATGCTTTCGGAATGTCGACAAGGGTGCCCAATGAAGTTATACTCTATGTCAGCTCAATTTAGGTGATGACGTCAATGTATAATATAGTAATAGGTGCAGTACTTCAGCACCATGGCTAACATTTGAATTTTAATCTCGAGGAAGCAAACGCCGTCGCGTTGTAGATGCACGCGCGATATTATGATACGCCGCGTAGAATACGCGACCGCGTCACCTCCCAACTTGTAGTGACACTAAGTTTAACCCGCTTGGCACATTTTAGGAGCACCTCAACCACCTTAACACTTTCCACGCGGCTATTGGTTTTACCGTATACAAACACAAAAGAGATTTTCAGAAAGCTTTCAAGGTCAATTTCAAGGATTACTGAACCAATACTAAAGCAGGTTTGTACTTATTTGTAATGCATTCCCCATGGTGACTCCGATAATGGTAATGCAATTTAATAATTTTGACATTTTTAAAACATTTTGTGATATTTTGGAATGTCGTCTTCAGACGACCTGCCACGTGGAAAGTGTTACTATTGATCTAATTATCCCCACTATCGTTACTATTTTCTCGCAGAGTGTCCTCAACACATTAAGTGATAATTCCAACCACAATCTCGCTGTTCTTAAAGAATGGGTCAAAACTCAACCACAGAGGGCAAATTGGGATCACGTGGCTCTCATCGTTCCGTAAGTAAAAAAACCCCAATAGATGGGCTAAGATGATATTTGTACAAAGGCCTAGTCAGGACGACGTATATAAAGCGCCAAAATGTTGGTTAAAAGGTCATCTTCGCCATATTTTCCAGTCCCCATGACAACAAAATCTAATTTTTGAAGAAGAGTCATCCATACCTGTTCGTTCGTATGTTCCTTTAATATTTGTTCTTCATGCTAGCGTATTTTGGTCGGGTTTTTTTATTATTTGCAATTGCAGACAATACATGGATGTCGGTGGTCGTGCTTATTATTGCGGCGTGTGTGATGATGTCGACAAGGTGTCTGTATCTTATTGCGCTTCAATGACCGGTGTACAGATTCTGACACATGAATTAGGACACAAGTAAGTCAATCGGTTGAATGATTATAAAATCTTACACTCCGTTTATTTTATGAGAACAAACCTTTTTGTCAGCTTGGCCCGTTTTACACATTTTAATGAAATAATCATTACAATATTATCATTGGTGATGAAAGAAGAAGAAGAAGTACAACAGCAATATCAACAATATTTATAGGTCAATACATGCGCGTGTCTTGTTTTGAGAGAAATTAGACAAATCAATGCACGCGCGCTGGTGTTGATGCGAATAATGCCACACAGGGGGAGTGGCATTGTGAACAAATAAACACCAGCGCAAGTGCATTGCATTTTATCATTTCTCGAGAAACAAGACACGCGCATGTATTGACCTAATTCATATACGACACTATACAATTCAAAATTACAATTAAGGCATGATTTTTATCTTTATAATGACAAATAAAACCATGTTAACAAGTTTGCTAACACCCGCAGTAAAAATCGGCGAACCCGCGATGCCTGAACAACGAATCAAAACAAAGCGCGCGGTTCGCGCATTGAACGGCACTGGACACTTTCAATGCACTCCGCGTATTTGTAATTCCTGCTTTCTGATTGGTTTACCACCACATAGAGTGTATGAATCAATAACAACGATAGCAAACAACACCAAAAGCCAAAAACAAAAATGAACATAAGACAACAAAATAGGCCAGTACAAAGGGATCGAAATGACACCTTTTAGTGCGGAGTTTGAGTGTTGACGATATCCCAATACAGGGTGGTCCAAAAAAAACTATACCCAACTTTGGAGGCCATTTACTCCTAGATGATAAAATATTTAGTAATTTGGTTTGCATATTATTAAAGCATATATCGTTGAGCATTATTGGTGAAAATAGGGAAGATATTACATTAATATTTTTTGAGATATTGCTATTTTTAGCGAGTATGTGTAAAAATGGCTTTTCCACGGGAGCTGTCAATGCATCAACATGATATGCACTTTTATGACAATATGATATGACACAATAATGTAATGACCCAAGACCCATTATAAGCAGGTAAGGATTAAGTTTAATAAGGTGTGCTTGTCATTGTCAACTGTGCAATGAATACAAAGGTGTGTCATTGTCATATCATATTCAAACATGTTGATGCATTGACAGCTCCCGTGGAAAAGCCATTTTTACACATACTTGCTAAAAATGGCAATATCTCAAAAAATATTAATGTAATATCTTCCCTATTTTCACCAATAATGCTTAATGATATATGCTTTAATAATATGCAAACCAAATTACTAAAATATTTTAACATCTAGGAGAAAATGGCCTCCAAAGTTGGGTATAGTTTTTTTTGGACCACCCTGTATGTAAAGTGTCTACACTGTAAAAAGAAGCGTTTATCTTTCTGATAACACTTAATAAACACTTCAACACATTTATTTTTATGTTTTACGTGTAAAGGTATAGGAGGCATTGCATACGATAAACGTTTGCATAAACACTACAACACGTTTATAGAGGTATTTGTTGTATAATTATTAACACCCCAACATGTTTCTTATTGCTGATATAAACATGTTGGTGTGTTAATAAATATTACAAAATTACCTCTATAAACGTGTTGTAGTGTTTATGCAAACGTTTATCGTATGCAATGCCTCCTATACCTTTACACGTAAAACATAAACATAAACGTGTTGAAGTGTTTATTAAGTGTTATCAGAAATATAAACGCTTCTTTTTACAGTGTACCTGTTGCATGAAAAAGAATCAACCTGCATGATCAAGACTATCATACACATTTTATATAACCCTAACTTTCCCCATCACTACAAAACCCTACACTACTAGCATGACTAGGTGATATCGTTTCCATAGTCGTGGCACGAGCAAACGGGCTCTTATATGCGAAGCTGACTCAGTGGTTCAATTATATAGCGACGGACTGCAACACGGGTTCGATATCCGGCGCCTGCGTGGCCAGATATTCCTTCGTTATTTCGCCTGTCTTTCTCTCCAGATAGTTGTATTCCTCAAAACATGCCTTGGGAGTTCGGGTTAAGGTGTAAGATACATCTGCAGACGTATTCTTGTGTTTTGACTGCATGTGAAGCTATTCAATCTTTGGTGTCATCGAGAAAGTTAAAGGGGCATTAAGAGATGTGGTGCAGGCAACGCCCTCAATTACACAAATATGATAACAACTGGGATTTGTATATTTTTATAATTGTATTACATGTATGAACTTACACCTATAAGGATTAAGAAAAATCAGCCCTCTTTGTACAACAAAACGTCGATTCAAATATGCTGGTAGAGCCGCAACCAGCATTTTACGTCCGACAGTATCCCCTGCAGTACGCGTGATACATAACGCGAACCATATTTGCATAGAGGGCGTTTTTCAATAAATAGCGATGATATTGTTTTAACCAAGTTTTGCTGTATTTTTGTTAGTAGAAACAACAATAAGGGCCATTTTTAATGTTCATCTTGAATTCTGAAGTAAATTTTTAAAACATTTAAAATTGTCAACACTACTTAATGTCCCTTTAAGTTGGGTTAAGTTGTGTTATACAAACCTAAAGGACAACTTGGGTTTGATATCCTCCATTCTCACCATTCACTGCCATTGGTTTTTTTTCAACCACGCTTCACTCAAGATAATTATAACACGCTTCGCAAGCTACAACTAAAAAGAGCATGATTATTTGAATTGCAGCTTGTGTATGAGTCATAACACAGACACATCTGGATGTATGGGCCGTGGATTTACGATGGGGGGGGGGGGGGGGGGGGGGGCGCTGCATGGGATAACGCTGAACAGAGATGGGCACAGTGTAGTGTCGACGAATTTAAGAGTATGATCATGTAAGTATTTGTGACGCGATCAAGAGGAATGAGTCGGATGTCGGGGAATCCCAAATTGAGATATGGCCAATTCAAAATGGCGGCTTACATAAGTTTTGATGGAAATTCATGTATACAATTTGACATAACTTTGGAACAAAACGTCGTATCGACATGGGGTTTTCAGTTTCTGAAAGCTCTAGAAAAACTCATTTTCGACCAGCAATCAAGGAAAATAATAGTTAGCACACTTGATACAATTTAATACAACTATCACTGTGCTCACAATAGAGAACCGACTTAGGACATAGCACTTTTTAACAGCACGCAGAGATCTCCCCCTCTCTCGCATCATTCCCCACCCCCCATCAATCAATGTTGAGAGAGCTGCCAATGCTTCTGATGACATGTGGCTCGGATCAACATTGCCTCGGGGGAGAGGGGCACTTTTTTCCTTAATTGGGACAAAGTGTGCCAACCTTTTTTTCCTTGATTGAGGGTCGACATCTGACTCATTCCTCTTGATCGCGTCACATTGTGGAATTGACCACAGGCCAAATGAAAACAATCATGACACTATTTATAATTATTCTGTCCCTGATGGTGGTTGGAAAATGAGAAAATTATCACCACGACCGGGAATTGAACCCGGGACTTCCCGTTTCCAGTCAACAGACTGAGTTTTTGCGGACAATTGGTTTCGAAGTGCTAGAATTAAATCATAATGCCTATGGTTCAATATTCAATATCTTTACCTAAACCTTTTTTCTCCCGCGTCTGATGTTAATAATCAATGTCTTTCTTCGAACGGGAATTGTCATGTTTAATGACGTAGGCCTACCTGTTAATTATACTAATAATAGCCTCTCATTCTCTTTTCAGCAACAAACAGTGCCTGAGCGACATGTAGTTTCCTTGTTATCTCTCTACTAAAACGCATCGAATAACTAGATGTATAAAATACCTCCTGAACAGCCTAAGAAATGGCTTACATTATCCAAGACATTGCATTATCATAGATCATAATGTAACTGCTAGTACACCACTGTGTTATTGCATTATGAACATGCATAGGGCTTAGAGGTAGTTTGTCGTGGCAGCAAGCTGCCTCCGATGGACACCGGGTTGGGGTAGTCAGAGACTGATCTATTTTAAATCTAATAACAACACGAGAAAGTTCCTGTCGCACTTAACCAGCCAGTGTCTTCTACTGTGTATCCAATTTTCCCATTTATTGTATTGGAGACTTACGCAACCTCAAGAAACAAGTTAACGACGAATTGCTTTTCTAAATACATTTTTTTTCATTGGAAGTGATGTAAAATTAATTTTTAATATCAATATTAATACGCAACGTGTCCCAAGCAATGAGTCAAAACGAGGAGCTGATAATTTATCATGTCAAGCAAACCATTGAAAAACAGTGTACATGTATGTAATAAATTGTTCTTTTGACGAATCCAATAAATCGTACTTACTAGTTATACGTTTCGACTCCTTACTGAGCTGGAGTCTTCATCTGACTGGCAATCTTCTGGTCGGATGAGTAATTCAAGTCAAATTCACCTAAACACCTAAATATGGAAAAGAAAACATATACGAAAAAAATTGGTACCACTTTGCTATATTTTCGTCACAGTAACAATAGGCCTACAAACATTCTAAAATCAATTTAAATTTCAAGTTGAATAACATTTACGACCAACTGATTAAAACTCCGCCTTCTATCGGCGAGAATCGTGCCTATAAAACCAATAGGACAAGTCAGAAGGTTGCCAGTCAGATGAAGACTCCAGCTCAGTAAGGAGTCGAAACGTAACTAGTAAGTACGATTTATTGGATTCGTCAAAAGAACAATTTATTACATATTTATGAACAATCCTGATGAATTTATATCAAGTTAGTGTGCATGTTTGTCTCACTTTAACCTGTGATTTAACCTGTCACTTTAACCTGTGATTTTCAGACAAATACATTGGCATCTTGTTATGTGATGATAAATGTACTTGGAAATAAGTCATCCATCACACCAAATTAGACCTTTTAACACTTTCGCCGGAGCTAGCCAACAAATAACGCCATAGCGAGACCTCCCTTTTCGAATTATCTAACCATAGCTATTATTTGGTTCATTTATACCAGTTTTCAGTACTCTATTTATGATTGAAACCTGTGTATACATCGTATAGGTGCTTCTTCCAATTGGGAGGAACTCTTTCTGTCATGTCTCACTTCAATTCTGGCTTTCGTTTAGTATGGGCCTAATGATAGGGATTATATATACATATCTTATCAGTAAAATTGAATAAGTAAATTACCATAATTACTTAAGTTATAGCTTTCCCTTTGTGGACACATTTTAAAATGTGCCAAGTTCAAACAGTGTTGTGTGTTTAATATACATTATGCATTAGATGTGTGTAATAATCCAATAAATACCGATACTTCTGAAAGGGCTGCTGTAAAACAACACCGTGTCCTATATTTCAATCGCACTTCTCTTAGTCAACTATAGAGGGCGAAATTGTAATATTAATGAAAAGCAAAGCAGTGCTGTGTTTCCAGAGCCTATTAAACAACGTAACATTTCTACTATTCAACTCTAGAGGGCGAATAAACCTGTAAAAGGAAAATGTGCTATTAGTTCAGTAGGCAAAGAGTCAACAAATCATATTTCTCAGGTATATATATATTTTTGGGCTATGTTACATGAGTCTGTTCGTGCCACAATAGTTTAATTATTACTCTAAAAGGGTAGCACTAATGCCTACAACTTATAAAACATTTGAAGAGACATAGAAAAATTGCATCCAAATTTCAATTATCAATCATCGATTAGAATATTGAAAACATACATTTTTGACCATATCTCAAGAACCTATGATCCTACTGAAATAAAATGTAAGCTCTAAATTTCTGAGACAATTTTTTATAAGATGAACCACGAAATAAAGTTATTTTCGAGTATTAGAAACCAATAATTGTGCCACGGACGGATGAACGTAACACTCCAAAACTCTTTATTCAATACTAAACAGCGCGGCTTCAAGTATTCAGCTACAGAGGGTATCAATCTATATACTTTTATATAAAGGGTTCAACAAAAGAAAGTATACCACTTTGTTTATGTCATTTTGAGTAACATTCAATTTTTGTTTGACCAAACAGGCTGGATAGGCATTTAGATGAATCTTTTAGGCATCCCCCTAACAACAAAGATAAACCATGATTAGCACCATTTAAAGAAAATATCCCATTTTCAAAAATCGCATTTCCAATACACAGCACGCACGAGAAGAAAGGACCACTTGGGGTCTCTCGGGGTGTGTGTATTAGCCAGGATTGACGGGGCTATCGATCGCACAGTGCAAATTGCGTTGGGTCTTACGACATTGTGTGTGTTAACAGTTGGTCCTTTCTCGTGTGTGTGACGGGAGGAAGGCCTGTTTTAAGGGGGGGGGGGGGGGTCTATGTTAGTCAGATAGTAAAATTCAGTGCTTCAGACAAAAATGAGATATTAGCACAGTAGAAAACTGCTAAGTCTTTGCTTTAAAATGCTTTTTGTTTGAGGTAAATTTGATTTTCGGTTCAGAAGTTATG
>CM069457.1:54034218-54162421 GCA_035610835.1 Ophiura sarsii | reverse complement strand
CAGTATCATAACTATTTGACGTGTACGAACATTATTATTATCATTACAAATGACAGCTACTTGCCTATAGCCAAGAGTAGCCTTACAATCGTCTGGAAATTCTAATTTACAAGCGCCATCATTAAGGTCACATGTGATTGGGCTGATATTCCTAGCTTCTGATTTATTAAAAGTGATATCTTTGACAATTAACACTGTTAATAAAATAATACAGAAATCCCGACTCAAACGTGATAGCTTAGTGTAAAACATGATATTATATATATTGAAATGTTCTAATCCTGAAACAAAATATCACTTTTAATATGTATCAAAACTACTGATTGCTGATAAGGTATTAGTGCCGGTAACAATCGGTGTCGGTAGACGTACAACCACAACAATTAGTAAAATATTATATTAATTAGCCATGCATTATTAGTCATTCATAATGCTAATCAATGCCTACTAATATATTGCCATACATACATATCACGTGTCATGCACCAGAGAGTAAGCTATCGTTACTGTATTAGGATACCAGTGTCTTTCGACTGTATTATGTCTTAAACTATCATTCGTCAGCAGCGTCGACCCTCTTCCAACAGTAATGATGATACATTATTACGGTCGCTTTGCGATCCGGGTCGCTCCTGATTAAGTAATTTACGTGACTTTCCAAAAGTCGGGACAGGTCGCACCAGGTTGCTAGGCGTGGATCACTGCAGTTGGCTTCAATCCAATTCCTGCGCGACTGGTCGCCTCGAACTGCCGAGTTGCTATGAGCGATTTGTATTATATAGTCCACTCGAGCATATCTTCGATCAACCTAAGATCGCCACGACCTGTATCGTTAGTATGTAATAAGCATTATAAAATATACGAACAACAGTTATTGAGATTCAACACGTACAATGTAGAACACCTGCTCTATTATCATTTGAATAATACACTACCACATCCATCCATCCTACGCCGGATATACGTCTGATAATAATTGCACCGAAACCACAGTGAGGACGCTTGTGTAAACGCAGGAAGTTGTGGCTTGCACCTGACATAAATAGTTTGACTTTTACAGCGGTTAGGTATAGTAGTTTAAGTCAAGTCAATATCTCTCGTACAGATTTTCTGTGGTATATATGACATGCCGTGTGGTTACGTCTGTCCAATAGCAGCCTAGCGCATGCATATTTAAATCAGTATTATTAATCGTACTGTTCACGTAATTGTTAGCTATCTTCTTGAACGCTGAAAATCACCACGTCGAAGAACGGGTAAAATGCGTTCTAGCGCGACAGAAACAAAATTCGTACGCGAATGTCGCTCCAGGCAGTATGACGGAAAGTACAAACAAATTATTTAAGGTAATCTGTCTCCAGCAAAAGCAAATACGAAAATAACTCTTTACATACGATGGCAAATTTAAGAGAAGTTAAACGTAGACACGAGCATTTTTAAATATAAAGATGGATCATAATAATGAAAAATGAAAACAATAGTCAATAGAAAACAGGATGTGTGAGCTGGTAGTAAGACCCATTCCACGTCAAATGGTCCATCATCCAACACGCGACTCCATACAACCCGGCCTCAAAGCGCTGCAACCTATGCATCGCGGAGAAGTTTCACATCATGACTGCACCCAGGATATGTACTCTAAACAAACGCTCGGAACTATACTCTATGTACAGACACAAACGGAAACACAAACTCAATGCTTTTGGCGTAACGTAATGTTTTCTCTGGATGGCCATATTTACCAGACTACCAGCTCACACATCCTGTTTTCTATTGACTATTGTTTTCATTTTTCATTATTATGATCCATCTTTATGACTGATAGTGATTACCCCAGGGATTACCTATGCCTAATCTTGTGATTTACTTTTCACCTATACAACTCATAATGGATTATCCTATCTGGAGAATGACTTTCACACCTATTATGGATTATTGATATTCCACTTAAATGTATGTCAATAACTTGGATATGCTGTATTACCATATTATTACTGTTGACTATTTTATAATTAGATGTACTTCAGTCTGAAGATTGCCACCACCCTGTGTGGTTGGTGTGCATGAAACTGCCAGTTACTATGTATAAATAATTCTTAATTTACTGCTTGTTTTCATCATATATATATATATATATATATATATCGTGAGAACTTTCATAACATTTGTCATACTGTGCCACCCACTGTCATGATCTCCTATTGTGTAATCTGTATGTATCCCGCTTTACCTATAAATACGACATAGGTTAAAGGCCAGGTCAAGTGTCTCATGTGTGTCTCATGTCAGTAGCAGTTAGTTCTATTACACTTTCATAACCTTCTATTGCGTGATTCTGTATTATAATTGAGTGTACTTATAAGACCCTCATGGCATATTTCACATTGTTCCACTATCGAGTCATGATCTCCTATTGTGTTATCTGTATATATCTCACCTATCAATACGACATAGGTTTAATACCAGGTCAAGTGTCTCATCTCAGTAGCAGTTGTAAAACATTTTCATAACTTCCTATTGTGTGATTCTGTATTATATATCTCACCTATCCAAGTGACCTCAGGTGAATAGAGGGCGCTCTCTAGAAAAGATCACATAATATGCCTTTAAGATATCAACTATTAACACTTTGCACGCGACTATTACATTAACCATGATACACAAAACAGATTTTTTTTTAGAAACCTTACACAATTGTCAAAGTCTATTTCAAGGATAATTGAACCAATAGTAGGCATGTTTGTACTTATTTCAAAGCATTTTTCACGGTGATTCCAAATATGGTAATGAAATTTAATAACATACAAACACCACATCCGAAGATGAAAAGAAATTTAATAAGTTAGACGTTTTTTAGACATTTTTGTGAAATTATGGAATGTCGTCTGCAGACGCCTGTCGTGTTGAGTGTTTTTGATAAGAAGACGTCGAAACCTTAGAGATTGTCCATGTGTTATGCATTATAACGTTTACCAACCATATAATCTGATCTGTATTAAGACATGTCGAGTTTGCACGACAGAGAGCCTGAAATAATTCCTTTGTACTTTTCCTTTAGTTTGTTTCTGAAAAGACGCAATATAATATATTCACCGACTGTCGTTTGTTAGTTTATTTTGCCTAAAGCTTGTTGCATCACCCGCTGTTAAAAGGTGTCTTTAAATTGTGCATATGATGTAGTTTGATTACCTTAAACGATTGAACTGTACTTTTGTTCGTCACCAAAATAAAATCTGTCTTGTAAGTCGTGTCGGGTGACGGACAACCTGAAATAATTACTTTGTACTATTCCGTTTTATTCTGAACAGACGCGAACTATAATAGTGACTGTCTTGTCTTTTCTTAAATTAGCATGCCAACAGCTTTTGTACCATCCTCTGGTAATTTAACTTTGAATTTTGCTTGTGCTGTAGTTTAAAATATTACATGTACCTTAAATGATGGGTCTATACTTTCCGTTATTCACTTTACAAAATTCAGATTTGTCCGAGTCTATATATTATCTATTCATTTCTCTATACTTGGCTTTGCTCGATCCTCGTGTGTATTTATTTGAGTTTCGCTGGTCATAGGTTCTGCTAGGGGGTGTGGACTCTCAGTTACAGCCTCCGTAAAACTGCCGTAACTTCTTCATTATTCATATATTCTATAAAAGTATACATTTTCTTGAAGGAAAGGGTACAATGAATCAAACCATGGACATGAAATTGACTATTTTGGAGAAAATGATAAAAACACGTTTATTGACCCATTTTAGGTTCTGCAAGGATAACTCAAATTTTGTCAAATTTTGTCATACTAGTTTTCATAATCCTGATAATATTCCCTAGGAAGCGGGTTTTTTTTAAATCTTATTTTCGAACTTGGTGTGAGCGATTTGTATTACATAGTCCATTCGAGCAACCTAAGATCGCCACGACCTGTATCGTTAGTATGTAATAAGCATTAAGCATTATAAAGTATACATGTACCAACAACAGCTTAAGTATACATGTACCAACAACAGTTATTGAGATGCAGTACAATGTCGAACACTTGCCAATTAACAATTAGCAATTAACTACACTACCACATCCATCAATCTACCCTTCGCAGGATATACGTCTGATGATATTTGCACGGAAACCACAGTGAGGAGGTTCTTATGTAAAAGCTGGTAGTTGCGGCAGCACCCGACAGAGAAGTTCGACTTACAGCAGATATATGGAACGCCGTTTGTAAACATTTGAACAATCATAACTTGTGTGTGTATATGTAACATTTGTGTGTATATTATTGGTTGTGCACACACAAATTATGATTGTTCAAAGATTTACAAACGGCGTACCATGGAACGCCGTTTGTAAATATTTGAACGTTCAAAGATTTACAAACGGCGTACCATGGTACGCCGTTTGTAAATCTTTGAACAATGAAATCCGTTATGTTGCCATGTATACATCCTGAAAAGTAGATGTTGACATGATGAGATAAGCTATCTTGCCATATAAACATCCTGAAAAGAAGATTTTGACATGGTGAAATCCGTTATCTTGCCATGAATACATACTGAAAATTAGATGTTGACATGGTGAGATCCGTTGTGTCATCATGTATACATCCTGTGAAGTAAATGTTGACATGATGAGATCTGTTATCTTGTCATGTATACATCGTGAAAAGTAGATGTTGACATGGTAAGATCTGTTATCTTGCTATGTACAATTCCTGAATTGTAGATGTCGACATGGTGAAATCCGTTATGTTGCCATGTATACATCCTGAAAAGTAGATGTCAACATGGTGAGATCCGTTATCTTGCCATGTATACATCCTGAAAATTAGATGTTGTTATGATGAGATACGCTATCTTGCCATATAAACATCCTGAAAAGAAGATGTCGACATGGCGAGCTCCGTTATCTTGCCATGAATACATACTAAAAATTAGATGTTGACATGGTGAAATCCGTTATCTTGCCATATACACTTCCTGAAAATAGTTTTCGACATGGTGAGATCCATTATCTTGCCATATATACATCCTAAAAATTAGATGTTGACATGGTAAGATCTGTTATCTTGCCATGTATACATCCTGAAAAGTAGATGTTGACATAGTGAAATAGGTTATCTTGCTATGTACAATTCCTGAATTGTAGATGTCGACATGGTGAAATCCGTTATGTTGCCATGTATACATCCTGAAAAGTAGATGTCAACATGGTGAGATCCGCTTTCTAAGTGCCATCATTCTTGGTCACTTGGCAACATAATTTATCTCGCCATGTTAACATATTTGCAGTATTATGGCGACATAATTTGAGTGAATGTTGACATCATAACATATGACATCTCCCCATGTATACTTCATGAAAAGTAGATGTAGACATAGCGACATCCGTTATCTTACCATGTATACATCCTGTGAAGTAGATGTTGACATGATGAGATCTGTTATCTTGCCATGTAAACATCATGTATGGAAGATGTTGACATGGTGAGATCCGTTATCTTGCCATATATACATCCTGAAAAGTAGATGTTGACATAGTGAAATAGGTTATCTTGCTATGTACAATTCCTGAATTGTAGATGTCGACATGGTGAAATCCGTTATGTTGCCATGTATACATCCTGAAAAGTAGATGTCAACATGGTGAGATCCGTTATCTTGTCATATATACATCCTGAAAATTAGATGTTGACATGATGAGATAAGCTATCTTGCCATATAAACATCCTGAAAAGAAGATTTTGACATTGTGAGATCCGTTATCTTGCCATGAATACATACTGAAAATTAGATGTTGACATGGTGAGATCCGTTGTGTCATCATGTATACATCCTGTGAAGTAGATGTTGACATGATGAGATCTGTTATCTTGCCATGTATACATCGTGAAAAGTAGATGTTGACATGGTAAGATCTGTTATCTTGCTATGTACAATTCCTGAATTGAAGATGTCGACATGGTGAAATCCGTTATGTTGCCATGTATACATCCTGAAACGTAGATGTCAACACGGTGAGATCCGTTATTTTGCCATGTATACATCCTTAAAATTAGATGTTAACATGATGAGATACGCTATCTTGCCATATAAACATCCTGAAAAGATGTCGACATGGTGAGATCCGTTATCTTGCCATGAATACATACTGAAAATTAGATGTTGACATGGTGAGATCCGTTATGTCATCATGTATACATCCTGTGAAGTAGATGTTGACATGATGAGATCTGTTATCTTGCCATGTATACATCCTGAAAAGTAGATGTCAACATGATGAGATCCGTTATCTTGCCATATAAACATCCTGAAAAGTAGATGTCGACATGGTGAGATGGGTAATCTTGCCATGTATACATCCTGATAATTAGATGTTCACATGATGAGATACGCTATCTTGCCAAATAAACATTCTGAAAAGAAGATGTCGCCATGATGATACCGTCATCTTGCCATGAATACATACTGAAAATTAGATGTTGACATTCTGAGATCCGTTATCTTGCCATGTATACATCCTGAAAATTAGATGTTTACATGGTGAGATCCGTTATTTGCCATGTATACATCCTGAAAATTAAATGTTTACATGGTGAGATCCGTTATCTTGCCATGTATACATCCTGGAAATTAGATGTTGACATGGTGAGATCTGTTATCTTGCCATGTATACATCCTGAAAATTAGATGTTGACATGGTAAGATCTGTTATCTTGCCATGTATACATCCTGAAAATTAGATGTCAACATGGTGAGATCCCTTATCTTGACGTGTTTTTATATATGTATGTTGTATTTATATTGACGTGTGCTATCTACCGAAGATAACATTTAAATTAACGTGTGCTATCTACTAACGATAGCTTTTATATTGACGTGTGCTATCTAAAAAAGATAGCTTTTATATATTGACGTGTGCTGTCTACTGAAGATAGCTTTTGTATTGACGTGTGCTATCTACTACAGATAGCTTTTATATATTGAAGTGTGCTATCTACTGAAGATAGTTTGTTATATATATATAAGTGTGATATCTGCTGAAGATAGATTTTATATTGATGTGTTAAATCAACTGAAGATAGCTTTTATATGCACGTGTGCTATCTACGGAAGATAACTTTTATATTGACGTGCGCTTTGTACTACAGATAGCTTTTATATATTGAAGTGTGCTTTCTACTGAAGATAGTTTTTATTTTGATGTGTTATATCTACTGAAGATAGCGATTATATGGACGTGTGCTATCTACCGAAGATAACTGTTATATTGACGTGTGCTATCTACTACAGATAGCTTTTATATATTGAAGTGTGCTATCTACTGAAGATAGTTTTTATATTGATGTGTTATATCTACTGAAGATAGCCATTATATGGACGTGTGCTATCTACTGAAGATAGCTTTTATATTGACGTGTGCTATCTACTACAGATAGCTTTTATATATTGAAGTGTGATATCTACTGAAGATAGTTTGTTATATATATAAGTGTGATATCTACTAAAGATAGATTTTATATTGATGTGTTATATCTACTGAAGATAGTTTTTATATTGATGTGTTAAATCTACTGAAGATAGCGATTATATGGACGTGTGCTATCTACTGAAGATAACTGTTATATTGACATGTGCTATCTACTACAGATAGCTTTTATATTAAGTGTACTATCTACTGAAGATAGCTTTTATATTGACGTGTGCTATCTACTGAAGATAGTTGTTATATTGATGTGTTAGATCTACTGAAGATAGCTTTTATATGGACGTGTGCTATCTACTGAAGATAGCTTTTATATTAATGTGTTATATCTACTTAAGATAGCTTTTATATGGACGTGTGCTATCTACTGAAGATAGCTTTTATATTGTCGTGCGCTATCGACTGAAGATAGTTTTTATATTGATGTGTTATTTCTACTGAAGATAGTCTTTATATTGATGTGTTAAATCTACGGAAGCTAGCGTTGATATGGACGTGTGCTATCTGCTGAAGATACAAAAAAGCCGCTTTCAAGAAGGAAAAAAAAAGCAAGAAAGAAAAATAAAGTCCAGATCCAATTCCCAGCCCAGTCCCGATAACAAATTGTTGCCCCCCGCCCCCCCCCCCCCCCCCCTCAAAAAAAAGGTAGAAATCTCTTTAAATTTGTGTCTCTTTTCACCTTTCACTTCTCTACTAGTATTTCTTTCTGTGTGTCGTGTCATTCATTTAAATCAATGAGTCGGGTTTCTCAGTTCATTCATACAAATGCACGCCCTATTTTATAAAATGAATAAAATACCCTTTAAAAATCTGACCTTTTTTGCGGGTATAAATAATTATTATTAAAAGTTTTCATTGTAAATTATTTATTCCAAGGCAAATAACTTATTAACAGTATTGTGAATGGAAAATACATGTAATATTAAAAGGAAATATTTTAAAGGGCATTCTTGTTTGATTTACATAATTTGACCTCCGACCCAAGATTGACCGGATTGACCAATCGGAGGCCAGATATTTCGTCAACAAACCAGAATAAAAAATGGATGATTACCTCGTCAATAAAACGCTACAAAGTGTTAGTTCTAGCCTGTCTTAACGGACATGAAAAATAATGACCATAAGTTTCAAAGAGAAAACATATTTTTACACCAAGTGTTTAGCTTGGCTTCTTGGATTAAAGTCAAAAAGGTATGTTTTGAAGCGAAATTACGACGGGTTAAATTATGGAAGCTTACTTGAAATTTACGGTCGTGATTTTAATTAAAATTGAATCCTTTTTCAAACGAACATTTGCTTCTTTGGATTAAAAAAGTTGACAGAAACATCTTAGCTATCATATTGGGGACATAATTTGTATTAAAAGCCATCTTAATGGGTGATAAAAAAAAGAAATGAAGCTCATGTCAGAACTCATTAATATTCATGAGTTGTGAAACTCTACGAAATTCTATGCATACGAGTCTAGTAAACGGAAGCAGTTAGCGACGGAATGCGGTCTGCCTGATCTTGACTGATTCAACTTTCAGGAATCGACTCCAAGTGTGGCGATTTATCATGCTTATTCGACCCGCATCTTGTTTACCCATGCATACTTTGTGAGGATATTTAGTAGGTTTACGTACCGAGAAAATAAAACACACAGGCATGTTTGACTCCAATACAATCGAACATACGTCTTCAATCCTTGTAGGCTCCTATAAATTGAACGCAAATTACCAATTTGAGAGAATATGATGCTTACACTGACAAGTAGACATATTGTCAGTTCGATGTTGACATGGTATGAACAATTTGTCGACATGGTGAAATACATTACTCCATAAGTCGACATAAACAAAAACGGATGTCTAAAAGGTATTATACTGTATCTCGCCAAGTCGACATATTGATACCATGTCGACATCTACTTTTCAGGATGTATACATGATGACATGACATATCTCACCATGCCGAAATCTACTTTTCTAAGTATACATAGCAAGATTACGGAGTTTACCATGTCGATATCTACTTTCCGGGATTTATACATAATGACAATACGGATCTCAACATCTAATTTTCAGTATGTATTCATGGCAAGATAACGGATCTCACCATGTCAAAATCTTCTTTTCAGGATGTTTATATGGCAAGATAGCTTATCTCATCATGTCAACATCTAATTTTCAGGATGTATACATGGCAACATAACGGATTTCACCATGTCGACATCTACAATTCAGGAATTGTACATAGCAAGATAACCTATTTCACTATGTCAACATCTACTTTTCAGGATGTATACATGGCAAGATAACAGATCTTACCATGTCAACATCTAATTTTTAGGATGTATATATGGCAAGATAATGGATCTCACCATGTCGAAAACTATTTTCAGGAAGTGTATATGGCAAGATAACGGATTTCACCATGTCAACATCTAATTTTTAGTATGTATTCATGGCAAGATAACGGAGCTCGCCATGTCGACATCTTCTTTTCAGGATGTTTATATGGCAAGATAGCGTATCTCATCATAACAACATCTAATTTTCAGGATGTATACATGGCAAGATAACGGATCTCACCATGTTGACATCTACTTTTCAGGATGTATACATGGCAACATAACGGATTTCACCATGTCGACATCTACAATTCAGGAATTGTACATAGCAAGATAACAGATCTTACCATGTCAACATCTACTTTTCACGATGTATACATGGCAAGATAACAGATCTCATCATGTCAACATTTACTTCACAGGATGTATACATGATGACACAACGGATCTCACCATGTCAACATCTAATTTTCAGTATGTATTCATGGCAAGATAACGGATCTCACCATGTCAAAATCTTCTTTTCAGGATGTTTATAATGCAAGATAGCTTATCTCATCATGTCAACATCTAATTTTCAGGATGTATATGGCAAGATAACGGATCTCACCATGTTGATATCTACTTTTCAGGATGTATACATGGCAACATAACGGATTTCACCATGTCGACATCTACAATTCAGGAATTGTACATAGCAAGATAACCTATTTCACTATGTCAACAACTACTTTTCAGGATGTATATATGGCAAGATAACGGATCTCACCATGTCAACATCTTCCTTACACGATGTATACATGGCAAGATAACAGATCTCATCATGTCAACATCTACTTCGCAGGATGTATACATGATGACATAACGGATCTCACTATGTCAACATCTACTTTTCAGGATGTATACATGGCAATATAACGGATCTCACCATGTCGACATCTACTTTTCAGGAATTGCACATAGCAAGATAACATATCTCACTATGTCAACATCTACTTTTCAGGATGTATATATGGCAAGATAACGGATCTCACCATGTCAACATCTTCCTTACATGTGGAGATGTCATATGTTATGATGTCAACATTCACTCAAATTATGTCGCCATAATACTGGAAATATGTTAACATGGCGAGATAAATTATGTTGCCAAGTGACCAAGAATGATGGCACTTAGAAAGCGGATCTCACCATGTTGACATCTACTTTTCAGGATGTATACATGGCAACATAACGGATTTCACCATGTCGACATCTACAATTCAGGAATTGTACATAGCAAGATAACCTATTTCACTATGTCAACATCTACTTTTCAGGATGTATACATGGCAAGATAACAGATCTTACCATGTCAACATCTAATTTTTAGGATGTATATATGGCAAGATAATGGATCTCACCATGTCGAAAACTATTTTCAGGAAGTGTATATGGCAAGATAACGGATCTCACCATGTCAACATCTAATTTTTAGTATGTATTCATGGCAAGATAACGGAGCTCGCCATGTCGACATCTTCTTTTCAGGATGTTTATATGGCAAGATAGCGTATCTCATCATAACAACATCTAATTTTCAGGATGTATACATGGCAAGATAACGGATCTCACCATGTTGACATCTACTTTTCAGGATGTATACATGGCAACATAACGGATTTCACCATGCCGACATCTACAATTCAGGAATTGTACATAGCAAGATAATAGATCTTACCATGTCAACATCTACTTTTCACGATGTATACATGGCAAGATAACAGATCTCATCATGTCAACATTTACTTCACAGGATGTATACATGATGACACAACGGATCTCACCATGTCAACATCTAATTTTCAGTATGTATTCATGGCAAGATAACGGATCTCACCATGTCAAAATCTTCTTTTCAGGATGTTTATATGGCAAGATAGCTTATCTCATCATGTCAACATCTAATTTTCAGGATGTATATATGGCAAGATAACGGATCTCACCATGTTGATATCTACTTTTCAGGATGTATACATGGCAACATAACGGATTTCATTGTTCAAAGATTTACAAACGGCGTACCATGGTACGCCGTTTGTAAATCTTTGAACGTTCAAATATTTACAAACGGCGTTCCATGGTACGCCGTTTGTAAATCTTTGAACAATCATAATTTGTGTGTGCACAACCAATAATATACACACAAATGTTACATATACACACACAAATTATGATTGTTCACCAATAATATACACACAAATGTTACATATACACACACAAGTTATGATTGTTCAAATGTTTACAAACGGCGTTCCATACAGATACGTATAGAAGTTTTATTAAGTAAACTAAATATCTCCTGTACCGATTGCCCGTGGATGTATGACATTGTCGTGTGATTAGTCTGTCCAATAGCAGCCTAGTGCGTGTACATTTGTATTCAGTATTATTCCCTATACTTTTCACGTAATGGTTACCTAACGAATATCGCTCCAAGCGGTATGACGGAATTTACAAACAAATTATTTAAGGTAATCTCTCTCCAGCTCAAATGAATACGAAAATAAATGCACACACGTTATAAAAAACCCACCTTATTGGCAAATTTAAAAGAAACTAAGTAAAACGTTAACACGCTGCCGAGTGAAGGAAAGTACAAACAAATTAATTAAAGGTCATCTTTCTCCAGTTTAAATGAATATGAAAATAACTGCAAAGACAATGTACAAACAAATACATCTTTGGTAAATTGAAAGGAAAAGGTAAACGTCAACGCGCTGCTAAGTGACAGTAAGTACACCCGAATTATTTAAGGTAACAGCCAGCAGGGGGAGGTCACGCTGCGTGTCAGATTTTGTTATACGCAAGAAAACAATAGAGTCTCAGTGACTGCAATATTTGCTAGAAATAGCATCGAAAAATGGTCTATTTGAGCATCTTAAAAACTGAGAAACGTGTTAAAAATCATGTAGAATTCTAGAGGAGGGTAATTAACATCTGCAGAACGGTAAAATGTATAGTATTAAACACGTTTTGTGACCAAATTTATGTCGTAAAATGTTGGAAAATTCACGTTTTGAAAATCTATGGTCTTCGAAATTACAGGAATCCTAACTCATTCTAAACCTCACCAAATCATGAAATGAACCCTCGTCTACAAAAAAGTCCGTGTATGTATTGCTCTATCTGCTTGGAGATAGCGAAGACCACGCAAACTTCATTGCTTCATACAACGGAATGAAATCCGCCATATAGATTACATGGCAAAAATCGTAGAGATTTGCACTGCAATCCTCTGTGTAGGGAGTGTTGACAAAAGCAAGGTCGTTTGGCTATTGTGTTTGTGCATGTTTGTGACGAATGATCCTGTTTAACAATCTTCATAGCTTTCATATAGGCTTGGGTGACCTAACTATTGACTGGTAATATTTCTCGAGCAAAAGCATACAAAAATAACTTTTTACAGACGATGTACAAAAAATGGCAAATTGAAGTCAAGTTGAATGCAGACACTTGGTATTCTAAACTACGAGTGGTTAGGCAAAGACAAAACGTTTTGGGGATTTTTCTACACAGAGAAGAACTACGCACTTTTACCAATAAACTCATCTAAAAATATAAAAAACCTGTGTTAATAAGAATGTCGTATCATAATCTAATTAAACTCATACGGAAAATCAAATCAAATATTTGATGCCGGAATTCTAATATATTATAAAATAACGAAATACACAAAACAATGTGTCAAAAGAAATTATCGTCCATTTTTAAATAATTTATTCAAGTATGTATGTATTTAAATATTTATTTATTTATTAAACTCCAGAGTAGCGATATATTCCGAAAGGTCTATACTTCTGAATTTGTATTTATTTATTTATTTATTTATTTATTTATTTATTTATTTATTTATTTATTTATTTATTTAACAATGAAATTGAACTACACGGCCTCGAACCCGGTCTCTTTTTATTATCGTGGCGAAGAATTACCCACTAGACCACAGAGGCTAGGTGTCTTACGTGGATGACAGATAAGCGCTAATGTATACAAAGCCATTGTTAATAATCTCAAGTGGCCGAAATATACCTAGCACATAAAGTCCCTGACCAGGTGCTTTGAGGTTGGCTAATTCAAACTATATAATCGGTACCAACCTCATTCAACAAAAGTGAATGGATACTTTTAAAGTTACGGCGATTTCAATGACCGCGCATAACAGCAGCAAAGTTACACTAAGAATAAAAGTCTTAGCTGATTAGCTGTGAGTTTTTTTCAGTGCGTAAGCACACACAAATCAATGATTTCCTACCCCTAGGAAAACTTTGCTGTTGTTGTCATTGAAATCGCCATAATTTTAAAAGTATCCATTCGAATTTGTTGAATGAGGTATCAAACTGCGGAGAAGCCTATTTGCTCATGTAATGTATATATCAGATTTCTGGTACCGATGATCTATTTTGAATTAGCCAACCTCAAAGCACCTGGTCAGGGACTTTATGTGCTAAATATTAGCTATACTTCGGCAAATAAGGCCACGAAAAAACCCTGTTCTACGGGCAAACGGACCTCATGTACGGCAATTCGGACGGGCAGTTTTTGTTTTATTTTCCAAAAATGTACCGCCGAATCAGAAATTTGAGAGCGGGGAGGGTTAGTTACCGTGATCTATTTGTTTTGAGAGAGATGTGAAGGGGAGATGGGGGGGGGGGGGGGGGGGGGGGTCCGTAAACAAAGGATAGAGCGGGAGGGGGATATTAAAAACAGCCCGTTCAAATACAAAAACAAAGTATGTTTTTTTCATTTGAATATGTTTAACTCAATTTTCACAAACTTCACAAATTGTACACAATTTTAAAATATTCTAATACAAATTAAAAATAAAGAAGTTTGGGAAATTCAAAAAAATGGGTCGGTCGGGCCCGTAAAATAGTAGCCTAAGCATGATTCTAGCAGAATCGGTAACTAGCTAAACTCAAATAAATCCACACAGGTATCGAGCCAAGGATACAAGCCGAGTTAGAGAAATGAATAGATAATATAGATTCGGGACAAAATCATTACTTCATGAATAATCGCGATAGCTGCGTACCAAGTGCGTTCCAATTAAATTAATCGTTATATGAGAACGCGCACGCCGAGCGCAGGTTACTAATAATTGCCCGAAAGTACTGCGCACAAACGTTCGATTGTTTTGCCAATCAAAGTAAAGCCTCACGCCCCTAAACTGAATATTCAATGAGTTATGAGAAAACACGATTACCCGACTTAGACTGTTTCAATAACTAAGAAGCGATGGATAAAATAAACAGAACACTAATCAATTATTAGCGCGATTATATCGGTACAAATCAACGATTTGGATAAATATGCATCTTTTTCAGTAAAGAATGAGAATAATGACTGCTTTAACTGTTGTCGTGAATTTGTTTTGAAATCCTCGGTTGTTGTTCTGGTCATTCAGAATTGTCCCGCAGGGCTGCGCCCCTTCGGGACACATCCTCAGACCAGAACAAAAACCTCTGATTTCAAAATAAATTCACGAAAACAGTTGTTACGCAGTCATTGTTATCTAATTAGAGTTCCATCCTTTAAGGTCATATTAATTTTAAACTACAGCACAAGCAAAATCCAAAAATAATTTGACAAAAGAAAATATTAAGAAAATACATGACGGTGACTATATTTCGCCTCTGTTCAGGAACAAATAGAAAAGTACAAAGAAATTATTTCAGGTTGTCCGTCACCCGACACGGCTTACAAATCAGATTCTATATATTTTGGTGACGAATGAAAAGTACCTTTTGATCATTTAAGGTAATCTTTCCAAACTACAGCATATGCCAAATTTAAAAGATACCTTTTAACAGAGGGTGATGCAAAAAGCCCAAGGCAAAATAATTCAACAAACGACAGTCGGTGACTATCGCGTCTGTTCAGAATCAAAAAGTACAAAGGCATTATTTCAGGTTGTCTATCGAACAAACCCGATGTCTTAATACAGATCAGATTCTATTCTGGTTGGTTATAGTTATGCATAACACATGTGAACAAAGTCCCTATTGCTTGGACGTATTCTTATCAAACACCCCGGTCAAAATCATGTTTATCATATATTATTGTGTCTAATATACAGCTTATGGGGCGGTATATTAACCATGGTGTATTCTAACCTGATTGCGATACTGATAATTAATGCCTTATCATCCGTGGCTTTAACGGGTCCATGTCAAACCAACGTAACGGAGAAACTGTTGAAGGTTGATTCTGGCACATGGGTCGAAATGGTTTGCCCTGTCATCGATCCGTTCCCAGATATATCCTGGGTGGTCGTAAATGATGTCAGTAATGAGTCAGATATCGAATCAGTCTATACGACACATTCAAATGGATCTGTTACGATTTCCGATGTCACAGAGTCACATTCCGGTAATTACACATGTACTGCTACACATTCCGATGGGTTGGAGCAGCTGCTGATATACCATCTAAGCGTCGTACAGAGAGGTAATGTCAATTTATATTTCAGGCCAATGTTACAATGACGTATCCAGAGTTATACAAAATTGTTTTATTGTCCATTGTCCATGTTCCTTAATATTATTCGGCTAAAATCTAAACGAAATCATACATTAGTACACACATTTGCACAACTTTAGCCGATTTTAACGCCAAATATTCTTGTCGATTTGATTTACAATGAGGTGTGTAGAGAATACATTTGACAGTAAATGAAGGCGGAGTTGTCGCTCTTTATTTAACATTTATTTTTCTTCTATTTTTAATGTTTAGTGCAATACTTTTATAATGGTAAACAGGCTCTCCTGGCCTTGTTGGTCCTTTTTATCCACTTGTTTTACCGGTTATGTATGTTTTCATTTTGATGTGTCTCATTATTATGCTTTTTTATTGCAATGCCCTCGGATTATGGTGAAAGGCCCACTGCCTACTCAAATCTCTAGTCTAGGATGTATCTCTATAAATGCGCATATTTTGCGCAACAAAAAATAGCGTGACCATTGCGTGGCCCCGCCCCGCCTTTTGCTCTCAGACGGTGTACCATCATCACCTGATCTATGAACCACTCTGAAATTTGATACTAGCCTATAGTTTACACTGCTTATTTGCTAACCCGGTTAATTAATTAATCAAATAAATAAATTAATGAATTAAAAATAATTAAATAAATAAAGAGGTGACTGAATGAATAAGTGGATTGGTGAATGAATAAATAGGTGAATAAAAAAATTAATAAAAATAAAATAAATAAATAAATAAATAAATAAATGTAATAAATAAATACATTTTATGAATTAATTAATTAAATAAATAAATAGGTGAATGAATAAATAAATGAATAACGTAATTACTAGTCTTCTGAGTATAGAAGACTGTCTTCCTTTTATCACCCATAATAATGTTGGTATGACGATTCACGGGGTGTAAAGCATGCCCATGACATATCTTTAAAGAAATAGTTATTTATATGGATAGCGTTTGCTTTTAAATATTAATCATTTTAAGTTGCAATCAACAGGATCATCTTTTTTTAAATACCATTTTTTGTTTGCAACATGAAAGGTTATCGGCCGAGTACCAATGGAATCAGTAGCTGAACAAGTTATTTCAAACCTATTGGTACCATTGTTTGTATATACGAGGGTCATTCAATAAGTTCTACCTCCTACCTCATAACTTTATTATTAAATGAGCCAGTCTTATCAAATATCACACGATTGTAGCTTGGAACCTTAGCTACAAATCCAATGTAAATGTTCTGAGTACTGGTTGTACTTTTTCGGACATGCAGTGAGAACCAAACCTCAATTTAGTGTAACGAAAACGGATGAAAAACAGCGCAATATCGCCGAAGTGCTTTTCAATTGGCCTATTGTAAGACGCAAAATATACCTATTGGTTAATTATAACCGTTCTAGATGTCAGATATCTCTTTAACAGACTGTCTTCACCATGACTTTTTCAGAATTACTCTGTTTAATGATTTTACTCATGTTCTGGTTATGATATATTTGTATGGTGGTGTTATAATAGTTTTTGGGGTTGCCATTTTTACTCGATTTTTATTTCTTTTTTAACTGATGTGGTTTTAAATCAATGAGCTGTTGTATTTTTCCTGCTCATGTTTTATAGTGTACTTTTTATTGTACAGCGCTTAGAAACAGTGTTGATAGCGCTTTATAAATGTAATTATGTTATGTTATGTTATGTAAACAATAAAGTTGACTGAATGGTTAGCCAGATCCAGGTCAGGATAACCATTCAGTTTACCCCTCCCCTAGAGAACCCTGTAAAAGTCATATTTGACTTTCATGAGAACTAAGCGATCTTCAATATACCGAACTAAATAGGGGGATTTAAAGTCTGTCAAAGCGATAATGTTCTATCATTGACTACAATTGACTATTCTAAAGGTTGCACATAAGTAAAACTCATAAAGTGACTATTATGGTAAATATTTAGCATTCGAGGCATCATTGTGGTTACCTTTATTTTCGTGAGCTCTAACATGAAGGATAAGGATAAACCGACATTTGACTGATTACCAGTATTCCGGTATGCCAAAGGCATAGCAATACATTTGAGTTGATAGTACATTATTTACAAGTCTACAAGAGTTAATATTGTTTACAATCTTATCTATACATGATAATACTGTAATATAGTCAGATATCATTCATGCATTTCCATTTTCAGTATTTAAAACATGCTCTTATATCTAACCAATACGAAAAAAAACCACCCAAAAAAAACATGTGTATATTTTTAAGGTAAATTTCTGTGTCCGTTGTCCAAAATCTCTCTCTGGCTTTGACCGCGTTATAACAAAAGTAAAACAGATATCAATTATCATTTACTACATAATTTGTAGCTATGATTCGGAGCTATAATCATGACAAATGTCATGAGGTTGACATTAATATTAGCGATGTTATGAGGGAGGAGGTAGAACTTATTAAATGACCCTCGTAGAATTGCTGTTAACCTTATTTGTTTGTATAAATTACAGATCATGAACCACCAGTTCTGACATGCCCGCAATCCGTCACTGTACCTGCGACTGTCTACTGGGACTATGATGGCAGCATCCGAGGCCTCTTGATATATGAAATACACGTTCTTGACAACTCCAAAGAAGACATACAAGCTCAGTGCGGAGGTTGGACAAGTGGTAGTTATGTGCCATATGGTAGTCGCACAATTACTTGTTCAGCTACTGATTCCAGTGGGAACACTGGCACATGCAGATTCAGAGCTAATGTTATATATAGGTAAGTGTGAACTAAAGCAGTATGCCGATTGCTCAACGTCAGTTTAGGATCTAAACAATAAA
The DNA here is from genome assembly GCA_035610835.1 of Ophiura sarsii. NCBI lineage: Eukaryota > Metazoa > Echinodermata > Ophiuroidea > Amphilepidida > Ophiuridae > Ophiura > Ophiura sarsii. The sequence goes on along the minus strand of CM069457.1, from coordinate 54,143,277 downwards.
AATATCAAAACACATATATTTTGGCTTAACAATATTATGTTTTTAGGTACAGATCCTATGTAGCAATAAAAGGTGTTTTTAAGTTTTGAGATTTTATTGTACTACACATATACACAAATAATTCTACAACAATCTGGTGATTGAAACCTTTTTGTTCATACATTTGAGAATAATGAGTATTTTTTGGTCAAAATGTTAAAAAAAAATTATACCAAAACTAACTAAAACGTATACTTTTATATACAATACATTAATAGTTCAAAAAATACAGCGCTTGAAAGATGTCATATTCAAAAGGTTGACACTACTCTCAATAAAGACAATAGTTTGGTGTTAATGCCCTTTTTATATTGGATATGTAATATGAACCTATGTAAAAATGTTTATATGATGAATCTATTTTAATCATATTATTATATGTCACTATGCTTTATTACAGATGTTGACCCACCAGTGTTTAATCCTCCCTGTTACGACGTAACATTTGACCTGTTAGATCCTGGTACAAGGAACCAGCCAATAGAAGGATTCATCCCAGCAGCGACGGACAATAATCAGCGTTTCATTCCCACAGTATCATGTACACCTTCATCACGATCAATGTTTGACTATGGCGATACACTTGTTGAATGTACTGCCATCGACCTAGACGGAAACACGGGATATTGCCAATTCAATATAACCTTGCAGTTACCGGGTACGTAAAGAAGTTATGGGATACTAATCCTGAATAACACCCCGTTACATTTAACGATACACTTATTTAGGCTTATGCAGTGCCTACAAATATATATCCTGCCTAAAAATAATAAATCATAAATTTAAAATCATTTGAATTTTGACCCAAAAACCCCAAATCACGTGTAGGCTTTCTCAACTGTTTCGGAAAACGTAACAAAATCAGTGTTGGATAACGAATGCCGAAATTGCACGACCATTATCTAAAAGCACTTCTCTAGGAGCGCATTTTGTATTGTTTCGTTCTCCTATGTTAACTTTTAAACTACAAGATGTCGATAATAGGTCGAAAACGAAATAAGAATGTTGATCAAAACACACTCACCCCTAGACCGTACTTGCGTCATAAAGTGCTCACAAAAGAAAAGAAAGTCGTACACTTTGTTTAGGTCATTTAAAGTAACTTTCGGTTATTTTTTTACCAAACAGGCTAGATAGACATTTGGATGAATCTTTTAGGCATATTTTGATACAAAACATAACACCTAACAGCAAAGACAAACCATAATTAGCACCATTTATAGAAAATTAGAAAATTAGTAACTTTTCAAAAGTCACATTTTCAATTCACTACGCGGAAGAAAACACCAATTGTTAACAAGCACACAATGCCCTTTATATTCGGAATCAATATCCCGCTCACTAAAGTGTACGCCCAGCGCAGGGTAGTGTACACGGCTGCACAGTGTGATCGATTGCCCGCCATTCAATCCTGGTTGATAACAGTGTCACACACAGGGTGAACCTCGCACACACCCATTTTCCTTCAGTGTAGTAATTGAACAGGTGACTTTTGAAAAGTGACTAATCTTTTTTTCTTCTTCTAAATGTCTATTCAGCTTGTTTGGTAAAAAAACAATCAAAAGTTACTTTAATTGACCTAAACAAAGTGTACGACTTTCTTTCGTTGAGCACTTTATATTCCATGATTCATTGCAACTTTGAGAAAAAAAACGTAAGACTTTACAAGACATTTGTCCTGACTTGTGCCGAGCCTTTACCGTAGTATATACCAATGGTAAATAGAAACGAATGTTTACGTTTGTAAGAAAATGTAGAACTCCTTAATAATCATGTGAAAGGTACATACAAATACGTGTAGTGTTTCTGCAAAAGCTTTACACAACTATTAAGGGGGCTGTCAAGTGTCAGAAATAGCCTCCGTAAAACTGCCGTAACTTCGTCATTATTCATATAATCCATATAAAAGTATACATTTTCTTGAAGGAAAGGGTTCAATAAATCTAATCATGAACATGAAATTGCTCTAAAAAGGACCATTTTGGAAACTGTTGACCAGTCTTCAGTTCTGATAAGGTAACAAAAAACAAAACAAAATCTGAAAATGTCTCCTTTAACGAATTTTGTAATCTTAAGAAAACTACCCGGGACACGTTTTTGTTTTGTTTTTGGATATCTGAAATATATTTTGATTTATTGACCAAATAAGGCAACAAAATGGGATTTTTAAATTCAACAATCGTGAATTTCCACAAAATTATCAAAAAATCGGAAATAGCAACAACAACAAAAAAAAACACCCGGTACCTGGCGACGATCATGCTTGTTGGGTTCATCTTACTTGCTGTTCATCAGATGCAGTTTTTATTGAGTTATCGTGATTGTAAATCGTATTTTTACTTAAAAATGAACATAAAGTAATCAACCGATGAAGGTGAAAAGTGATAACACCGCCGTTTAATCATGGTTTACGGGAAAATACACGTATTTCAAATCCTGTTCTTTATATATTGTGTGAAGCATATAATCCCCAACTTCGTGCAAAGTTTGATTAAAAACCGTTCTTTTCGGGGGCGAGAGCCTTGAGTCGGGTGGTTTTTTGAGGACGCCACGTCACAACAATCCCCCCCCCCCCCCCCCACCTCCACACCCAGTGGGCACAAATTGGTTTGTACAATGTTGTGTCAACGTCAATATCTAACGTTGGATGATGGTTGCCTGGAAGGTGAATATGAAAGTACAACAAAATACAACGTTGGTGTGACGTCTACATTTAACATTGTGCCCACGTTCAAAAAAATTGAATCAACATAAAAAATTGATAGAAAATGTGTTGATTTCTTCCTAAAAGCCTTGTTTTACTTACTTTCTTCAGCCACACCCCGGCAAAAATGACGGTTTGGTTAATCGGCCCCGATCCGTTAACAATGCAAATATTCAAGCCCTTAAACGCGCCAAAACCATAGCGGGTAACGCAGCACGCACTGGCGGCATTCGAACCAATAGCGTCGTGTATTTTAAGCGAACTGGCGCGTGCTAATTTGCGTGAACAACAAAACACGGGATGCGCGGCGCATAGGAATTTCGGTGATCCCATACGGGCAGACTTTTCCATTCCACTTTTTCGATGATAAAAAATAAGGGATTTCAATCCTTCTAAATAGGTTCTTGGAATTACGAAATGTTTGCTGATAGATAACACTCTGAGGTCTTGAAAAATGAAAAAAAGTAAAATTCCTGAAAAATACGAAATGACACTTGACAGCTCCCTTAAAGATGTTATATTTGTACACAGATTGTGTATTTTCAACACAATCGTTTTTATTGTGTAGATTTGATATAAAAATGTACATGTACTAATCAGCAGAATTATTCTTTTGTAACAGCGCATTGATATTGTGACCCAGCTACCGTCAGTTTCGGGCTGTGCACTGGAAAAAAAGTGATATCGTTAATACTTCCCATTGATATAACGAACGCTATGAACATTATTTCGAAAAAGCATATATGTGATTTAATCAATTCACTTTTTTTTGTGGATTTTTAAAAGCAATCATAAAAAGTTTAAATATTATGAATTGCCTTCCAGATAATAATGTCAATCTACAGGCAGGGACTAACAAACATGGCAAAGGTTCAATTGAAGTGGAATGGGGAATTCAAGAATTCTATCATGTCGACATTATTAAATACCATATTCGCTACTGGACAGCTACTGAAATAGAAGAAAACGCTGCTGGTGATTCATTTAGAAGTGGAACGTTTGTATTATTTGGGCTCGAAACCAACTCAACTTATAACATAAAGGTATGATAATGTTTAAGGGTTAGCATTATTGAGTAAGCGACTAGAAAAGTTTTCATAAGTTCATTTATTAAATGAAGAAAATTAGATGACAGAATAATATGTTGCATCTACTGATCTACGATTATCTTACACTGGGTGAGATTGACATTCCACCTACAAACAGTGATAATGTAACCTGAGGTTGAAATTTTCACAGGCCAATATATATATACGTCATGATGGCTAAAACCTTTTTACTATGCTTTTTCAATCAGGTTCAAGCTGAGACCAGTGCCGGTAAGGGACCATGGGCAGAATGGCAACTGTTTTTGTTCCACATTACAAGCAACAATCAGCAGGTATGATTCAGTTGTTGTCAAATAAACTAACTCGAAACTACAATACTGTAAAGGTGGACATTTTCGCGCTACATTTATGTTCGCGCCTTTCGCGCTAAAATCAGCAAGCGGGAAAATAAAAATGCGAGAATATATTCCTTTTGTATGTACATGTAGGTCTATGTAATAACATGTTCACTGGTCATTGTAAGCGACACCACCCACATACTGTACTTCAAATTGCCTATTCCATTAGAAATGTATACACCCCCAAAGAAGACACGGTCTTCATTTATCCACATAAGGAGTGCATATTTCAATTCGCGTCACCCTTGTAGGGAAGATTGTGTCCATATAGAGGTGTATGGGGTTCAAATAGGATAACCGTATGTAGTCACAGAGTGGCGGTAGTAATATCCGATGATAGCGTTTGGCGATTATATCAACAATTAATTGATGAAATTACTACATCAAATCATTAACTAATGTGTATCAAGACGTTACAGGTTTTATTTGAAGAGAACCTTAAATAATAGTAAACAATTACAATGTTCCAATGTTGTCAGTAAACCAACACAAAATAAAACAATACAATGCAACAGTAGAACGATGTAATATCCACTTGATGATGGTTCAATTTAAATGATGGGTAGGTTTCAGTCCTCAGTGTTCTTTTTCAAGAATGAGAGTTAACACTTTCCACGCGGCTATTAGTTTTACTATATACAAAACAGATTTTTCAGAAACCTTTCCTAAACTTAAAAGTCTATCTCAAGGATTACTGAACCAATACTAGGCATATTTGTACTTATTTCAATTAATTTCTCATGGTGATTCTAAATATGGTAATGAAATTCAATAATGTTGACATTTTTTAATCATTTTGTGAAATTTTGGAATGTCGTCTGCAGCCGCTTGCCGTTATTCCGATAAATTCACTGCTTCGCTGAGTTGTCTTGTTGCACTTGACTAACTGTTCCGCAGCGTAGTGTAGCAGTTCAGAATCCTTCCCATCAATTCACATCCAACCTCCAGGGGTGATCCTCAAGTTGGGCTGTGACAAAAATCAGAAGAGCATGGAAACACTTGAAAGTAATAACAGTTGTGAGACCAAACTGGTGGAGTTGCCAGACCAGTACTTGCTAAAACAATCGATATTACATGAAATTGTGACTCATCAAATAAATGTAATAAGAGACATACACACTGTTGGTGAACCTGGCCTTCTTTCCACATTGGGTATACAACAAAATTTAGGGGCCAAATATTTCCGATTGTTACGACATTAACTAATTTAACTTTCATTGTGCTGATAAGAAATATGCCTTTTCGAACTACTGCAAAGTTTGTATTACCTTTATTTTTATTTTTATTTATATCACCAGAAATCAGTAGAGGTTTGATAGTTGGTATTGCAAACGCAGTGATACTGCTAATTGCCGTAGCTACTACCATTATCGTGTACAGGTATGTTATCATTGTATATAACATTTCATGAATAAAGGGATTACTAAATAGGTTCATGAGGATCGTTAATTATAATCAGATTTTCGGATACGTCTGTATCCTTTGTCAACACTTTTGGTAATGATGATCTTGACGATTCACGACACTTTTTGCTGTCTTGGAGTTGCCAGTTGATTTATCATCTTGGGATTTTTTTGTGAGATGATTAGATATCATTAAAACATGGGCGAGGATGTATTGCCCCTTGTCTCGGGTCACCGTTGAGTTCCCTCTCTTTCTGATCTCGACTGGCTCTGTGATCCATCATTTGTATCTGCCTTTTTCTGTGTGCATGACTTTTGCCTCGTCCTATCCGTTGACATGGTTAGAGTCTACAACATGGTCCGTTATTGCTGATTTATTAACATTAGTAAGCTCTCGTGATGGGGTCTATCTTAATTTCAAACACTGCCGGGTATTCCCAGAATGCAAAATATTATTTGGTGGTGTGCAATCTGTACGTTTCGGATACGTCTGTATCCTTTGTCACTTTTGGTAATGATGATCTTGACGATTCACGACGCTTTTTGCAGCTTTGAAGCTTGTCTTGGTGTACCGTGGAGTTCCCTCTCTTTCTGATCTCGACTGCCTCTATGATCCTTCTTTAGTATCTGTCTTGTTCCCTGCATATTATATGACCTTTGCTTCGTCCCATCCGATGACATGATTAGAGGCTACAACATGGTCCGTTATTGCTGATTTATTAACAAAGTAAACGGAGTCTGTCACCCTGTTCTCGTGGTCGTTGTATTATTTGCTTTTTCTGCTTCTTTACTGTGTCCGCTCAGTCTTGTGCCGATTTGTGTTTTGTTTTTGCCCAACTAAATGCTGGTAACATGTCATCTTAAACAATGGGCATTAACACAAAAGGAAACCATTTTCAAATTATTGCACATACGTGACATATTTTAACTCTGAATAATTAAAATGATTGCGCACTAAATGATACCCTCATGCGGTCATCAACAATACCCAACAAAAACATGCACTACATTAAAAATATAATTATATATTTGAAAGTGCTGGCGAAACATAAAATGGAAGTCCAAACTCCTAACGCCCGCAGTAGTCAGCCTTAAAATGGCAATTATGATAAACATAGAAAAATAACTGTGTTTTGTATTCATGATTTATTTGATAAACTAGATTAGCAAAGTCCTCATCAGAAAGCAGCGAAGATGGATACAGAAATGGAGGAGGTGCTATTGGTATGACGAAGATTAACCTTGAATCCACAACCTAATGCGATAACTAACAAGTCCGGGCAAAAGTTTAAGATTCTGGAAAGGCTTAAGGGAGCAGTTCCATTTGTACGCGATAAATATTGCGAGAATGTTCCGGGCCCCGATGAGTTTTTTATCAGGCCCCGATGAGATTTTTAGCGCGTACAATTGCGAGTAGCAAAGGATTTTTTATCGAGTAGCGTATTACCGCTTGTTTAAATATAACGAAAGATAAGTGGTCGGTATGTAAATAGAGCTTCGGGTTATTTATTCTAGTTGTAAGGTACAAATTCAGCATTTCATGTTTTTAGAGATAATGTTATTGATGAAATTTATATTTTGGGAGCATACCCCAGGGTATGGCAGAGGCCTCGTATAGGGCCCCGATGTCTATTTTAGCGCGTATCAACTTGAAAAACATCGGGTCCAAAACATATCAGGCCCCGGTACAGTCGCGATAAATTTATCGCGTATAAATGAAACTGCTCCCTAAGTTAGCACACATATCGAATATTGCAAATTATTGGGCACGTAATTTAAAAAAAACCCCACTACAACTCATTATCGGCGGAGTGCACCAAATTGGCGTAACTTACCAGAGAAGTATGCTACCTCGCTAGTACTTATGCCCTTACTGCAGCGTAAATTACTAGCGATGTAATTTTGAGAGCAAAACTCGGGAGTAAGATCAGGATAGTAACTAGCGAGGTAAATATCCATATAGATTAACATCGTCCCTTTTAAACAATATTTGTCGCATGCGCCAAATGTTTACCATATATCAGAGAGACAATCAATGACGTTACTGGTTCTCTGTAAAATAAAAGATGTGTCGTCAGTTAACTACGTCACTCCCTGGGTCGAATGTTAACACGTTTAATTTAAATAACGAGCCAACGTCGATCTTGTCTGAGAGTCCGATAAAATGACGACACTTTGAGTCCGAAAAACATGTTTTGTACATTTCTCTGGAAACTAAGGACCATCATTACATTATTAAAAAAATGTATTTGAGAGACATATACAAATTTGCACTTAAAAGGTACACTTTTCATTATAAAAAGCCGGTTTTTGTAATTAAATATTTCAATTGTTTAATAATAACATTATGCCACTTCTAGCGTCCAATCTCTGTGGGTAGCTACTGTGATCCTGTCTTTTATAAACCTAAAAACACGGGTTCTACAATATGATGGCCCATTGTATTGACATTCTTTAGTATATATATCTAGTTATCATAAATCAATTGATTTATTGAATGTATATGTGTTATTACTTTTGTATTCATTTTTTTATTTACTTTAAATGTATTAATTAATTAATTTATAATATATAATTGTTCATTCATTTATATAAATAGGCATATGTTATATTGATTTATGTATTCGTTTATTTGTATTCGTTGATTGATTGATTGATTGATTGATTGATTGATTGATTGATTGATTGATTGATTGATTGATTGATTGATTGATTGATTGATTGATTGATTGATTGATTGATTGATTGATTGATTGATTGATTGATTGATTGATTGATTGATTGATTGATTGAATGAGAATAATTACTGCTTAACAACTGTTTTCGGGAATTTGTTTTGAAATCAGAGGTTTTTGTTCTGGTCTGAGGGGACAATTCCGAATGACCAGAAGCAGGCCATTTTGGCGGCCATTTTGGCGGCCATCTTGGATTTAGGTGTGTTAACAAATCAAAAGTTCTGGATATGAGTGTCTAATGGTCTAATACATATATCCCACTATTAAAACTATACTTTTACCATACAATTTGATTGCTATATGTCATTTTATGAGATTTAACCAGTTATGGCGGCCATTTTGGACGCCATCTTGCATACCCCTTAGCATTATGAAAATATTTTTTGTTTAAAGGGGCACTAAGAGATGTGTGGGAGGCTGCGCCCTCAATTATGATAAAAACTGGGATTAGTATAGGGCAGTTCCAAGCAAAACAGGACATTACAAAATAATTGAAAAGGCTGTAAATTTACCATTTAAAGTACTACCATCACATATCGTCGCTATTCTTTCAAAACCTCGTATCTCCAACTTTCCTCAAAATTGATTTTTTTGTATTTATCATGATGTCAGAGACATTTTGCAAATGATGGTAATGTTTTTATTTGCCACAGCCTATCAGAAGGCAGAACAATTTTGCTTTTTCATCCCCTGTGTTTCAAAACCTCGTATGTGTACGAGGTTTTGAAACACAGGTGCTGACCATGTGCTGAGGGGAAACTTCCAACATTCTTCATATTTTGCAGCAAATTTGTGGACTACAGGTGAAATTTTTATTGCAAATGGCTTGAATTGATATACGGACTGATTAAATGACAAAATAACGATATTATTCATTCAAAACCTTGTATCTCCAACTTTCTTTTTTTCATCCTCCTGCAAAATATTGTTTTTTGGAGATACGAGGTTTTGAAAGAATAGCGACGATATTTAGTATCAAATGAAAGATATTTTCAAGCTCTTTCAAATGAGCTATTTTTCTTTTTAATTGATATACATTAAGTATGATTTTTTATTGAAAAAACATGATTTTTGGTAAAAAATTGTGATTTTTTTTCTTCAGAAAAATGCCCATTTGTAGCACTCTTCTCTGACCCCTTCTTATGCTTTTATATAAGTTTTGTTGCTTTTAAAGTTGCTAACTTACCACTTAAATTTTCATAAATTTACACGTTTGACATGATTTTGTTTTTTCGTATGTATTTTATTATAAATTTTGCATTGTGGACAAAACGTCATTCCGTAACGGTCATTCCGTAACGCTCTCCTTTGTCGGTCTTTACGTCATATTTCAAAAAAATATTTAACCAATTTTAACCAGGAAGTTGTCATATTGTAGGTAAAGGTATACAAAATCACCCAAAAGTCAATAAAACGTGATACATTTCTAAATATCACAAAGTGTTATCAATGTCTAAATGACTAGAAAAATCATGTCCATTTTGTGTCATTCCGTAACGGCAATTATAAAAATCAATATTTCATTAATTAAAAATCTGATGGTCAAATTTTGTACCATATCTGAAAGTGTTTAGTAGTTAATATTAAAATATATTATTAGTTTGGTGAGAAGTTATACACTTTTTAAGATATTATGATTTCAAACATGAACATGCTTTGTGAATGTCATTCCGTAACGCGTATTACATGTATAAACTTACACCTACAAGGATTAAGAAAAATCAGCCCTCTTTGTACAAGAAAACGTCGATTCATAAATGCTCGTACAGCCGGGACGAGCATTTCACGTCCGGCAGTATCCACCTGCAGTACGCGTGATACATAACGCGAACCATATTTGCATAGAGTGCGTTTTTCAATAAATAGCGATTGTTTTAATCAAGTTTTGCTGTGTTTTTGTTAGTAGAAACAACAATAATGGCAATTGTTAATGTTCATCTTGAATTTTGAAGTAAATTTTCAAACATTTAAAATTTTCAACACCACTTAATGTCCCTTTAACATCCTGATTATGTCTTAGGATCATGATAGGAAGTTAAACAAAAAGTTGGTTTGGGGGATTCCTGGGGGGGGGGGGGGGGGGGGGGGGAGGGTGCACACTAACCCTCTGTAGATACCCGACTACTATATATGTATATATTATAGATTAGCTGATATATTGCGTTCGAGGTATTCAGTCGATATATATTGTAACCCATTAGGGCCACATCAAAAACAAAAATAAATACCTGTAAACAGTGACGCACAACCACACCCTGGGGACGAGATGCGCAGAGTTTAATACCGTGTTTAGTTAAACACGTTGTTTAAAAGGTAAACTAACTCGCGTTTTAAGTTAGACACGCGTTTAGTTAGACACGGTTCTAAGCTAAAACCGTGTTTAGTACGAGAATATGGCCCTTAGAGATTTGTGTACGGGGCCTACAATGCACTATTGGAAACCCAGTGACGCGAGGAGATCTGCCGGTTTTTTTTTAACCGGGGTCGCTACATCAAATTCATGATTCTGGGAAAGCAAATGGAACTATAGGCCCGTATTCTCGTACGTATTTAAACACGGTTTTAAGCTAAACACGCGTCTAACTTAACTTTAGACACAGCGTTTAGCTAAACGCAATTCTCGTACATTTATTTTACTTAAACATGGGACACCATTTTTTACACGTCATAATAATTATAATTGATAACTCGTAGGGGGGGGGGGGGGGGGGGGGGTGGGTTCATCTGGTTGGGACCTGATTTACTTTGGCGGGAAGTTTGATGACTTGTCACTGCTCGGTTTCAATATATTTGTTGTGATAAAAAGCAATCAAAAGCGAAACATTAGCTGACTTAATAACCCCTTTTTAGCCACTGCATGCTAGATAGACCATTTCCGTATACACGGTGTCAAACCATGGAATTCAATTTACGAATATAAGAACAACATTCAGAATATAAGTTGACGGGGTTAACTCCCAGAGTTTATTTAATCCTATTCAAACCATGATTTTGAAGTAATGAGGTAACGTATTGCTCTGTACCGTTTATGAATGTAAATTGCATTTGGAGGAACAACTTTATCATAGAGAGCGTTTTATTTTAAAAAATCGCATACTATGCCTTTAAAGCTTCAATTCATAGAGGGCGTTCAATGTAAAAGATCGCATACTATGCCTTTAAAGCGGCGTCAACTTATAATGCTTTTTTGAGCCAACAATACTGCTCATTTCTATCAAAATAATCGAAAGACCAGGTCGGTGGCAGCTCTCCGCTTGCATCTTCAGATCTCTCAATATCATTCGGATGTGTGTCCGTCTCAAGTTTCAAGGTGTTACCAACATTACCATCTTTTGGCTTGTTGACCGGTGGGTGATCGAGAGAGGCAGAAGCGAGTTTGCTGTGATTGGCGACTGGTTCTTTGGGTTCACGGTAGAAATGTTCCCATCCCGGACATGGTTGATCTGTGATAACGGTAGATGACGTATCCAACATCTTATAAAAACACAAATCAAGACAAATTGGTACAAATAAGGTCTTAAAGGGAATAGCGCATGGTGAGGAAAAGAACCACTGACGGCGATTTTTACCAGCTAAAGCTTAGCTCATAACTAATGCATCACTTACATCATACGATAGAAAATGCGTTCAATCAAATGAAGGATGGCTGATTGAGCGTGCCGTCTACATTGGGTTAAGAGATTGTTGTAGAGTCGCACACAATACCGCTTGCATGTAAACATACGTAGAACAATTACAGACTGCGCCAATGTCCAACGTGTTTAGATTCAAATAGTCGCCGCGCGCTGTTCAATTTTCGTTAGAATCCTCACCATGAACACTTCCCTTTAACGTATCAATGAATCAGATTGAAAGTAGAGGACTCAAAATTTGTCTCGAAATCCGATCGCTATTGTTGTAAGAATCATCTGCAAGACTCGAATATTCGAACTTGGATATTCAGGTCGCTTTAAAGGCATATTATGTGATCTTTTCCAATTAGCGCCCTCTATCATTGATTTTTATTATGAAAGCAGATTTTCTTGCAGATTTGCATTTTTGATCATAAATCGTAGAGATCTTCCAAGTTACAGATCGATACGATTCCTAATTACTTCAAAATCATGGTTCGAAAATAGATTGTACCGAGCGGTACAATCTATTTGTCAAATTTTACTATAACATTCACTCTAAAACCATGATTTTGAGGTTATTAGGAATCGTATCGCTGTGTAACTTGGAATATATTTATGATTTATTATCAGAAAAGTAAATTCTGCAAGAAAATCTGCTTCCAATTTTTTTCTTCGAGGATTGAGGGCGTCCCCTGGAAAAGATCACATAATATACCTTTAATATCAACACTCAAACATACAAGCAAACAATATGTAATGTTGTGACAATTCAGCGGTTGGCTGCGATGACAATAACATTTGGACCTTTATTATTTTATTTTAATATCGTAAAGAGAAATGAAAAGAAGAAAAAAATAACAAAAACTAGTTAGTATAGTATTAGGCCTGTAGGAAAGATTCCTGAACTTTTTTTTCTTCAAATGGCGCTGTTGTGTTTTGGATTTACACCTCGAAGAGAATGGGGACCTTGACGTTTAACCCCAGCAGCGCGAAATAAAAAAACCCCGTAAAATACTGTCAGCTTTCCCCCATAGGATAAGAGCTGTTAGACTCGAGTCTTTCGAGTTCGAGTCGATTATTTTGCGACTTGACTTGCAAATATTGGCATCGACTTGTGACTTGACTTGGACTTGCAGTCTTAGGCCTAACAAATAAAATGTTGTCTCAGCACCGTTTGGCTAAACAGCAATGTGCTTTTTTTTTGCTTTTTTTCTCTCCTTTGTTTACAAAAAAGAGCTACGGTATGTCCTATGCGATTTTTAAAATTTATTTTTAATTTTATAAAAATACAAATACGAGGGTCATTCAATAAGTTCTACCTCCTACCTCATAACTTTCTTATTATATAAGCCAGTCTTATGAAATATCACACAATTGTAGCTTGGAACCTCAGCTACGAATTCATTGTAAATTGATCTGAGTACTGGGTGCACTTTTCTAGAGGTGCAGTGAAAACCAACCTTACAATTAGTGTGACGTAAACGGATGAAAAACAGCAAAAAATCGCCGAAGTGCTATTCATTTGGCTATTGTAAGAAGCAAAACATACCTATCGGTCAATTATAACCGTTCGAAATGTCACATATTTCTTTAACAGACCATAAACATTGAATGTGACTGATTTCTTTGGAAAGATTATGCCCTCTGTTTAACCAGAACCAGATCGGGACAACCGTAAGTTTACCCCTTCCCTAGCGCACCCTGCAAAAGGCATATCGTCAGCCTGCTTCGATAATTGCCTAACTCATTTTTTCTAGTTCTTAGAAAACAACAAAAGTATGAAACCTGTTACCTGTGTACCTGTTACTCATTTTGTATTATTGATGGATGGATATTCATTATGTGGAATGTGCCTTTGATTGTCGATGCCTCAATTGGCGTGCATGGATGCACTAATCCAAGTCATAAACAGATGAACACAGCCATACAATAATTTGATTAATTCCATGGATTTGTCAATGCAAATTCAATAATGCAAAATGAGTAACATGTTGGAGTGGTCTGGTGGCCCTTTTTCAACAAAACTCTTCATTTATCAACACTTTTGATTGGTCAATGACTTAGGTATTATAACAGCATGTGCATAATGTAATGAAGTCATGATTTATGCAAAAAACTAAGTTTTGCTGAAAAGTGAGTTAGGCAATTATCGAAGCAGGCTGACGATATTTAACTTTCATGAGAACCAAGTGATTTTCAATATACCGGACTAAATAGAGGAATTACAAGTCTCCCAAAGAGATAATTTTCTATAATTTACTACCTAATTGACTATTCTGAAGGTGGCATATAATGACAATTCATAAAGTGACTATTATGTTAAAGATTTAACGTCTAGACATCACTGTGGCTTGAGTTGTAACAACAAAAGTTATACTGATTATCAGTATTCCAGTATGCCAAAGGCATAGCAATACATTTGAGTTGATATTACACTATTTGCGAGCCTATAAGAGTTAATGTTGCTTACAATCTCAATCAAACATGATAATACTATACTTTTATCAGATATCATTCATTGATTTCCATTTTCAGTATTAAAATCATGCTATTATATCAAACCATATGATACGGAAAACCCCCCGAAAAACATGCATTTATTTTTAAGGTAATTTTCCGTTTCCGTTGTCCAAAATCTCTCTCCGGATTTGACCGCATCATATGAAAAGTAAAACCGATATTGATTATCATTTAATATAAATGTCTACCTATGATTCAGAGCTATAATTATGACAAATGTCATGAGGCTGACATTCATATTAGCAATTTTATGAGGGAGGAGGTAGAACTTATTGAATGACCCTCGTATATTCAATAGTTTTGCTTTTGCCTTTTTAATAAAAGTAATCCGACATGATCAATGCACATTGTACGCTTATATTCTCTTTATCTCTTAACTTCACAAAGTTAGTTGAATGTGTGTTGTCAGTCACAAAGTTGCCGAGTGTCGCCGAAACAAACTAGTTAAAAAAGGGCTGCCGCGCGTAGCGAAAGCTCATTTTAAATGCGTGCTGGTTAGCTGAGACAATGTATTGAATTGTGTTAGCCTTATGACAAAATCATATTTGTAATCGATTCATCGCTATTCGATATCATAGTTGTCAAATCCGCGATGTCGTCGTCCGATCGGGCAACTTTGAACATCCTATTTCTGTTGTTTTGGGTTTTGGTTGTGTATAAGCTGGGACAAAAGAGGAGGAGGAAACACAACGCGATCGACCTCGTTAACTAAATCCATATTTCTATACAACTTTACAATAGATTCGTCATTCATGAGTACCCTCTGTGTGCAATCTAGTTGCCGCTGGTATATAACCAACTGGAAGGTCCTGCATACATTTTGCTTATACATTTCTATCTCAGAGAAATTCCCTAAATAATACTGTTAAATACCAAATGAATATATGGGAACACGTGTAGCTCCAATGAGTAATACAGTTTTGATAATATTAAAATATGATGAAATTGCATTAAATATCAAAACTCAATGTTCCGGTTATATGCGGGTAATCAAAGTATTCACACATTATAGCTAAATACAGATAAGTCACAACTCCAGGTTTAATTTGAGTTCCCCAGACTGCCCCTTCTTCCTATAGTAGATCAAAGACAATCAAATTTTATAAGCAAATCATACTCTTCCACATTTATCAATCGGTTTATATACTTTAGTTTAACACGGTATGTCTTTTCATTGGATCTCAATATGAGCGACTACAAACTCATTATGATACTATTCCTGTACCATATCACGATTCCACAACGCTATTGATTCACCTATTCAAAAGTCCCGCGAATATACGCACCACGACAGGTGATGCATTCATTATGTTGTTGTCTTTGTGGTCTAGGGGTCGCCAAACTGATTGTTCAAAGGATTCGATACCGTAGTGCTTCCTTGTCTCTTTATTCCAAGGTTAAAGGGACACTAAGAGATGTGTTGGAGGCTGCACCCTCAATTATGATAAAAACTGGGATTGGTATATGTTTACAATTGTACTACATGTATGAACTTACACTTATAAGGATTAAGAAGAATCAGCCCTCTTTATACAACAAAACGTCGGTTCATAAATGCTGATTGAACAGCGATCAGCATTTTACGTCAACAGTGTCCCCTGCAGCACGCGTGATAAATAACGCGAATCATATTTACTTAGAGGGCGTTTTAAGAAAAGGTTCAATAAGTAGCGATGGTATTGTTTTAATCAAGTTTTGATGTGTTTTTTGTGAGTAGAAACAATAATAATGGTATTTTGTAATGCTCATTTTGAATTCTGAAGTAAATTAATATAAAAACAACAACAACAATTCAACACCCTGCGTGTCCCTTTAAGTGACAAAATCAAATGTTGGTGATTTTTTAACAACTGTGCGACCATTTTTCGTCACTTAGCCTGATTTCTTTTGGCAACCCTGTTCGATATTCGATCGAAATACAGCATTGCGCGTGGCCTTTTTTCTATAGTTGGTCCGAACAAAATAATGTGTAACTTGAACTGTTCATGCTTGTGTCTTGACTTGTGTTTGTGCCGAATGACTTGTGACTTACCAATTTGCTGACAAAACACGGTAATTAACTGACCAAATGCGCACGTACATTGGCAGCTAGTTGCTATTTTACACCAATTTGCCCATATTGAGGTATAGTTTGGCTTTCTACGCGCTTTTAAAAACTTCATTTTGGGGGCAAAATGCGCGTAGCGCGAGAAAAATGTACTCTGATTTCTTCCTAATTTTAGCGTTGGTAAAATAATTGTATCTTCTTTGTTTTTTAAATTAGGGGCCCTGGGCCCTGGCCCCATCTTGCCTAATGGTAAATCCAACCCTGGGCGTGACAATGTGTCCGTATCGGTTATTATACACCTGCGTTATTAAAATCAATAGATGCCGTGCAAATAGTTGACGGTCATGCGCAGTCAATTCTAAATCAGGTGGAGATTCAAAACATATAATATATATAAATCAGGATTACGAATAGTTCAATTCACTGAAAATCTACCACTGCTATCTACTACTATAGGGCAGAAATATTTACAAACCCTGGACTATGATTGATATGATTGAGGGCGTGGTACTTGCTATTTCATCGGCCTAGAAAAAACAAATATTTGTTGACCTTTAAACTTTGAACAAGAATCACGACTCTGAATGAATAATCGTTTTACAATTTAATTTATATGACATGGGACGATTTGTATTGGTTTCTCCATGTATTATAACACTAATGAATAAATAAAAGAAAACTAAAACATGGCAAATATATTATAGGGCCGTATTTTCGAACGCACGACCACTCTATGGACGAGATTTGTGGTGTTTAGATGAATCGCATTTTGTTAAACACGTCGTTTAAAAGATAAGCTCGCGTTTAATTTAAACACAGGTTTAGTTACCGTGTTTAGTTCAAGAATACGACCCATACAATTTACTTACTCCGGCACCGATAGTCTCCACTCTCCAGTCGCAATATTTGTACCCGAATTTGAGGTACGCTTTTGAGAGTTGTGGTGTGGTGCAGAGTACTACCCATTTGAATCCGTGGTTCCTGCACATATCCTCATTCATCGTCATGAGTTTACGCCATAAACCTTGGCCACGATATTGTCTATCAATGACATCTGTTAATAAAATAATTTTGAATTACTCGATTTTTTATTACGAAATTAGAACTAATTGGCTGGCATTGAAATATACAGCAATGTGTAATCTCTGGTAAAAAGTAAGGTATCAAAATGTAACCAGCAACATTCTTCAACGGTGTATATCAATTGTATGACCATGCAATGCTTTTTTTTTTATAGGAGGGGGTAGTTCTATCCCGGTACTACATGTAGTGTCGTCTACTGACAAAGTCGTGAAGCATATTTATCATCGTGTAAGGATGTAAGGGAACTTTTTTGGACACTCGGCATCTCGCCTTTTTTGGTTTTCATTTCCGAGAATTGAAGGCGGTCCTCCATGTTGTACGCACGCTACACTGAAAGGATGCCTGCTTTACATTATGGGTAAGCCAACGATCGAGGTTGTGCTTGAGATATTCTTAATGATCTCTCCGCAATTGTATGGAAAGTGTTAGCGGTTCTGTTTTCGATGCACCCTATTTACAAAGTAATAGAGCGCTATAACAGACTTTGATTTTAACCTTACATTATTGCTAATTCGTTAAATCATTCTTTTCTTTATGCCTGCATAGTATAGGTTCCCTTCCTCGTACGTTTACACTTTTGTAAAATGATTGCTCACAACACGTCCATTTTAGCGCTTATATCGACTGGAATTTTCAAGTTTACTTTTTCTTTAAGTTCATGACGTGTAAATCTTTGAAATGCAACATTTTTAACAGGATGTTAATAAGGAAAAAATCCGATTTTGACCGACAAAGATTCACGTTATTTATTTCCGGTATGCAATGATATAGAACATATTTATTCTAAAGATTTACAATTGAAATACCTGTTTCAAAGTAAACGCACTTTTCGATGTTTCTGACTTCAACGAGTCGCCTGTGGCCATACACCGTTTCTGTCGGTTTGTCGAGATCCCCCACAAGAGCGATAGAGTATGGCAAACCGGTAAAGGTGTTCTCTAATATTTCTAATCTGAAAAGAAAATGTAAATACATATTTGAATGTCTACCTAATTTGGGACTTGAAACTCAATATGTAATTATTATATATCATAATATAGCCCATAATAAGACGCTTCAAAATTATTGTTTTTTTGTTCTGGTTGCTATGGTAACCATAGAGGAGCTGTGATTGGCTAAAAACGACTACGAATGTAACTAATTACGCAAACTTCTATTGTACCCATTCTTAGGATAATGATGTATAATGATATTCCGCACGCTTTAATGGAGCCGGAACTTTGATACGGTTGCCGTGGCAACCGGTAACCGACCAATGACGTAATTTTGCGACCTAATTCAAAATTGAGGCCGAAAATATAAAATCAGGCTTCATTAAGGCGCAGATCCACTAATTTGCAACATGAATTTCAAATATCATAACATTTCGTCATTGCGTTATTGAGTTACGTTCGTAGTCGTATCGCAATTATGCGCTTTTTGAAATTCTGAGAAACAGGCCGCGTAAAATCACATAACGTAGAGGGCGCTTTTTACTAGTAAACTAACCTTTACATCCAATTGTTTAACATTTATGTTTGCAAAAAGAATTATTGTAATTTATAATAAACGTTTTGGTAATATAAATGCAGTAAATTAATTGTAATATTTTTACACCGTTGCCATGGCAAATCGTTAAATATCGCAGGGTTAAAAAACAATAAAATACATAAGAAATACACCAAAATTACGAAATATGAATCTAATTTCATGGTAAATGTAAATTCAATTTTATAATACCATTATTGAATATAAAATGTTGTACTAAACCTTTATTAATATGTTTTCCAACATTTAGGTAAATATCACTGCTTGAAAAAAAAATTACACGTTAATCTAATAGGAAACCGCAATTTTGATACAAATTCGCGTCATCGATATAACTTTGATCAAACACAACATTAAAATGGAATGTCAAATAAAAAGTATTTTGAAGCTAACATTTTACTGCATATGATGTTTACAATAATTCACATTACTTTTACCTAGCCAAAAACACATATTTCTCACCCATAACCCCCTTTAAACATCGCCAGCTTTAAACTCGGGAGTGTTTTGTTCAGCTACATTAGAACATCTGCATGTGTAATTTCTTTCCCTAATCATCCAATGGGGAGATAAACAAATCCTGCATCTTGATATCTCTCAATCACCTCCAAACAAATCGTCGCTGTTCTGACATAACGGCACATCACTTTACAGGATACTTATGTTGGTTCTTTTCTCCTCCCAGTTAACTCCTAACATTCTTCTCCATATCCACATTTCAGCAGCCATTCTTCGATTTTCATCTGCTTTGGTTAGAGTCCATCCCTCCAGACCGTAAAGGAGCACGCACCATACCAATGCTTTTACAATCTTTGTTTTAAGGTTTGTTGTGAGGTTGCGGTCATTTCATAGGTCCTGGAGTTCTATCATCCTTCTCTTGGCCATTCCGATTCTAGCTCTTATATCAGCTGTGCAACTAGCAGATGTGGTTTTCACAGAGCCTAGGTATTTGAAGCGACTAACTTGTTCAACATCCTCGCCATCGATTGAGATATTATGCACAGGCTGTTCTTCTCCAGTTGTTAGAAGTTTTGTCTTTTTGACATTGAGCTTGAGATTGAGATTCTCTGCCTGCATACTTTACAGCTGATGTTAGCCTCTCGATGTCTTCTTCAGAGGTTTCAAAAAGTGCAGTGTCATCGGCATATCTGAGATTTGAAATTGGTGTACCGCCTACTTTTATCCCATACTGGTTAACATCAGCGTCTCTCATGACTTTTTCTGTGTAGGAGACGAACATGTGTGGTGAAGCAATGTATCCCTGCCTCACACCTTTACCTAGGTTGAATTCATCTGTATTTTCACCATTCCATCTGTTCCTTGCCTTCTGATTCACATATAGGGATTGAAGCAGTGCTACAAGATGTGCTGGAAATCCCATCTTTATCATCGCAGAGAAAAGCTTGATGTGGCTCACAGAGTCAAATGCTTTGGAATAATCTATGAACATGATGAAGGCTTTGTGACCTACTGCAATGATTGTCTCCATCAAGATCTGCAGACAAACCAGCATATCGACATTACCCCCTGCCTTTCCTGTAGGCGGCTTGCTCTTCTGGAAGTTCTTGATCTAGTTTGGCTTTCAGGCGTGAGATGATGATCATCAGTTGTAGAACCTTACTTGTATGGCTGATGAGGGCAATTGTCCTGTAGTTGGAGCACTGTTTGCGGTCGCCTGATTTTAACAGCATGACACATTCTTGCGCTTTCCAGTCATTTGGCCAGTCGCATTTGATCCAGATGCATGTACATAACTGATGTAGTGCCTTAATTCCGTGCTGGCCTGTTGATTTTATAAGTTCAGCAGGTATCTCATCAAGGCCTGGTGATTTCTCATCCTTGAGTTTCTTGACAGCATACATCACTTCATCCATTAGCGGTGGAGGTTCCATGTCATCGTCAAATGCTCTGTTCATTTTTGTCAGTGGTGTTTCTCCATCTGGACTTTCAAAGAGTGTGCATGGCACCATACTCTCTCCATCTGTTCATAATATTTGATGGTTCACTTAGCACTGCTCCATCTGTGTTTTTACACATGCTTGGTTTGATGGAGTGGATTTATTTTGGAGTGATCTGATCTGATGAACATTGTTTTGGATTTCCAGTTGCATCAAAGTCTTTTATTTGTAGACATTACTCTTCAAGCCATACTGCCTTGTCCCTTCTGATTTGTCTTGTATTTCAGCACGCACTTCTTTATAACGTTCTACTTTGGCTGGTGAGGTTTGCTTGCGTAGTTGACTTTTTCCTCAGCTAGTTTCAACACTTCTTTGCTGATCCATGGTTTCTTTGGGGATCTTTTGACTCTTCCAAGTGTCTCCTCAGCTGTTTCAGATAAGATGGTTTTGTAAGTCCATTAGGATACTGGTCATTAAATATACTAAAACACGGCTGTATCAAACGTGGTTTGGTACGCAATTGAACCACGTAATCACACACATACCTGCTTGACTTACCATTAGGATACTGGTCATTAAGTATATCAATACACGGCTGTATCAAACGTGGTTTGGTATGCAATGGAACCATGTTATCACACACATACCTGTTTGACTTTCCATTAGGATACTGGTCATTAAGTATATCAATACACGGCTGTACCAAACGTGATTTGGTATGCAATGGAACCATGTAATCACACACATACCTGTTTGACTTTCCATTCGGATACTGGTCATTAAGTATATCAATACACGGCTGTACCAAACGTGGTTTGGTATGCAATGGTACCATGTAATCACACACATACCTGTTTGACTAGGATACTGGTCATTAAGTATATCAATACACGGCTGTATCAAACGTGGTTTGGTATGCAATGGTACCATGTAATCACACACATACCTGTGAGACTTTCCATTAGGATACTGGTCATGAAGTATATCAATACACGGTTGTATCAAACGTGGTTTGGTATGCAATGGTACCATGTAATCACACACATACCTGTTTGACTAGGATACTGGTCATTAAGTATATCAATACACGGCTGTATCAAACGTGGTTTTGGTATGCAATGGTTCCATGTAATCACACACATACCTGTTTGACTTTCCATTAGGATACTGGTCATTAAGTATATCAATACACGGCTGTATCAAACGTGGTTTGGTATGTAATGGAACCAATGTCAGGTTTGTACTATGATGAACATGTCTTCTACTTGTAAACATGGTAACCGATCCAAGTGCTGGACCTGAACGAGCTCTCATCATAGCCTATTTCACTAATGTCGAAGAATCAACGTGATATGCAGTGGCGGATCCCGGTTTAAAATTTACGGGGCGGGGCTGACTTAATTTAGTGACCAATCAGAGAGTAGCAAAGCGAGCGGAGCGTCTCAAGGCGTAGGGTTCAGGGGTTCGAAGCTCATGGGTTGTAGG
Organism: Ophiura sarsii; assembly: GCA_035610835.1. Classification (NCBI taxonomy): domain Eukaryota; kingdom Metazoa; phylum Echinodermata; class Ophiuroidea; order Amphilepidida; family Ophiuridae; genus Ophiura; species Ophiura sarsii. The sequence goes on along the minus strand of CM069457.1, from coordinate 54,120,775 downwards.
GTTTCTATGAGGCTCATGAAAGCTCTTCTGGGATATATATATCTTATTAAGATTAACTTGCAATTTATAGAACAGAAATGTCAAACGACCTAACTATTTTTAAGACGCATATAAAAACAAATTTAAAATGATGACATAAACATCGACTATTTGTACTAAAATGGTCCAGAAAACGTTCCTGAAACCATGTTATTAAGCTTAAACAGTTAAGAAAGTTTAAGCAATCTCATTAGTTCTCAGAGAAATCGGCGACATCTAGATGAGACAACTTAACACGGGGAGGTGGGGCCTACGTTTTAACAGTGCGCCCGACCTTCACAATGCGTGGTTTGCTCCATAACGCGCACTTCTCCAGTGCGTCTTTAGCGCTTTTCCTGCGTTTATGCCGGCACCGCAACGCTTACGCATGGTTTACTCATCGCATGTGATTGGATGGAATGTTTGTGGGTTATTCGATCCTAGCAGGGGTAAAAGTTGTCAAATGTGGACAATAAAATGTACTTATTTCTTTGATAAATTTCTAAAGTATGATTGTTTAAGAATGAGAATAAAGGTATTGTTTTTAGACCGTACCCGTGATATATTGTCTGACATAAATGCGTTCGATAGTATTATTTTTTGCGTAGAACAACTCCGCCTGCGGTGTCGTTGTTCTGCTTAAAATAATACTATCGTCCGCATTTATGTCAGACAATATATCACGGGTACGGTCTAAAAACAATACCTTTATTCTCTAAATATAAAATCGCGCATAGCGCAAAAAAATGTCTATTGTAACACTAAAAAGGTCGAGAAAAACGTACCTGAATCCATCTTGTTAAGCTTGAATAATAAAACATCGAAACTATTTCGCGCATAGCACTCCAAAATTGGATATTTAAACACTCAAATGTCGAGAAAAAGTTCATGAAAGTTGGCTATATTTTAAAAATAAATGGTCAAAAGAACGTTTCTGAAACCATCTTGTTAAGCATGAATCATTTAACCTTGAAACTAATGTGCGCGAAGCGCAAAACAAATGACTATTTTAACACTAAAAAGTACAGAAAAACGTTCCTGAAGCCATCTTGTTTAATAACTTTGTATATATTATCGATACGTGTCGTCCCTGTTGCAGAATATGCCACGTGCTCATTATGATTATTTACTGGCATTTTTATTAAACAAAACGCCTAAAGTTATCAAATACATTTTACTTTAGGCATGAACATAATATTAATAATGTTTTTCTGCAGTAGAATATGCCACGTGTTCATTATGATTATTTACTGGTTTTTTAATTTAAACTAAATTAAGCTATCAAATACATTTTACTTTTTGCATGAAAACATTAACAATATAACAACAGTAAAAACGGACACGTGTTGATGTCATTACATGATGTATTTTTAATTAAAACAAAACCCATATAATCATTGCAATCATACCAAACACACACACTCCTCAAAACTTTATTTTCAATCACCATGATCAATAGCGTAAAACTCTCTTACGTGACAACACGTTTCCTTTTAGTTTCGATTGAATTTAAACTTTAGAGTACGTCGTATACCATGAATAGTATAATGTCAGTATCTCAATTATGATGGTCATCGGTATTTCCTTCTAAATTAGAAGTGTCTAAGAGCGTGTTTCTACTGTGTAACTTACCGGTAATTACCGTTCAGTTGCCAATTAGAAACAGCCAGATAACGCTTATTAACGCTATGTTTTTTTCCAACGGTGCACAAACCAGGTTTGTTCGGTAATTAACTTGCCCAGTAGACACAGCCACCCGTTAAATCTAACGCTAAGTTCTTTGTGACCCGGAGGTATACACCTGCACGCTGGATTCTACGCATTGTAACTCCGCGTTTGCGACGAATTTCATGTTCGTTTTTTTTTTTTTTTTTGGTTAACATGCCATATTAAAAGACAAGGAATTACGAAGGCAGTCTTTTTCAGTTGGGCGGTATTTTTGGTATAACAAGGTTAAATGTCGTAGCCCATCGATTAGGACGCTTATGCACTTAGCGGCAACTGTTCGCGAGTAGAACTACGTGGGGGGGGGGGGGTTAAAAAGTTAACGGTAATTACCTTTAAGTTAACTCAGCGTTAACTTTACAGTGCCCCAGTAGAAAACGCTCATAGTCGAGTTACATTCTGGGTGAGTATGTCTTTTCACATCGATTTTGAGTGGCCTGAGTATAGAACTAGGCCACTGGCCATTGATATCTGACCTTACCATGGACTGGATTGGGACGCTTAGAGGTTCGGTTGAAAATTTAGCTTGTCATTAATATTGCCTTTATTAATGTTTACCCATGACTTCTAAAGGACCATTAATAATATTAAATGTCACGTTTCTTGTTTGTATTTTCACAGTTTTCAGGTTTTGAAATCCACATCGGAGCTTGTTAAATCTGTCCAAGCTAGCTTACACTATACATCAATGCCCTTACTACCGAACCAGCTTTTAATATCATTTCATTTTCTAATAATGATTGAAAACGTAATTATTTTGTTTGTAGCAGATGTTTGCTTCATGTTGATTTTTTCAAATATACGAGGAGGAAAACATGAAATTAATATAAATCATATATATAGGCCTATTAATTATATTGCGTGGAGATCAATCACGTTTAAGGGTGCACTACACTAAATGGGGGTACCCCCTACCCTTAAGTCGGTGTTTAAAGCTAGAATCGGAATGTGCATCACAAAATCCTCAATTTAAAAAAACTTGACAGTAATACAATTCCGTAAATGCCTATGATTTTTGATTAATTATGATTAATGGGACATCACCTACATGCACCCTGACTATAAACTGTGAATATATCATCTAGATAAATTTTGAGAGATCTTTCAAATTTGTGCATTTTACTATTGGAAACATTGCCGATTACGGCGACATTTTCAAGCCCGTCAGAGAGGTAGTGAACTCCATGGGCGTATTTTGGAAAATCGAACAGGCTCACCTACCTATTTTCTTCACTTTTTGTTGAAAAATGTGATCATTTTTAAGAAAAAATCACTCTACAAGGTCCAAGTTTGCAATTTAGTGGTCTAAAACAGAGTTTTATATCAGTGTTTTTGTACATATTCCTATGGTTGCACACCACCAAATACATCTCCCATAGGCTTACACGTGAAATGCACAATTTTAAAATGGATATTTCTCGACGTTATAAGAAACTGGTATCTTGAAATTTGGTTTCAACTTGAAGATGAAAGCCATGACTACTAACTCAACAACTCATATATGGGGGTAACCGGCATATTTTTTGAGCTAGAGCCTTTTCAAAAAGTACGAGTTGAGTTTTCCCGGTCACACGCAATTGTTGATTTAGATGATGGCGTCAGATACCGGAAATGACCTGAACACAAATGTCTCTGTTAAAATATTAAAAAATCATCATTGCATCAATTTTTTTGGACCTAAAGAATGCTGATGTGTCTGTCAAAATTCACATTATATTAATTTCGCCATAACATGTAGTAAATACCCTAATTTTAAACTGTAATTTACAATAGGTCCCCCGTTTCGGCATAGAAACGGGCCGGTTTTGGACTATTGACGTTATTTAGTGGTGTGAAACCCTATGGAGCCCTATTTAGTGGTGTGATCCCTTAAGCAATGTGGCTAGATTTGACCCTTGACCCTGTATATCAATCTAATTAGGTCAGATATCAGCTGTTTTGAAAGTGTGTAGCAGACAAATATTGTAAACAATGATATTTAAACTAGATTGTGTGTGTTTCGATCCAATTGTTGCCTTAATTTGACCCATCCCTATTGGAAACACTGTAATTCTATGCTATAGAGAAAAAAGGTGATTTTTACACACGCCGCAAATCTCAGACAACCTGATTGTAAGCGGACTGGATCAAATTCGGCAGTCCTGCATAGTTGTACGGTGCACAGCTCAAAGTGGGAGTCTTGGGTAAAATAATGTCATGTATGCACCTGATTAGGGTAAATGGGGGGGGGGGGGGGGTGATACTGAGCAGCATAAAAGTAACTTACAATGAAGCTTTGAGTAAAATTTAGCTTACTTTGAAACAATCTATGAAGTAAGCTTATAAATAAGTTTAATTTGATTCCATTCATGGGCAGTATCATGTTACGTGCCCCGTAATGGGACACGAAATGTGATGGCGTTGATTCCTTATGACGTCACGAACGGGTAAGCCAAACATGATATTGCCCATGCATGGATGATGGATGGAGAAGGCCACAGTGCATGTACTCAGTAAAAAAAAGCCTAGACATTTATTTCAACAAGAATTTCTTTCAAAAGGATGACTGCTGTCCTGACAAGTATTTATTTTAAAAAGGATGGTAGCTATTCTCACAAAATGTAATATTCCTATGTTAATTTTGCTATCTTCAGTAGATAGCAGGTATCCATGCATGACAATTTCCACTCATACATAATTATAACAACATGGAAATATCATTAAAGTGGTCATAAAATGTTCCAAATGAATCAAGGTAACTATTCCAGTACATTTCAAATACATTCAGCAAAATATAAATTTCCTTAAATAAAGCCATTGGTGTCATACCATGCATATTCTGTGGGTAATTAAAATGTTTCAGTGGTTTTCTTTCATGTTTTTCATTGAGTAATTTGTAAGGTTTTTAAAATAATTCAAAAATATTTAGACATTTTCAATATTTATCTAAAATGTTTCATTTGTTTATCTGGTCCTATAGTAAGCCCATGAAATTTGAAACTAGTGTTGCGGTATCATGCATAACATATTGGAGAAGTGATGATAGAATATACAACTAAAATACCATATGAACTACAATTTTCTTGTTTTGCTCTTTGGTATTAGGTAGTAGTCCTAAAATCAGGATTTGATTCCAATTTCAATCATCTGGGGGCAATAATTGCCTTCTGACTACTGTTATTAGGCCACAGTATCCTAAAATAAGGCGAAAATTCGACTCAGCTCGGCAAGGACTCACATTATTTATCAGTGTGGAATCCTTAAGGGAACATCGTGTTTTGGTTTATTGTTTTCACTTGCAATTTTATTCCTCACAATGACATAAATACAGCATTTTTTTGATAAAGATACCACAAGTTATTTTGTTACCATTTAAAATCAGATCCAATCCAACCTTGACTTATCCCTTTAAAATGTGCTATCTACTGAATACGGCAAACTACCAAGTATCCTGGATTGTTTGTGTCACGCCGATTCGTTTTAGGATAACAGGTTGCAAAAAGAATTACAATTGCTATATTTTAACATTATTATGTTATGGTCAGGGGGCCATGGGGATAGTTTATGACAAGCATAGATCGTCAATAGAGAGGGGATGATTATCTCCCGGATAATCTCTATGTAATACACCTATCAGTTGTAAGACGCACTATACGACCCCCGGGAGAGGTGCGTCGTGGGTGCGTCGTTTACCAATAATTTTTGACGGAGGGTACGTCAGTGGCAGCCTTTGGTCCGTCAAAAAAATGACGGAGGGTGCGTCAAGGTCCGTCACTTTACATGGGCATGATCAATGGGTGCGTCACAGTGTACATCTGTTTACGAACAACAAAATTCGACCTTTAAATATACGCTATAGGCCTACTATACCACATAACTCCTTGATACCGCCAACCAGGCTCTACTTTAATACCGTAAACATCACTCTGATATTTTATACCGCATGTTCTAAAATGCCTGAAATCACTCGATCATCGCCAATTACAATACAAGAGTTTGGCAATCGGAAAAAAACACGGAACCGACAGTAGACCGACCGAGAACCTTACATTTTTAGAGTAGTATTACGTATAAGATAGGGGATCAGCATGGCGCTCTTCCGCACAAGCGCAGAACAATCTAACAACACAGAGGTAGGAGGACAGGCCCCCGGAATTGAATTTGGTCGGGGATGTGCGGCAGGAGATTCAAATAAAAAACATACCCATTTCTAAGGGTGATTTGTGGAGAAACGGTACCCATTTCTAAGGATTTTGCTTCATTTATAGAAATGTTCTCGAAATTGTTTCATCCTCATCCTGACGTTTATGATAATCAGTTAAATATTTTATGCATTTTAGACCTGTCAGACATTATTGTGCATATAAAAGTCCTCTTGGTTCCGTCCCGGTCCCGTTCCGGGGTCTATATATTCGAGGGCCAGGGTTGACAACATCGAATAAGGGCAGATCCCCCGTGAATCAAAAGTAGTTTCATTTTCAGTAGTCATCATGTTTTATCCAGTTTAGTCAACGATATCTGACGACGGGGTGCGTCGTCATGGTCCGTCAGAATCCACCAATGGTGCGTCCAAAAATTGACTGAGGGTGCGTATGTGGATGGCAATGGTCCGTCGTTTTTTTGACACAGGGTGCGTCATGGTACATGAGAAGTTGACGCACCTCAGTAAAGTGACGCACCACTCCCGGGGGTCGTATAGTGCGTCTTACAACTGATAGGTGTATAATACAGCGACCTCACCTTATTGTTATTTTGCTCCATTATTTTGTATGAATGGAGCCATTCGTAAAATCACGAATGGAGAGTTATTGCTAAGAATGGAGAATTTTTTGTTAAAAATGGAGAGTTATTGTTAAGATTGGAGAGAAAAGATAAAAGACACAAGAAAACAGATAAGACAAAAAAAGATATAAAAAAAGAAAAAGGAGAAAAGAAATAATAAAGAAAAAGAGAGAAAAGAAAAGAAAAAGAAAAGAAAATATATAATAACAAACACAAAATAAAGGGGGAAAGAAAAACCTAGAAAAGGCGGAATGAAAAAGCAAAACATTACAAAAGGGAAAGAAAAAAGACATAAGAATATAAAAAGAAAAAAATGTAAAAAGGAAAAGAAAAAAACAGGCTAAGGAAAACAGAAACTGGACCCAGTATTTTTCGAATGCTTCCTCCATTTCGTCTAATGACGACCGATGATGATGATGATGATGATGATGATGATGATGATGATGATGGTGATGATGATGATGATGATGATGATGATGATGGAAAACAAATTGAAATGAAAAAGTATACCTCAAATAATATAAAATAATCAATTGATAAACAAAATAAAACAGTAAAAAAGTGTGTGAAATATTTACATATTAATTGTAACCAAATTATGTATGTAGCCCTAACATATCAACAATTTAAAGTAGGCTAGATAATTTTGTTTACTGTGTCCTTTTGTTTTTTGAAGATATGATAACTATATTTTGTTTGTGTAATGCTGTGTCTGTTAACAACCTTTTTTTAAATCTAGGTTTTTCACTCATAGTTGTCAATCCATAACAATAACTCTCCACTTAAAAATAGCTCTCCATTCCTAATGAAAACTCTCCATTCTTAGAAATAAATAATGGAGCGAAATAGCAATAGGGTGAGGTCTAAGGTGTGTATTAAGCTTGAATAATATAACAATGAAACTATTTCGCTCGAGGCGCGCAAAAAAGTATAGTGTTCTAACTAAAATGGTCCAGAAAACGTTCTTGAAACATGTTGTTAAGCTTGAATAAGAAACATAATATCGCGTTAAATTGGCTATTTTAAACCGTTTTTTAGCCATCTACATTACGGTTCCGCGCCCTGTATAAAATCCAACTTTCTTGACCACGTCTTTGATGACATATCCAGGGTAATAAATCATCCCCTCCTACACCATTTATCTGATTTATTTTACACCAAATGTATCTTGCCAGCATGCGTGCTACCATTTCCACCGCTTATCCTAAGCATAGCTCAAGGCTCTTTAGCGTTGGTGTAACTAGAAGCTCTATATACTACATTTGAAAATGTTCTTGTGATAACAAATTCCAACTTTTAATATTCAATTTGTCATAAAAACTAGTGCTATATCATATTTTATAAAAACAAATGTTCACATTTCGAGAAAAAAAAATCACATTATATTATCCAAAGAGCAGATTTTAGTTGTAAAACTAGCCCAAATCGGGCGGAAAATCACCACGTGTGGAAAGTCATGTGGCAATACTGCAGTCCCTCAGGCTTGTTTCTAGTTCCACCGCTGCCACACTCAAGGTCCCCCAGCATGGGGGGAACTTACTAATACTAGCGTCATGGCCAGTTCAACCTATCAAACTTGGGCTCAAACCTTACAGGCAACTGGAATGTAATGAGTTTTAAGCTTGATAATTTAACATGGAAACTAATTCGCGTGAAACGCGTAAAAACTCTCAGTATTTTTTAAACTAAACTTGTCCAGAAAAACGTTCTATTTTTTTATTTATTTTTTGGTCTGGGGACCAGGGGGCTTGAGCGAGCGAAGAGGAATTTCCCCGGGATAAGAATAGTACCGTACCCGGCAGCCTACATTGGCACCTGTCCGTTGAGATTGGCAATGTCGTTTGAGATTGATATTGAAGGTTTTAAAGAGCTCGTTTTCGCGCCAGTTTGGAGAAAACCATGTCATCCCCCACCGCCCCTCCCCGCTCTCAAGTTTTTTATTCGGCGGCAATTCGCAAATGTTGACTTTCGAGTGAAATCCTTGTCGTATATGTTTCATTTACCCCCCCCCCCCCCTCCCCCCCCCCCCCCCCCCCCCCCCCCTAAATATGACAAACCTAGCCACGCCACCAATTCCATTTATGAACCCATCCACAACGCAGGACGCAACAGGTCTGGGTGTTACTATAGAAAGACGACCCAGGCCCAAATTCATACGATATATAATTCTAACTTCTATATTTTGCTCTGCATCGCATTGAGCACTCTCCAATACCCAGTACATAAATACACACATACAGCGTGTCCCCAAAAACTGGGTCCAAAATCAGCAGAGTTTGTAACTTTAAAAGTTAAAAATGTAGCTGCTCCATATTTGATATAAAGAAAGATATACCTGACCTTAATTGGGTAAAATGTGAGACCAATCAAATGGCAACTTTTTGAATTACAAAGCTTTCAACAGTGCGTTGTTAGAACCCGTTTTTCTCCAATTTAGCAATAAACCACCTTATGCCTTGCATTTGCGTTGTGTGTGCAAGTTTCCCCTCCATCATGTGCATGGTGTTTATTCTCCGAAATATCCTATGTTTGGTAGAAAAGAGTTAATTCAGCATTATAAATGCCCATTGCAGTAACCTTGTCGTTGAATATATACAAAAACAGAGCAACTATTACCCTGATACCATGCCTGGAAATAGCACCCGCCCACCTGCCCATAGCGGGTAAATTTTGTGTCAGGAAAAAGTACCCCGGCAACCGACTGGCGGGTAAACAATTCCAAACTCACGGTGCAAGTGTGAGAGTTACACTGGCTGGTGGAATTTCTGTCGGGCAGGTATTTTTGTGAGTTACGCTATCATTACGTTGGTCATACGCTATGTATACGTTCAATACGCTATGGATACGCTATGGATACGTCCATTCCATCACCGATGTCGGACTTTTCCTACGCAATTCGTTGGGAAGTTGGACGTTCTTGGACGTTCTTGGACTCTGACAATTTTCGAGTTTTTTTTTGAATACGTCGGCATACGTTCAGGCCACGTTCAGGCCATACGCTATGGTGTGACAGGGCCTTAAACGATATGTTGTAATTATCTTTCTTGTAAAGTAAAAGGTATTGTTGATACTTTTGAGGCTGATTATTGGAGTGATTCATAATTAAAAAGTACAGTTGATTTGATTTACCAAATCGTGTACATATTGTCAATGGCGGAAAAACGCTCGGTTTCTTTAAAACATTCCCGATAAATCCTTTTACTGTAACGATCTAGAAAATAGATAGGTAACAAAACGCGAGAGATTAAATCTATTGAATACATTTTCGAACTAATTTTAATATTCGTTTCACGAAATATATCTCGAAAGTCTAACAATTTATCCTTAAAATCAGTGTATTTATGTGTATTTTTCGTATTCGCTGTACAGTGTAATCCTATGGCAAATATCTATCATTATGGTCTATAAGACTGGTCGATTATTGAAAATAAGGGTGTGGGTCAAAATACAGTAAATGTTCCCTTCTAATTAGCGTGCCATCCAGAGGGTGGTGGTGGACAATATTTGTCAAGGGTGTTGCGCAAGGTAATATTCTTAGTGAGTAGTATTAGTAATACTATAAATAGTAATAACCCAAATAAATCAAAATTATTTATTCATTTTACATGAACACCGCTTTTCTGTCAAAATGATATAGACTTCTGAGCATGCGCATTATCAAAAATTCAGTACTGTAACTTTTGCCAACAACTAAATGAATACATTGCCATAACTTCCGAGTTTTCGATTTTTCCCCCTGAACCTTGTCCAATATGTTGTATTTTTATTTTAAGCTATCATACAACATGGTATGTAAGGCCCTTCAATTTTTTTAGGCAGTATTTTCTATACAAATACATTTCCATATTATTTAACATGTAAAAAGGACACATGTCTCATGAAACCCATGTTTTATACAGTGTTTGTGGTTAACGTGTAAATAGCAGTATACTTATTTATAGTGTACAAAGCAAGCGAACTTTTCGTCTGCACATTCATTAGATAAATTGGTATGAACCTAATTAACGGTTACATGGTTGTTATATTCAGATGCCCAATACATTTGTCCATATATACCCCTTTCTTAAATGATTTGATTTGTCGATGTTTTGCTCGCACCAGGCACCTGTGATACCACTCGGACAGACGCAATGAAAGGAGCCCTCGGTGTTCACGCATGTACCACCCTGTTCGCACGGCGATTCCATTCCGTCACCTGTGTAAATCAGCAAAAGAATTTGTTAGTTCATAATTAGGGGGAAAACTGTTCTACCGCCCTTACCAAACCTTACCTTTTCTTGGATTTGAGATTTTTCTTTGATTCAATTTGTTTTGAAAATTTACAGAGAATTATCGATAGAAAAAAATATATAATTTTTGATAGTAATTGAACATTTCTGATTTTTGTTATAATTCTAAAAACTTCAAATATGTTAAGAAATTTACCAAAATTGTTCAAAACACGTTAACAAAACACCTAACAATCACATAGAGCTTAGATCTTGTTAAAATGTTGAATAAAACGTTTACTCAACGTTGAGTAACTACAGGGTGTCTCAAAAAAAACCGTGCACATGTTTACCCAACTTATTGACCATGAACTTCTAGAATTTGATGTAACAATTGTATACATATTGATAGAACAAACACTTAGCTTTCATATGCCGTTTATTTCATCTAATTTGGTTTTGTCAATCCTGAAATATGATCAATTAACTAAAGCTACCTAAAATCGAAGTTGTGCCACTTTTACGAAAAGAATGCTTAAGATAAGCATTAAAACCCTCGTCCTCTTAAGGGAGGGTGGTCGCCGCGCGCTAGAACGCAAAAAGCAGTGACCTAGGGCGTCTAGGCGGTCGCTTGTACATTCCCTGCGCTCATTTTGACGAAAACAAAATGAGGCTGCCACCTTACCCGGGGGTAAGGTAAGCCGTCAAAGTCCGATTGTAGGGGGGTGGTTGCCACCTTACTTTTTTTTTTTAAATCGCCATTTTGAAAAATATTTTTATTGTATGTTCCTGAAATATTTTAGCATAGGCCTATGTTAGAAACACTATTTCCATCACTTATAAGCAAAAGATCGGGTGAAATTCCGATAATTAGAACTTTTTTGGCGAAGATTTCTATGATTTTTTTACTGTCCAGCGAATACGGCGGGATTTTGAGGTCTGCCATATTTGGTGACGTCATTGTGACGTCATGCATGGGATGTTTGTACTTGTTTTAGTATGTATGGATAGGGGGAACCTCTAGCTATAACATGGTACCCAAATAAGCATACTCTGCATTTCAGATTGGATTCTTTTAGGGGGTGGTAACCCCAGTGGTATCAACCCCTCTCTCCGGAGTAACCCTTTCTATTTATATTGCAAACTGTAAAGTGGCACAACGTTGACTTTAGGTAGCTTTAGTTAATTGGTCATATCTAAAGATTGACAAATCCAAATCAGATGAAATAAACGGAATATGAAAGCTAACCGTTATGGCTATCACTATGTACACAATTGTTACACCAAATTCTATAAGTTCACGGTCAATAAGCTGGGTAAACACGTGCACGGTTTTTTTTGAGACACCCTGTATACAACAGACATCGCACGACGAAAATGTTGATTTCGCACGACGTGCCTTCGAACCCTACAACACAGAAAAGATAACAGAAATACTTAGCATTTTGCGTACAGTTTTTTATCAAATATCAAATATGTTAATATTGTTTAGAACAAAGTCAGGGGGAATATATGTAAAAATGTCATAAATAGACTAAAATATGTGGTAAACTGTGGACATTTTATTTATAAAAAGAAATTCTTGTTTTCAACTGACAATGCTAATTAATATTCAAGATAAATAATATTACACTTACCGACACGGCATTTGCAAATGTGCGAGTAAACCCCTATTTTTATACATAACGCTTTGTGCATACACGGAGACGGTTCGCACGGCACAAATATGTAGTCGCACTGCAAGCCTGTCCACGCCACGGTGCAAAGACATTCAAACGATCCATACGCGTTGATGCATGTCCCTCCGTTATGACATATTGGCATCGTCCCGGCACACTCGTTCACGTCCTCGTCGCGGTGCGTACCGCTGTAGCCGGGTAAGCACTGGCAAGTGAAGCCGTCTGCAGAAGACAAGCATGCGGCATCGTTCTGGCACGGCGTTCCCGCGCAGTGGTTTATTTCAGTGCAATTTCCCCCTGAAATAAGAAGATGATATAAACAATCAGTATTACTCTTATGATATATGCCAGTATTGTCATTATAAATTGTCATCTGAAACAAATTTGGAAATCAGTGCTCAATTTTGGTAAATCGATCGATGGGTGTAACTTAAGATATCATTCCAATTCTTTTCCTAAATGTAAGTAAAGTGTATATAAAATGAATGGGGGAAATCATAGCTGGCCATACGTTTTGAGTTGGGCCGCTAAATAGGTGGAGATGTTACACTTGCACGAGATTTATGATGTAATAATGTAATTTTCTCAGTAAAAACATTTTCTCGACTTTTAATGTGGTAGCATTGTTAAAATGCCATGTAAGTGTTTAATGTTTAATTAAGAGAATACAAGTCACGTTCGTACCATTAGATGACGATTTTAATTGACGGTTGCATAACAATATATGGGTACATTTAGCCATATTAATCGGATATATACAAGGGGTTACCGTGCACCCCCACCACCCATGACTCCCCCCAAACCAATTTCTTGACTCTTTTCATGGTCCTAAAACATAGTCGGGGTGTTACCAAAAAACAATTTCGTGTTATTCAAGATGGCGTCCAAAATGGCCGCCCAAACTGGTCAAATTTCATCAACAAAGTCACGTTCGTACCATTAGATGACGATTTTAATTGACGGTTTGGAATCAGGATAATTACTTCTTACTCTAGGACCTCGGAATGTGCAGTCTCTTGGTTCCAAAGTGAGCATGATTTAATTATTCAGAGTAACCTTTAAACAAATGTTAAGCAATAATTATATATTATTTTAAATAATTAATTGGTTACTTTTAAGGCCTTATTTAGCAATTGTTCTATGTAATTTCTTTGATTGGTATTGAATACCGCGTGCTATCGAAAACAACCAGGGCATGTATTGTGAGCTGTGATTCATTATAAACAAAATGTTATTTCGTAGTACACCTAAATTTGCTTCAACTTGAATGAATTTGGATGAATCTTTCATGCACAATTTGATACCAAAGTTGTCACCTAACAACAAAGATAAACCATGATTAGCACCATTTGAAGAAAATTAGTCACTTTTCAAAAGTCACATTTTCAATACACTACGCGGGAAGAAAATACCACATGTTACCTGTTCATAATCAAATAGCCCGCTCGCTCAGGCAGGACCCAACGCAGTTGCAGTGTGTGATCAATATCCATTTCATTACCGGCCATTCAAGTGCCACGCACAGCATGTTCTCGCGGCTTGCGTGCGTTGTAAATGTGACAAATTGTCTTTAAATGGTGCTAATCATGGTTTATCTTTGTTGTTAGGTAGCAACTTTGGTATCAAATTGTGCCGGAAAGATTCTTCCAAATATCTATTTATAGCCTAGGACATGTACGGTTTGACCTAGACAAAATTGCAACATAAATGGTTTTTGTAATTGTTTCAAAATGCCCTTCCGAACATTATGTTAAAAATCGATAAAATCTGACGTTGGGGAAAAAATGCTAATTTGCATAACAATATATGGGTACATTTAGCCATATTAATCGGATATATACAAGGGGTTACCGTGCACCCCCACCACCCATGACTCCCCCCAAACCAATTTCTTGACTCTTTTCATGGTCCTAAAACATAGTCGGGGTGTTACCAAAAAACAATTTCGTGTTATTCAAGATGGCGTCCAAAATGGCCGCCCAAACTGGTCAAATTTCATAAAATGACATATAGCAATCAAAATGCGTGAAGAAAGTATAGTTTTAATAGTGGGATGTATGTATTAGACAACTAGAGACTCTTATCCAGTAGTTTTGCTTTGTTAACATACCAAAATACTAATATCCAGCATTTTGGCTTTGTTATCATACTTTAAATCCAGAATGGCCGCCAAAATTGCCCCCAAAATGGCTCTAGATATTGTGAAATCCATAAAATGGGATGAAATCAACCAAAATCTATGTATTAGACCACTAGTAAATCATATCCAGATTTGTTGCTTTGTAATCACATACTTTAAGTCCAAAATGGCTGCCATAATGGCCGTTGTCAATGTAAAAATAGTCTAAGAGTGTATACTATTGCATCGCATTCACCAAATACAATTGAGTATTATGTTCTAAACTGCTGAGCTATTGCTTTAAGTTGTATGAGACCCCCCCCCCCCCCCCCCTCCCCCCCTCTGTGACAATTTTGATTCGGTATCACTTTCCAAAATGGCTGTCAGATGGTTGAAGTTGATGCTAAATGACCTAAATCAATTGTTTTTTATTGTAAACGACCATACTGTATAATACCAATACCCCAAATGTAATGGGACAGCGTTCATTATGATAAAGCCTTGGGGCTGTAGATCTAGTTTGAGTATTTATAAAATGTCCGGATTACAGCAAAAGGTTAAAATAACTTAAAAGCAGTATTAGTTCATTGTTTAAGTGTTGCATTATTTAATAATACATTATTATATCTATAGCTATATATGGTCAGAAATAGCCGTTTAATTTAAGATATTATAAGGAATAGGATACTATCTCTGATTATTATGTTCATTGATAACTTCATACAACTCACGATGTATGGTTGGCCATAAGTACTGGTTTGGCCAACTTTAACTGCTTGGTGATCCTATTGGATGGATATTTCAATTACTAAGGTAGGTTTTTCAAGTCAATTATTAACACCATAACATCACTGACCGATCTGCTCGGAAAGTTAGATACAGGTATTTAGTTTATAGTACTGGATGATGTCGAATCAGCTATTTCTGACCATATTAAGATCACCTTGGTAATTGTTTTGACCATCTGGGGGTCCCCAGAGGGTAAAAAAGAGGGGAGAGGAGGAGGGGAGGGGGAAAAGAGGAGAGGAGGAGGGGAGAGGTGGGAAAAGGAGAGGCCGGGAGCTATTATTAGTGTCTCTCACTGTATCTCTACGTCTCTGAAACAGTGGCGTATCCAGTTGGCCAGCAGGCCATGCCCCCCCCCCCCCCATTGAAAAAAAGTTTTAAAAAAAAGGAGGAAGAGGAGAAGAAGGAGGAAGAAGAGAAGAAGGAGGAAGAAGAGAAGAAGGAGGAAGAAGAGAAGAAGGAGGAAGAAGAGAAGAAGGAGGAAGAAGAGAAGAAGGAGGAAGAGGAAGAGGTAGGGGAGGAGGAAGGGTAGGACATATGCGGCGCAAATGAGGGGGGGGGGGGTTTACGGGGGTAACGTCCCCATAATTTTAATGTGAGGGACGTTACAAACGTTATACTATACCTTTTTAGTGTTAAAATGCAAATTTATGCGCGCTTTGCACGTATTAGTTTCAATGTTACAATATTCAAGCTTAACAAGAGGTCTTGCGGAACGTTTTTCAACATTTTCAACATTATAATGGGTCTTAAACACACCAAATATTCTAAATATTATGTTGGGGACGTTAAAAACGTCATACTGGATCAATGTTAGTGTTAGAAATGTCAATATTTGCGTACTTCGCGCTTTAGTTTCAATGTTTCATTATAATACAAGCTTGACAAGATGGCTTCAGGGCAGTTTTCCATGACCAATTTTTTTTCAAAAACTCAACAATTTACGCGGCCAAGAAGTCTACAACTTCGCGCGTATTCATTTCTATATTTAATTTTTTAAGCTTAACAAGGTGGCTTCAGGACAGTTTTCCATGACCATTTTTGGTTAAAACTCAAGAATTTTGCGCGCTCCGCGCGCATATTTTCTACAGGTTTTAACATTATTATGACCATCAAACCACATCAAAAATTCTAAATATTATGTGGGGGACGTTATTATCATACTGGACCATAAGTGTTAGAAATGCAATTTTTTCGCGCGCGTATTTAAGCTTAACAAGATGGCTTCAAGACAGTTGTTCATCGAAATTTTGCGCGCTCCGGGCGCATGTTTTCTAGAGATTTTAATATTATATTGGCCCTCAAACCACACCAAATACTATAACTATTATGTGGGGAAGTTAAAAACGTCATACTGTACCTTTTTAGTGTTAAAATCACAAAGGTTCAACGCTTCACTATTTAAGATTAACAAGATGTCTTCAGGTTTTTTTGGCCCCCCATCAAAACAGTCCTGGATACGACATTGCTCTGAACCATGGTGAGTGTTTTATAACGAAGGTAAATATTGATAGTGCAAGCAAGGAGTGGGCCCCCATCATTGTCACGGTGGGGACGATGCCCCCCCCCCCTCCTCAAAAGAAGCTAGTGTTTGCCCGAATTAGTTTCAATGTTTAACTATTCATGCTTAACAACATGGTTTCAGGAACGTTATCTGGACAATTTTAGTGAAAAAACTAGATATGTTTGCGCTCTTCGCGCGAGTTAGATTCAATGTTTCTTTATTCAAGTTATAAGAAGATGTCTTAGGAACGTTTTCTGGACCATTTTAATTAAAAAAACTGACAGTTTGTACGCTCAGGAACTTTTTTCTGGATCTCTTTAGTGTTAAAATAGCCATTTTTTTGTTTCACTGATTATTATTTTTACAATAGCCAAATTTTTTCGCGCTCCGCGGATTTTTTTATTTATTTTGTGTTATTCAATTTTTGTGTACGCGCATCAATTTTACTGTTTATTTATTATTCAAGCTTAACAAGATGGCTTCAAGAACGTTTTTCTAAACCTTTTTTTTACAATAGCAATTTTACGCGCCAATTGTTTTTATACTACTTTGTTACTCAATTGGATCAAGGTGGCTTCAGAAACGTTTTCTGGACCTTTTTAGTGTTAAAATATACATTTTTGGCGCGCTACGCGCAAATTAGATTCACTGGTTAATTATCAGTCAAGCTTAACAACACGGATTCAGGAACGGTTTGTTAAACTTTTCTTTTCACAATACCCAATATTTTGACACGCTGCTCGCAAATCCTTTTTAATTTATTCGCAATTTCAAACCCTTACGCTGTGTTGTTTGCTTTTGCAAAATTGAAGGGGAAACAATCCAATTTTGAATGAAATTGATAATAAGCCAATATTGATTGGAAATGAAGTTAAGGCTTTTCAATAAGATATTGGTCTAAATTACACACCAAATCGCACCAAACGGGTTCGAAAATTCAAAAGAAAATGCAATTCCAAGGGGGCACATCCCCTCAGACCCCCCTGTCCGCGTGACCGCGGATAGCGGTGCAAACCAATGACATTTATTTTTAAGCCCCCCCGGGTAAAAAAATCCTGCACACGCCTATGCACCCTATCCCATTCTGTGCATGTGTTACACTATGCCTAGGCTTCTGTGATATGTTAAGTGGCCTGTAGAAAATGTGACTCGCGTGACACAACTGTGTAACTCGCGTGACACAACTGTGTAACTCGCGTGACACAACTGTGTAACTCGCGTGACATAGTAGCTCATTGAAGGGCAACAACATGGAGGGCAAATAAACAAAAATCATACTTTATTTGATAAAGCACCACTAACTCAATTGCAAATATCAACCATTAGTAATCTTAAAATATTGTTTTATTTTGTGACTCGCGTGACATATTTTTAGGGTGATTTCGTGCAGAAATTATTTGAAAAATGCTAATAGCCTTGAACAAAATACCCAATGTTTTGTCAAATTACATGAAACAGCTATCTAATAAATGCAGACTGAGCAAGCAACTTGTGAATTAACTCCAAATATATCTTTGCTTTTCAAATTTGTGACTCTGAGCCCTCTTTTTGACCACAAGTTCAGGAGGCCGTAAATACGAGCAACCATTGTTTTTCTCCACTCATGCGCAACGTATGCCAACTAGAATTAGGGTAATTTGAAATATGGGTCTTTATCTTTCCTCGCTATGCATGAATAAATAATATCGTTTGTGGGATTACGTAATGGCATATGCGTAAAATCAATACTCTCTGGACACTGCATGAAAAATAGCTGATCAGGGCGGAGAATATTTGCAAGCAATTTGATGCACAGTTACTTTTTTCAAAATATCTCAAGAACCGATGCATGGAATAAGTTGCCATTTGAAACAGTGATCAGTCAGCTGTAGAACGGGCCCCCGTTTCAATTGAGGGCGCTCTAATACGACGGGTGTACGTAACCAAGGTAACGCACACCCGTCAATTTGCGCAATGATTGAAATTTCGACTTTTACCCCAAATTAACTGCATAAAAAGTAACTATCCATCGAGTTGAGGGCAGCATAAGGTACCAGAACTCCTTGCGACATCCAGTTCGATGATTTAATGTAACCTTTGACCCAACATCACACGACACAAGCTAAAATTATGTCTTTTTTGACCGGTTATCTGCGATGAGACCACCATTTTCTAAACAAGATTACACCATTTTATAGAATTTTCAGGGTAAGTGAGATAATTTGTACATTAAATATAAGCCCTATAGTATTCAGAAGTGATGTTTTTGTAACAGTTATGTCTGTGATAAGAGAGTTATTTCGTTGTTTAAAATCGGCAAAATTGGCTTTTTATTAATTTTGAAAATAACTGTGACGTGAGGCCGTACCCTTGGAAACGCAGTCCCGTTCCCAAGCCCGCCCTCTATTGAAAAGTGTTTTTTGTTCGTATTTCGGCGGGCGACGGACTTCCGTCACTTGATGAATCGCGTGACAGAACTTTATAATGTACCCACTTAGATTTCACAGAATCACTCAGGTGTGGAGAACAACAATGGTTGCGGGTATTTATTGAATGCCCCTCGTATACAGTAAAATGGTCTAGTTTGAAAAATCTTTGCAATTTTAATGGTTTCTGTATTACTCTTATGATATATAACTGACTGAAATGAATTCCATTGAATCCCTTTCATTTACATTTTTGAGTTATTTGCAACTCTTACATGGAATGGCAGTATTGAAATATCTTTATTATTTAAATTGCATTGAAATATCTTTATTATTTAAATTGTATTGAAATATCTTTATTATTTAAATTGTATTGAAATATCTTTATTATTTAAATTGTATTGAAATATCTGTATTATTTAAATTGTATTGAAATATCTTTATTATTTAAATAACGCAACTATTTACTGTTTCAAATGGATCCCCTCGGTAAACCGCTCAGCATATTCCATAGAAATCGGTCGCTGAGCACAAGCGTTGACCATCAGGTTGCGTCATTTTGTTGTGGAGGAGCTACTACGCATGTGTGAGAGTGCAGATAGTTCGAGCATAGTGGAGTATGCCTGCTTCCGCCTGCACCATGATTCCCTCACTATTAACTGCAAATTAAGAACTGAAAGCACAGTTCATCATTTAAAATAGGGTAATCTGTCAACCTACAGCACACGCACAATGCGACAATAACTGAAGGGTGTGGACCCTCAGGTATTATAGCATCCGTAGAACTGCCGTAACTTCTTCATTATTCATTTAAACTATATACAAGTATACACTTTTTTTGTAGAAAAGGGTTCAATGAATTCAACTATGATCATGAAATTGACCATTTTGGAGAAAATTATAAAAAACAGGTTTTTTGACCCATTTTAGGTTTCGTCAAGATAATTAAAAATATATGTTGTCAAATCTTGTCATAGAGCCTACTAGCTTTATTATAATCCTACTAAAATTCCCTAGGTGGCGTTTTTTGTTGTTGTTGGGAATATCGTATTTATTTTTTGAATTATTGACTAAAAGGTGCCAAAAATGTTATTAATTTACATTCAAAATCATGAAAATAAGTAAGCTATTCCAAAAAAAAAGCCTCCTAGGGAATGTTATTACGAATATATTAAATCTAGAACGATACAATTTGACAAAATATATTTTGAGTTATCTTGACGAAACCTAAAATGGGTCAACAAACCTGTTTTTTATATATATATTTTTTTAAATGGTCAATTTGATGTTCATGGTGGATTTATTGAACCCTTTTCTTCAAAAAAATGTATACTTTTATATAGATAGAGATGTGCCGGTATGTCAGAACAGCGACGAAATGAATAATGAAGGAGTTACAGCAGTTTGTACGGAGGCTATGCTGATGGTCCACACCCCCCTTAACGGAGGATGATTCTAAATAGCTTTTGGAAAATCAATTTAAGAAAAGGCAGAGGGTGACTATATTCGTCTCTGTTAAGGAACAAAATGAAAGGTACAAATGAATTATTTCAGGTTGTCTATCACACAAACCCGACACGGCTTACAAATCAGATTCCGTTTTGTTGAATATGGAAAGTGCAGTTCAATCATTTGCGGTTATCTGTTAAAAGTATAAATATAAAAATAGCTTAACGGAGGAGGATGTTAAATAGCTTTTGGCAAATCAAGTTACGAAATGACAGAGTGTGACTATATTTCGCGTTTGTTCAGGAACAAGCTAAATAAAGCAAAAGTACAAATTAATTATTTAAGGTTGTCTGTCACACACACCCGGCACGTCAGACAGGTCAGATTTTCAAAGCGTCGCAAAGGTGTGGACGTTTTCTTATAAAACACTCTATTTCACGTTTCATATACATGTAGTATTGTGTCTCATTTATAGCTCAAGCGTCGGCATCTTAAGCATGGCGAGTGTAATCCTGATTGCGATACTGGTAATCAATGCGTTATCATCCGTGGCTTTAACGTGTCCACTGGAATGTCTCTGCTCATCCCAAACAACCAGGGTGGATTGTGGGGGTAGAAACCTCACGTCAATACCGCGAAATATCCCACAGAATACAACGTCTTTGTCTTTACATTTAAACGTTATCTCAAAAATCGAGAATGGAACCTTTACAGGACTTGACAATCTTACCGAGCTTACTTTAAACGACAACGATTTGACCATTATACAACAAGATATCTTCAGTGAGCTTCAGAGTCTGACATATCTGTACTTGCGATTAAACGCTATCTCATGTATCAATAACGGAGCCTTTGCCGGTCTTATTAATCTCATACGCCTTTATTTAGATGTAAATACTATAACAACCATACACAAATGTACATTCGATGAGCTCCGGAGCTTGGAATATTTGAACTTGAACGTAAACGATATCTCACACATTGAGAATGGAACCTTCGCTGGATTAACCAACGTGAGAGAGCTTCATTTAAGTAGCAATGACATCAATTTCATACAAAAAGATCTATTCAGTGATCTTCGGGGTTTGAAGGAGCTGTACTTGGATGAAAATCGTATCTCAACAATTTCAATTGGA
Organism: Ophiura sarsii; assembly: GCA_035610835.1. NCBI lineage: Eukaryota > Metazoa > Echinodermata > Ophiuroidea > Amphilepidida > Ophiuridae > Ophiura > Ophiura sarsii. Next base: position 54,098,985 of record CM069457.1, on the reverse strand, counting down.
GCCTTTGCTGGACTTTCAAATCTAGCCAAGCTTTATTTAAATGATAATAATATTACAATCCTACAACAGGGCCTTTTCAGTGAGCTTAGGACATTAGTGGACTTGTACTTGAATGGAAACGCTATCACACATATCGATAATGGAACTTTTGCGGAAATCATGAACTTACAGCATCTGTTTCTTCACGAAAATAAGTTAAGAACCCTACCGCAGGGGTTGTTCCAGCTTCTAATACAGATCAGCTGGATTAGCCTCAACATCAACCCTTGGCATTGCGACTGTAATATGCAATGGCTGCAACTACAGCATGGATTACAAGAGGGGATTATCTGCAAGACGCCTTCAGTTCACCATTTAAAACTCTTAATCGATATTCGGCCACACAATCTAGTATGTCCCCAGATTATTCAAACCTATGAGATGGAGAAACACTTAGAGGTTGTTTCTGGCATATGGATCGAAATGGTTTGCCCTGTCATTGGCGATCCTTTGCCATATATATCCTGGCAGGTCACACATAATGTCAGTAACCGGTCAGATATCGGATCAGTCTATATGACACATTCAAACGGATCTCTTACGATTGACAATGTTACAGAGTCACATTCTGGTAGCTATATCTGCAATGCTACAAATTCCGATGGGTGGGAGCAGCTGCTGTACCATCTAAGCGTCGTAGAAAGAGGTAATGTAACTTGTAATTTAATCTTATTCTTGCATACCATATCAAGACTTATTTGTATCAAAACAATATTTGTAATGTCCATGCTCCTCGATAAACGATAGTATAATTGGTAAACATAATTATTTGCCTACCGTTAGCCGATTTTAACGTAACGTTTTGCCAATTTCGCTACCCTTATTACTTCGTAACGTCATTCCTCCCCCCGATTACTTTCTCCTTTCTTGCTTATGCTGCATTATTATCATACAATGACTGTGTCGCGACAAAGAAGATTTCTTGTACAGTTCAACATGATTAGCAACACTCGGGCTACACTCCACTGGTAACAGGGCTTTTCTCCAAACCAAACAGCCAAACACGTGTTAAAGTTATTAACAACTGGAGATCGTCTTGACTTTCCACCTTCTACAGGGTGAGTAAAAAAAACTGCAATAGTGGAAAGAAGCCATCTTGTTTTAAAAACTAAATTGAAGTTTAATTGTTTTTAAACGTTGTAAGAATACCTTATTTTTTACTAAATTTGTATAAAAAAATGTCAATATCATTTTCCGTTTGCCTTTGGTGAACCTTTTTTACCGGTGCACCCATTTTACACGTTTGTCCACGAGATACCCAAAATATGCATAAGATCGCAAAATGTGTCTCTCATTCAAATTTGGAAACTTGAGTAAATTTGTGATATTATCGGAATTTGATGCATTTGTTCTTGTTTACATGTGAGTTAGCATAATCAATTTACCATACCCATGCTATGAAAGCTTTTAATGTTCTAAAGTGTAATAAAAAACTGACATTTTCCAAATTTTTGTTGGCGGGATATTCAAATATGAATATGCAATGTGTGCCATTTCAATTGAAAATCACTGTGCTCGTGGACAAACAGGTAAATTTGGTTGTGCAGCAAAGAGGGTCACCAAAGACAAACAAAAATGCGATCGACTTCCTTTTTTTCACACAATTTTAGGATTAAATTCTTGCAACGTTTAAAAGGTTTTAAAATTAAGTTTGGTTTTCAAAACAAAATGGCTTATTTCCACTATTGCAGGTTTTTTTTACTCACCCTGTATATAATATATGGTAATAGGCAAAGCTGGCCCTAGATATGAAAAGAAGGTGAATCCAAACCAATATATTTGTTTACAAACATCAATGGTCTTTAAGAAAAACAACAGAGGATTACATTGATGTCATATCAATTGTAATACTTGCATTAGGGTTTTCTTTAAGACCCTCATTTAACGAAAAGATAAGCCTTTCTGGGAACCAGTACACACTGGTGACAGAAATCAGTGGTCATGTGATGAAAGCGATACTGGCTGGGTTTGCTCAAGAAATCTCCTTTGGTGTCACAACGTGCAATGTATAACATTATACGGTGTTTGATAATTAATAATATAGATCGCGTTTGATAAAGATATATTTCCAAGAATATATTTTTATTTATTTCATCATCTTTATTAAAATAAAGAAGCAAACACACAAACCCAAGAACATCTAGGGCCTATGCTCGCCACAGGCAAGGGAAGTTACATAACACAAGAACATAAACATTAAAACAGTACTGAAAGAAAGTAAAATAAGCAAATTAAAAGTTTGAACAGTTATACAAGAAAAGAATACCAGGATTAACATGCATGTTGACTATTCTTATAATGAGCTGCCTACGTATACTTTTGATGTGATTTTGGTTAGTAGGCTACCATCCTCTGAAATGTCATGAGCTGTTTTTCATTTTTAGGCCATGGTCAAAAAGTTTCAAAAATATATATATAAATATCATAGAGTATGATACGCCGGGGACGATTTTGATACAATTTTCTCGGCATATGAGTAGTAGAGACTCATGAGAGGAAGATATGTTTATAATTTCTGGTTATAATTGCTGTTTTCCAAGAAATATATGTAAGGAGCATGATATGTTTATGTTTTTGCAAGATCTGATGGCACTGTAACTGTGTATAACGTGGTCATATTCCTATTAGTCGGGGTGTATGTGCACATATGCAAACTACTGAATGTTAGGGACTTTCAAGTGCTTTGCAAATATTTTAATACAGTTATTCTTACATGGCTAATGGGCCCCTCACATGTATCCGTGTGAGCTTGACGGCTCCTTACCGTGTGAAAAATGGGTGCGGACGGCGGTACACACGGTGGACCGTTTCCCGTTCGTTGAACACGTTCAGGGGACTTTGCCGGCCACCGGAGTTTTGGACATGCTCAAAACTCCTAGCGGGTGAGTGAAAGCGGTGGCGAACGATGAGAACCCGGTATGAAGACGGTATAAGGACGGCGCACCCGTTTCGCACCCGTTTCGCGCCCATTCATAGGGCGGTGATGAACGGTGATGGACGTCGACCATCTTAGCGTCGAGCTGCGAATGGCCGCATGCAGCCTGGTAACCGTTCGCGGAACGAACTCTCAGCAGGCATGTTGCAACTGTCTAAATATAAAAGAGCTAAAACTCACTTTTTTGAGAGCTCTAGGAGGGACAGCTCTTTTTTGGAGTGAAGTGAAAAAGAGTTAAAATCACTCTGAAAAGAGTGGAAGTCACTCTGAAAAGAGTGGAAATCACTTTGAAAAGAGTAGAAATTACTCTTAAAAGAGTGAACTTCAATTCTTAGAAGATCCATCCCTCCTAGAGCTCTCGAAAGAGTGAGGTTTCGCTCTTTTGCATTTAGTAAGTATTATAGATGTTGGTCGTACGAATTACGGAATGCAAATGAAGCGGCGAGCTTGAGCGCTCAGCTTAAAAAGGGCAGTTTGATGATGTAATCAAGACGTTTCGGCCGGTACCCAGCGTTCCGACCAGTTAGGAACTGGTATGGAGGTGGTATGCACACGGTGAGGACACGGTGAGAACGGTAAGCTAGACCTGTATGAGGCCGGTGAGCCCGGTACCAGGCCGGTGAGAACCCGGTACAGACCCGGTGTAGAGCGGTATGGACCGAGGACCGGATAAGGAGGTGTTATGCATCCGGTGAGAACGGTAAGCTAGCTACGTATGAGGACGGTGAGCCTGGTACCATGCCGGTGAGGACCCCGCATAGACCCGAACAAAAATCAATGCGCCCGTTGACATTTTTTACTGATTGTTTGGACTCTTTTTTTCTTCTATTAGACGGTAAGGTGGCCGCCTACCATTACCGCCCCGCGAACGCGCGCGAAACGGGTGCGCCGTCTTTATACCGTCCTCAAACCGGGCTCTCACCAATTGCCGCCGCTTTTACTCACCCGGCAGGAGTTTTGAGAACGGTCAAACTTCCTGCCGGGCGCAGATGACCGGCAATGTCCCCGGCAACGTGTTCAACGGACGGGAAACGGCCCACCGTGTGAAATCACCGTGTGCCGCCGTCTGCACCATTTTTTCACACGGTAATGGGCCGGCCAGCTCACACGGATACATGTGAGTAATACAGAGATTCCCGGAATGTGAGTGAATGAGCGCTCAGCTTATACAGGGCAGTTTGATGACGTTATCAAGGCGGTTCGGTCGGTACCCAAACGTTCCGGCCGGGTGAGGAGGTGGTACGACCCCAGTTCCAGGCCAATAAGGACCCGGTATAGAACAGTATGAAACCAGTGGCAAAAAAAAATCAATGCGGCCGTTGACAGTTTTGCTGATTGTTCACCGTGTTGTTTTTTCTATAGGACGGTAAGGGGCCGCCCAGCTTACACGGATACATGTGAGGGGTCCATAAAGGGGATATATATGGATTATGTAAGGGGGTGGTATGTGTGAATCTTTTTGGGGTATCAAGGAAAATTATAAAACTACTTAACATGGGCTACAAGTTACATGCTGCAACCACAGATAGCGTGAATTATTCGTATAAAGTCAACGGTCTCGGTTTTGTTTTAATGCAGATCAAGAACCACCAGTTCTGACATGTCCGGACGTTACCGCTCCTGCTACTTCCTATTGGGACTGGGATGGCAGCATCCGAGGCCAGTTGATATATGAAATACACGTCGTTGACAACTCCAATGAAGACCTACACGCTAATTGCGAAGGTTGGCAAAGTAGTAGTTGGGTGCCATATAGTTGGCGTGAAATTTCTTGTTCAGCTACTGATTCAAGTGGAAACACTGGCACCTGCAGATTTAGCGCTACCGTTATAGGTGAGTTTCGAAACTTCCTAAACCATATTATTATGTTCAACACAGGGATGCACAAGTGCGTATTTCTGTTTGAAGAAAAGGTGAATGTGTGTATTACTTTAAAATGTTTTATATCTGGAAATGTGAATTCATTCAGTTTTCCATGCCATTGTTATTTAGCTTTCTTAATAATTTTGAATCTTAAATAAAATCGGACGTTTCTGACAGAACTTATGGACTCTTTTGTAAACATGGTAGATTCTAAGTTTGACCAAAATTACCTCTTTTGAAACTCTTAAAATCATTGACCGTCATTGACCATATACGGCACAAAGCTTAATCTGAATTATACCAATTTAGTTTGAGTTTGAGTTTGAGTATGACTATACTTCGGTCATGTCTACAAATGTTGGGATCTATAAATATACCCAGTGGTGAGATGTCCATCCATTTTGTGAAATGTTGGTCAGCAATACAGCAATACATGTAAAAATAATTACATTTGGCCGTATTGTTATATTTTGGCTCTATAAATATGAAAGTTGGGTAATACGAGTGTTATTAGATTGAAGTACTAATATATAGCAATAGTAACATTATGGTTTTGGATCCCAAATTAGTGAATTGTTATTGTTTAGAAAATAAGATAAGGCCTGATAGCATGGTTTCTCTTCGTTCTGGAAACATTATTATTATTAATATTATTATTATTAGTGTTATCCTACTAACAGGTACCTTAGGGGAAACGAGGTTTTTGTTATTCATTCATTATTACGTTAGGGCGAAGATAATGGTTCCCCTAAACGTAATTTCTTTCATAAACAATAATGCGCTTTATTCCGTTATAAATAACAAAGTAAATTACTATGCATGAGCTAATTATTTATGCAAATTTATTCAAATATTCAATAAATTTGCATAATTTGTACGACGGGCTGTCTCTAACAGTGACTAAAGATTATGCAAATTTTGTGAATATTTGAATAAATTAGCATAATTAAGTAATGTATGTAAATGAATGTTATTGTTAGTTAATCTCATGTACTTATTCCCCTTAAGGTTAGTGTTATCATCATTATTATTAATATTATTATTATTATTATTATTATTATTATTATCTTCAGCGGTCTTGACAGGTTCCAAAGGTGAGGAAATTGAGTTGGTCGGAAAAAGAGTAACACAAAGTAGTACTATTTATAGCGGCGTACCCGACAGAGCTATTGATGGAATGACAAAGTCTATTTTCAATCTTCAGTCATGTACCCATACAGGTAAGTTTCCTTAAAACCGTTTAACTTGTCTTGACTATTAACAAGCCACATTGATCTTAATGATTAGTCTCTAATAACTGTACGTATATGTTTTCACAGTTTCGATATAGAGTTAGAATATGAAAACCACGATTTATTACTGATTATAACTATAAACCCTAGCATCTAAATGTTGCCCCTTTATACCGTTCTAATGTACATTTTGGTTGTCACGTAATGCATTGTTTAGTGTGCTATTTCCATTCTTAGTGTACATATACTACAGTTTAATCAGTTCCAAATTGGCGAAACTTTTCGGTTGTTATCTCTAAGCACGCAAAAGTAATCCAATCGTAGGACGCGATTATGGTCAGACGCACGCGATTTTGTCCCCATGCATGTCGCACTCACGCACGCAAACGCACATGACGCACAGGACGCTTGTTGTCTTCACGCACTTGCGTCCTTCTGTATTCATTCGCTACTGTTAGGAGGCATCGCCAATTTTAAGCTACTCAAAATATATCCATTTGAATTTGCTCTGTTGGCCCTTGCCATAACACAACAAGAGAAATCGGGCTTGCATGTCGATTGTCTGAATTTCAAAGATTTATGCCGTCTGTTCTTTGTCATGAAATATAATATTTTGTATACAAAATAATGAACGATATTTTTCTTATCATTAATAATGATTGTCAACTTTGTTATCGTTATATGATAGACGAAGATCAAGGAGCATGGTGGGAAGTTGACATTGGCAATGAAGTTTGTATTGGCAGAGTGATAATATACAACAGACAAGATTGCTGCAGTAAGTATATCGTTTTCAATTGAGTTTTGTTTTCTTCTAATACACTTGTCATGTTATTTGTAACACTTAATACTTTTCCAGGGCTATTTATTTCACCATATTATACAACACATATTTTTCGGAAACCTTTCCCCAACTAAAAAGAATCTCAAGAATCACTGAACCAATACTAAGTATGAATTCTTGGCTGTACATCACAGCCTAGAGAATTAGCTTTCTTTTGCTTCAAAAAAGAACACATCCGGATATTCCTCTACAAAGGTTTTTTTTCTCTCTTTTTATTTTTTCATCTGCTATGACAAATCAAATATACAAAAAATATATGATTACAAATCAGTTAATTAATAAATTAGGATAATTTGTTTTGTAATGAATATTAATTAGTAATATGAATATATATGTTTAAATTTTATTTATTTATTTTTATTCCTTCTTGACAGCTGATATAAACATAGTACTGTCACTTACTCAGTGACCTTAAGCTACATACATTTTTTCTATATGGGTAACATATTGACAAATATATGTAAATGAAACTTATCCGTTAAACAGTGCAGAGACTTTGCCATTTATGCCATTTTTCCAGAAATGTATTCACATCTGAATTACACGTGGCTTGGTATTTTAATGTAATAATACTTAATTTCGTGTTTGAAAATGTCTAAATCTGGCTGTTTTTCTGTCATCTTTGCTCTATAAATATGGAATTTCGCCATTGTCATTATCAATGTTAGGATGAAATCCAAATTTGATCCAAAAAGTAATGTTAATGGATTCATATTCAAGTCCACATTTGTTTGACCTTTACCCCACCTTTTAAAGATATTTCAGAATGATTTTGAGATTTGACAAGTTATGAAAAGATGCGTAAATGTTTCTGAGTTTTTTTTTACAAAAAGTGTATCAGTCATCTCCTCTAATATTACATTTTTGCAAAAAACTATTCGTTCCTAAAAGACTTTGATTGATTCTATATTGGAACCATTTATACTTTGTGTCATCGGAAAACTTAAAATTTAAAAGACATATTTTTTTCCACTCACTATTTTCTATACCAAAGTCTAATTGCCACTTATTAATGGATTGTTTTATTTTCTTTGATTCTATAAAGACTGAATAAAGTACAACCTATTTGCTGTTTGAACAGTAAACGAGCTTGGAAATGTCGCCGTAATCGCCAGTGTTTCCAGTAAAAACACAACTTTGAAAGATCTCTAAAAAAATTACCTAGATAATATTCACAGTTTATAGTCACGGCTCATGTAGCTGATGTCTCATTAATCATAATTAATCAAAAATCATAGGCATGTACGCAATGGTATAACTGTCAAGTCTTTTTAATTGAGAAATTTGTGAAGCACACTTTCCGAGTTTAGCTTTAAACACCGTCCTTAAGGGAAGGGGATACCCCATTTAGTGTAGTGCACCCTGTATACATTGGCTTTCAAGGTACGCAATGGGATACCAAGCATTAAATATTTTTTTAATTCCAATTGGTAGTATGTATTATTTTGGCCAAATGGGGCAAACTTTAATGCGAAAAGGATTGTATTGCAGCTGTGCATTGGCACACTTCTTGTCTCCTCAGAAAAAGAAACACTGTACTGAAGAAGTGTTTCTAGAACATATTTTAGAAATGTTAACAAATTTGAATTATATTTCATTTGAGATAAATAAGTCACCTACAAGGCTACATGTACCTTACGAAATATTCTAAATTGGCATTTAAATAGTTGTTTCTAGAGCATGTTAGGTGTTTTTAAATATGATGTCTTTGTTTTAGTTACAAAAGATTTCTTTGACCTAATATCGCTGATTTTGAGAAGTGTTAAGTTATATATATATATATTCTGTTTCATATTAATATTTGCTTGTAGTTCAATCCACTTTTTATGAACCTGATGAAGACTGTTATAGTCAGTGTATTCGCTACAACATTAAGAAACAAATGTTTGTCTTTGGAAATCATTACGTGTACCTTTTAAATGATTACAGAAGTAAAAATACCGTAAATGACGATTTCAATTGACCGTTTTGAATCAGGATAATGACTTTGATCAGCTGTTTTGTCGGTAACTGTGAATAATCAAATAGTTTACTTTGGGACCTGAGAACTCCCCTCGATTCCAAAGTCAAATGTTTTGCTTCTTCACATACCTCTAAGTAGCTGATATGCAGTCATTATCCTTTAATTATCTGGTAAAGACATTGAACCTGAAATGTGGTAAAAGAACAAAGTGATTCTATAAAAGGTTACGAGTACAACATATAGGCCTACGCATGCAATACAGGCATATTACGGAATAAACATCTCGGAGTCCTTTTCTGCATGACTATCCCCCTCCCGCGGGATTATATCCCAAAACTGTTACAGCTCATGGTTGCTGAGTATCATGTCCTCACATTCTTCTCTACAAATTATCGTTGTATATTCCTGGATTTAGATTAGGTTGCGTCTTAACCCCACTATATTTACTTTAACTCAGGCACATTTTTTTAGCAAAGTTTGAATAGTTTTTGATAACGAGTACATGTTATGTGTCATGCAATGATACTACAGTCATGTTAGTGTAATCAAATTGCTGGGATAAATTCAAGCAGGCAATTAAAGATAACGAACTGTTTACATTCATCACGATATTGGAGGGGAGTTCGTATGTGCCAGCTCCCCCCCCCCCCCCTCCACTGCTGAAGGAGAAGGAGTTTGGTAACATTTGATGTTGTCTTCACAAAACTAAACCTATGTACTAACAGTAACACTATGTCAACTCGATTCAAAAATAATGAATTAACGCTCGACTTCAAGATTGCACAACGAACATTATGCAAACATGAGCAGTTGGAGGACTTTTTGGGCTTGAAATTGTCTAACACTGAATTGGGAAATCAAGTAGACGCCAAGCTAGGGGTCAACTTTTGCAAACCTTTTCAGCATGAATATATTATTTGGTTTATTATATAGTACACATAAAAGATCGCGCCAACTTTTTCCAGAATTCGTAAATGAGTTTCTCTAAAATGGACATGTCCGTGTGAGATTCGTAGTCGGCATGGGCACCACAAATAGGGGAAGTCTTGTGTAGGAACGCTCTAAATTTAACGGTGACAATTTCTTTTCAAAACATACGAACTCTTAATTTCAACTGTGCAAGCGTTTGAAGCGCAAACAATGTTGTGTTGGTTCAAAACAGGAGCGCTGAAATCTGCCAACAGAGTTCGTGGTGTAGTAGCTATTAAATGACAATGATAGTTCTTTTCCACTTATGGTCACGCGTTATGAACTCGCCTCCCAATAGGGGGTGCTGTTACACTTTTTAGTTACATGCTGTCATATTCCTTAAATATTTTTGAAACCACAAAAGCTATCTCAACAAATTTGGTATCATTTTAAAGCCCTAATAACAAGCTATCTGCCTGCAAAATGGCATTGGTATATCTAATACCGAATGGGAGACACAGCTGTTTAAAGTTTGAGAACCAGGGGTGGTGCCGGAAGGGGTGCCGCCGGAAGGGGTGCCGCCGGGATAATCCCATGTTTTGTTATTTTTACAATAACTAGACTTCTCCTAATGTTACAAACACCATTCTGGTCCCATTTTAAAGGATGTTTAGTAGTATTTAAGTATGTGGTTCAACAGACTTGTCAACTATTTGTAACAACTAATTAATTATGGATAAGACAATGATCATTAGCTTTCTTCCTATTCGCTACACAGTCAACATGAATAATCAGCCTCAATTTACCGGATTTATAAAAATGTCTATAACAGAAAAAGTGTTCAACCTATGATAGCAAAAACATACATTTTTGGAAAGCTTGTAACTAGAGGAATTCAGAAATGCCGTTTAGATCAGGGGTGGGTACATCCTCAACAAATATTTCGGAAAATTCTAAAAATATATAAAATACAAATTGGAGATATTCACTAGCCGGTAAAATTACCTTACCCACGTATTTAACCTTTGACAATTATATCATCTGATGGGTAATTTCATGAGGAATTTAAATATGTAAAGTAAATAATGATAGGGGTAGGTATAACAAATATATGGATCTAAAAATTAAAATTAAAAAGTCTGATATTTTTCCGAACATTGAGTATCATACAATTTTAGTCCTTGGTCGTACTATAATTTTAATGGCATATTTAGTTTCCCCATGCATGCAATTTCCCTTCAGAAAATATATACTTTTACTATCTCAGGGGGTATACAAGCAAATGTGTAAAGTTAAAATCATGTCGCGGAAGCCAAAATCTGTGTGTAACGCAAAAGGAGGCGAGCTTATAACACAATGACCCTATGCCATTACATTCCAGTTGCCTGTAATGTTTGAGCCCAAGTTTGACAATTATTTATAAGTTCAACCCAAGACCATTGGCCGCATGCTGGGGGACCTTGAGTGTGACAGCGGTGGAACTTGTAACAAGCCCGTAGGCGCTGCAGTCTTGCCACATGACTTAGCACACGTGGTGACTTTCAGCCAGATTTGGGCTAGTTTTAAACTAAAATTTGCTCTTAGGATAATATAGTGTTATTTTTTTTCTCGAAATTTGAACTTTTGCTTTTACAAAATATGATATAGCACTAGTTTCTATGACAAATTGAAGTTAAAATTTTGAATTTCTTAACACAACAACATTTTTCAAATGTAATATATAGGGTTTCTGGTTACACCTAGACCAAAGAGCCTTGAGCCATACTTAGGTCAGCGGTGGAAATGGTAGCAAGCCCGCTGACAAGACACAGGTGGTGTGAAATAAATCAGATAAATGGTGTAGGAGGGGATGATTTATTACCCTGGATAAAGCATCAAAGCCGTGGTCAAGAAAGTTGGATAACATACAGGGAACGGAACCGTAATGCAGTTTATGGACAGAAAATGACTAGTGTCAACTAATAATGTGCGAGTGCCCCTGTCCATAAACCCGAATGATCACAGCCGCTTACATGAAAACAAAACCAAGCGAAACAAATAAACCCAACTATCTGTTTATCATGTGTATTGGATGAGATTAAAACAACTTGATTGGCTAAATCGTCCTCGTCTTTTTATCATTTACTTCTACAATGATAATTAACAGCAACGACGTATATCTGGAGTTAAAGGGCAATAAGAGATGTGGTGGAGGCAGCGCCCTCAATTACAACAATATATGATAAAAACTGGGATTCGTATATATATGTTTATAAGTGTATAACATGTATGAACTTACACCTATAAGGGTTAAGAAAAATCAGCCCTCTTTGTACAACAATACGTCGATTCAAAAATGCTCGTAGAGCCGCAACGAGCATTTTACGTCTGACAGTTATCCCCCTGCAGTACGCGTGATACATAAGGCGAACCATATTTGCATAGATGGCGTTTTTCAATAAATAGCGATGGTATTGTTTTAATCAAGTTTGGCTGTGTTTTTGTTAATAGAAACAACACTAATGGCAATTGTTAATGTTCATTTTTAAACATTTAACATTTTCAACACCACTTTAAAATGTTTCTTTAAGGAAACTATTGAATATAACTGATTTACGAATACATCCTTTTATCTCACCTTATAATAATAGTGGAGAGGCTTGACGGAGCTATCGTCCGTGTAGGGTCTGACGAAGACAGAAACAACACAGAATGCGGACGTATATCATCGAGCGAGATCAACGAAGATGGCGTTATAGAAAAACACTGTAATATTAAAGGTCGATATCTTAGCGTTGAATTACCAGGGACTGATTTCTTGACGCTGTGTGAAGTAAGGGCTTTTGGTGGCATTTGTAATGATGGCTGTGGTGAGATATACGTTCATACGATAGTGTTTGTTGTTGTTGTTGTTGTTGTTGTTGTTGTTGTTGTTGTTTATTTGGTGCTATAAACTTAACACATTAGATAGCAAGCAATCCAAGCACTCTTATACCACAACAATAATAATCAGTTGTAGGAAATAAGATGAGATATTGTTCAATATCGTATAGAAAAGGTGGGTGGGTTGGGTGCTGGGTAACAATACACGAATTCAGTGGTACATTTCGGTGACCACGCCTTTAAAAAGGAGAACATGTCTCAAAGAAGATGTGTTATTTCAAAACCGTCTATGACCTTGACTCAGAGGCAATCCAACAGCATTTTAGCAAACATGTTGACAGAAATGAAATAATAATCTTTTAACCCTTACACTACAAACACGACAGTGCTATAATCTTATACCGCGCGGCGGCCCCATTAATCTCATGCCACGCTCAGCGCGTGGTTCAACTTGTTAACACAACTTTTTGAACCTCCCCGTGTAGCTCAGTCGGTAGAGCATCATACTTGCCCGGGTTCGATTCGACCCGTTTTTCTCCCCTCATAGTTTAATTCACAAAAAAACACGCCCGGGGAGTTAGGGTTCATCGAGGCTAGAGATATTTACAAGAGAGATGTTAAAAAAGCCACGATGCACTGCTGATTATGCAGTGGCTCAATGTTGTAACCACGCCTTGAACACTTTGTACTTTAAAGGGCTATACGCATATTCTGTCTACACAAACATACTGGGTAAATAAACACATAAAACCTTAAGTGTATGATTTATATATTTAATTTCGTTTTCTTTTGGTCAATGAATGTTTAAATAGTGTTCATAGTGTCTTGTCTTAGTAAATAATTGTATTGCAATGTGCGTATGTCCTTTTCAGGAATCTGCGCCCAAACCTGCGTGCATGGAAAATTGTCTGCACCAAACAACTATAATACCTGTAATGAAGGTCACACAGTATCAACATATGATACGCGTATGTATTCTCAACCATTTAAAGATATTTATTTTCTTTGATCTTTGAATATTCCTCTGTCAAGCGGATAAAAAAATAGTATTGATCCATTACTGTACACTTTTTTAATCAAGAATAGTTACATGTAGATCACCTTGTTTATTATGGTATTGCTAATGAAACATGTAATGCCCTTAACAGAAATGCTTATAAAAGTGTCCATAGTTTTGAAAAGGGATTGTTTTAACCAACCATTACGATTCTGTTCAATACGCGGATTTAGAATTTTCCTAGTGTTGGGCGATATTGCGTTGCTGTTAGTATAAGTACTTCGGTTTTATGCTAACATGTGGGATTGCATTGAAATACGCTGATAACCAGCTAATAATGCTGATGAAAACAAACAAAACTATGCCGTATTCGATAGTTTTACCGAAAAAGAATTATTGTTTTACATTAGTTAACAGTTTACCTCCATACTTTAGGACTTCAAATTCTCCAATAGGCTTGCACCTTGCCAGAAATACGACCGACATTTTGCCGTGCCCAAAAGCTCTAAATGTGCGTATTAGGCCATACTAGTCTGGCGTGATTGCAACCAAGAGTTATTATAGTTTTATTAGTGTTTGAGGTAACATTGTTTAGGCCTAGGATAGGCTAGAGAGCCAATAATTTCTGCTAAAATTCTGAGGAAAAGACAGTTTGAAAAATGGTGTTTGGGTGTTTTCGCAGGCAATGTACTCTGCAAGTTTATAATATGAGCCTATTGAGGTACAATAAATGTATATGTATAAAAACAACAACTATGTAATTATGTAAAGTGGCGTGCGCAGGATATTGTGAGTTGGGGGAGGTAGCCCCAATTATTTGCAATCACCTCGTGAATTGCACGTACGTGGTGGTGGTGGTGAGGGGGTGGGGGAGGTCAGTTTATCGATAAAATGAGTGTATCGATAAACATTATTATACATTAGGCTTGTCTAATTATGGCATTAAAGCTTAATGTAAAATAATTCGATATCGCCGATTAACACTTTATCAAGATAAACTATGTTTTTCGAGCGAAAAACAGTGTTTTCGAGCGAAAAACAGTGTTTATTGATAAACTCGGTTTTCTCGATAAACTGAGTTTATCGATAAACACTGTTTTTCGCTCGAAAAACATAGTTTATGGTTAAACTCAGTTCGAAAACAGAGTTTATCATGTTTATCGAATTATTATTAGGCAAGCTTAATATACAATAATTCGATAAACTCTGTTTTTCGAGCGAAAAACAGTGTTTTTCAATTTGATAACTGAATTTATCGATAGACTCAGTTTATCGGTCGAAAAACAATGTTTTTCGAAACCGTGTTTATCGAATTATTATACATGTACATTAAGCTTGCCATTAGGCAAGCTGAATGTATACTAATTCGAACAAAAATGGTTTATCAGTCGATAAAGAGTGTTTATCGATGAACTCAGTTTATCGATAAACTCAGTTTATCGGTCGAAAATATTGTTTTTTCGACCGATAAACAGTGTTTATCGGCGATAAATAAATTATTATATATTAAGCTTGCCATAAACGTCAGCGTAACTAGTATTCACGATGTACACCAGCTTAGGCATGCTAAACATGGTCGATAGTTATTGATCGAAATGTACATGTAGGTACATGTAGGTACGCTGACGATTTAAATGACCCAGGTGGTAACGCATTACTGTCATATATTTTGTGTTGTGTTCATCTAGTTTGCCCTGAAGGATGGGTTCATCATGGTTCAAGTTGTTACAAGCCAATCAACATTGAGTACGAATACCAAGAAGCCCAGAATGCATGTGAACAGAATGATGCAGTGAGTTACGTAGCTGTGGTAAATGACGCTGCAGAGAATGCATTCGTTGATGGCATAGTGATTGGTGGTGACATTTGGTTAGGTTGCACTGCCTTTGGAAGTAACCACTTGTGGACATGTCCAGACGGGTCCGCAAAGACGTATGACACGTATACAAGAACGGCAAGTCCCGCTGATTCATATTGGAGTAAGTTATTTCCATAGGCCTAGACGGTATATTCTTGAGTGTGGTACCATCAGGACCAAGGTTTATGTCCACACGGACCGACAGTGTAGACACCCCAACAAACAAACACAAAAACAAACAAACAAATAAACAGACACCCAGCCTACCGTGATCATGTTGATAGGTGGCGATGGACGTGATGAAGCCTAGTTAAAAATGGTTACATTTTGAAATTGCTCATCGTATTATTACTTACAAATTAGAAACACCAAAACAAAAGTGGTAGTTCGAAGTACATTAGAGTGATAGGTACGTCACACATTTGAGTTATTTAGAGATACAGGAGAGGTTTGTGCGACAGATATAACATTGAGAAAGAAACATATTCATTGTTTTATATGAAGTTAAAATATTTTATTTGTAGATTGGGATCCGAGTCAGCCTACGATTAACGAAGAGCAATGCCAAGTTAAATATCAACGAAAATCAGAATGGCACGACTGGCCGTGCTCAAGCACTTTCCGAGTGATCTGTGAGCTCGCAGTATCAGGTACGTATAGCAGACTGTAATTCAATAAAGATGTGTTTATTTGTTGATGGTGGATTTACTCCAATTGACCTCTGACCTTATTTTCTTCACATTGTCTGTTATTTTCGTTTTGATTATGCCGACATAGTTTATATGGAATTATATATATATATATTCCATGAAGCAAGACGAATAAGTTGACGCATCATTTATGTTATTTGAACAGTGTTCGGATTTTGACCACAACTTGACTTTTCCCCTATAACTTATAATAATATAAGTGGCAAACTACATATATTTTTGTGATCAGTAAAAAAGAGCTACAATTTGACATATTAGATGTATATTTAAAGTACTTTCAAAAATGCCTTCTCCTAGAATATTACCCCCTTATTTCTAAAAACGCTGAACTATGATTTGGCGTCATCCGCATTTGAAATCACTAGGCCAAAGTCACCTCAGGAACAATCATCATTATTATACCCGTACTTCATTTTGAGGATAACTGGTTCTGCCAAGTTTGATTTTGCAAGTTGGAGTTCTGAGTTACGTGTTGCGAGTTGAAATGTGAGAGTTGCGAGTTGGATGTTGCGATTTAAAGGTGCAAGTTATCAGTTGCGAGTTGAAATGTGCGAGTTTCGAGGGTCCCGGGGGAACAATGTCCGTCGGTACACATAAGGTTCCTTCGGTACATTGGTAGTTCGACCATGCGATATTTTTTGCCGGTTTTGTGGACAACCACATCGCTACCCCGCCCCCCCCCCCCCCCCGCTATTTTAGAACCTTGTTTATCAGCCAAAATGTATGATCTCAATCATGACCAAATTAGTGTAAAGGAGCAAATTTTGCGCCATATGTACTCATGTACCTTAAATTATGTTCTTAAGTGTTTAGAAGCTTGTAATCAGCAAAAAAGTCACTCAATTCTGACGATATAAGTGTTAAGTATCCGATTTCGCGCGCTACGCTCGCACGTACCTTCAAACAATAACCTTAGCTTGATGAGAAAATGTGTATAAAGTAGCACATTTGGCGCGCTACGCGCTAATGTGCCTCCAAACATTTACTGTAGCTTTATAAAGGCACAAGCCTCAATCATAGCAAATTTAGTGTAAAACATGATATATTTCGCGCGCAGCGCTGGTTAAGTTATCAGGTCGCTTTTATTTGTTCCCCATTGTCAAGTTTTCTGTATCTGATTGATAATGATTTTCCAAAATATATTTTGATTTGCAGGTTAGGTTTCTTTTAAATTAAGATTTTGATATCAAAGCGTACACAAATGAAGAAAAAGTTACGAGAAGAAACTATTGAAAGAAATATGCGGCAGGAGAGCCCTCCCGTGGCCTTGAAAACGGCAGATAACCTGCTGATCTAATAGGTCGCTGCCCCTTATCCCCCACCGGGCCCTTAAGCGGGACCCTGGACCCCACGCCGATTTCAGTGCACCCCGGCTAACAAGCCTTCTGGCTACGCCTATGAAACTGCTTGCGGAAATTCGATCATGGATGCATGCTAATAAGCTCAATGATTCAAAAACTGAGCTGTTCCTGATTTCGTCTCCTAGGCATGTTGAAGCAGTGTCTAACCTGGACATTATATTGAAAATAGGTGGATCTGTGATCGCCCCTTCTTCTTGTATTACGAATCTTGGTATCGTATTTGATAACAGTCTCAGTATGAAACAACATGTAAATAAGCTATGTCGTACTGTTAATTTCCATATACGTAATATTTGGAGGATAAGACGATTTATTGATAGAACAACCTGTGCATGCAGTAAGATCTTTGATATTTTCTCGGCTCGACTATGGCAATTCTTTGCTTGGTGGCCTGTCAACATCAGATATGCAACGTCTCCAATGGCTTCAAAACCGCGCTGCACGCCTTGTCTATCATGTTGATAGGCACACTAGCTGCACCTTTGATTCGTGAGCTGCATTGGTTGCCGGTCCAGCAGAGAGTTGATTTTAAGAACTTAGTACATGTGTACAATGGTATACAAGGTTCATCCCCACAATATTTGCAATATATCATTTGTTTGTATACACCAGGGCATGCCGGTCTTAGGTCAACTCAAGATACAACCCGTCTTGTGACTCCTTCCACCAACAGAACCTATGGGGATAAATGTTTTTCTGTTTTAGGACCCAATTTATGGAATATGTTACCTAGGTCTCTTCGTGAAGCAAACAGTGTGAAAAAGTTCAAGAAACTTCTTAAAACTCACCTTTTTCCTAAACATTAGTTCACTTCCTGGCCTACTGGGTTTTTAAAATTATATATTAATTTGTCAATTCATTCGTATTTTTAAACATTTTGTAACTGATCATTGTGTAAATTATGTAACACTTTTTATACAATCGTGGTGCTTTGCTGTAATGTATCTTTAATATCATATTTTTAAAGTTTTTGATATGTTATTTTGTTGTTATATAATTGTATGCAATTTTTTTTATGTCTGTTATTTGTACAGCGCATTGATCTTTTGGAAATGCGCTCTATAAGCACCGGTAAATAATAATTGCGGCTTCCTCCCTTGACCAAGGCATTAGAGTGTTGCCACATGAGGTGTGTTCAATGTCCAAATTAGGCTCTTTTTTAAAACTAAAACCTGCTCAAACCTGCTTGCTGCTTGTTGCTGCTCGCCCAAAATATGATTAAAGTTTGGAAACTATTTATAGACAGCTACCATTGGTAAAATGTTAACATTTTCTTTCAGTTAATATAGCTAACTTCGTTAATATCCAAAGGATTTCGCTCGTTCGACAGCAAAACATATGAACATTAACACATTATTTCCATTGTTGCCAGTTTGATCAAAAACACAACAAAATAAAAAGTCCCATAGACAACACTTGAACTTCTTCATGCACGCAAGCCGAAACAGACCTCCCCAAGCGTAGAGCCTTGAGTCATTCATGGGATAGTGGTGGAAACGGGTCTCTGAGCTCCGGCAAGACACAGGTGGTGTAAAATAAATCAGATAAATGGTGTAGGGGGTTCATTAATTACCCTCGAAAAGCTCGATAATAGGGTCAACATTGTCTCAGAACTTACAGGGAACGGAACCGTAATGTGAAATTGACTAGATAAAAGCTTATTGTGCCTTCTTGTTTGTCATAACCCTTACCGCACCGAATCTCACTAAATCTCACTGCCCGAAACTATCTCCGCGCAACTGGTGCTGACATTGCCTCAATAACATCACCCACCCCAGGCATACGTCGGCGGGAATTCTTAGCCGGCATATGCGCTGGGAGTTTAGCTCAGTTGGTAGGGTCAAAAAGATAGTACTTTCCCCCCTCTCCCCGATACGCATAGATAGAGGTGTTTTTTTGTAAATATTTATTTCCTGAAATATAGCAATGTTCAATGAGCTGTAAACCCCAAAGTGGTGCTTTTTAAGCATTTCTATTATCAGTGTGGCTAGACTAGGTATTGCTTTACCTAAATCAACAAAAAAAAGTTTCGGTAATTTTGACAGAGGCGAACAGTGTTGCCAGAAAGTTTGACATTTTCCAATAAAAAAACAGTGTTATATTGGGGGAAATGAGCCCCTACGAATGTTTTAACAGGAAACCAAGCATCACAAAGTACCCATAAACACTTATTCTCAAGTAATGACCCATTCTTAAGACTGTTCTGCAGCATATTATTTTGTAGTAATATCCAAAATGGCCTCCAGAAGCCATCTTGGAATTTAGAAAATCACATAACTTCTGGACATATTAACCGGAGACAAGATTGAGGTATCTAACCTTATGACTAGGAATCTAATACGGTGGTTATTTTATGATTTGGAGGCTGTATTCAGCATGAAATGCAAGATCTAACTAGGACACGTTATTTAGGTGTCTCTTTTGACTAACGTTATGTCTTGGAATCCTATATACAGTAGTTATTTTATTATTCTGAAGTTGTTTCCAGCATGAAATATAGAAACATATTGTAGATGTTGCTCTCATCTTATTTATATGAAATTATTCTAAAACCTACTAGTATTTAATGACATGTATTGGGTTAATTGTACTCATTATGAAAATATCAAGATGGCTACTTAACGACTATTTTAGAAATGTTATGATGTTCTTGAATATGATAAAGGGGCATTTCTTCAATAATTCCAAAATGCTGAATCCATTCCAGAGGCAAGTTTGTCAATCATCTTCAGTATAAAAGCATGGGTGGATTTCCGTTACAAAATCCTGTACTGTTGCTGACCATCATGAATAATTGTTGCAAATATTATAAGGACAAATAAAAAAGTATGATAAAACACGGTAGCTGCTTTAATTCCCAAATTTTTCTTTACAAATTTTAGTTTTTAACGATAAAAAGCTTTAGAAGAATGCAATACAATGCATAACTCTAGTTTCGTTTTTGGTCTTTAACCCTTACCCCAGGCGGAGATGTTTTGGTGTAAATCAGGGGATGGGGAAACATTGAGGGATTTTGAACAAACAAACCACCGCGGTCCGACCCTGATTCGATCCGCGTACCTTCTGCACGCCCCACGTGCGCTCCTAACTGAGCTAACACACAAGAGCTTGTCCAGGTAGCAATTTGGTGCCCACATAATTAGCGCGATCGATGACGTCAGCCAAAATTAAAAATGTGGAAGAAGTGTTTCAACCATTCAGAACATTGGTGTATGTGCCAAATTAAACAAACGTTGCATAACAAATGTGGTGATCTTCTACTGGTTCAAGTAGTGATCCTTATTAATGATCCCAAAGTACATTCACTCGTTGAATTGTCTTGTGATACTGAATAAGGATCGCATTTGCTGTCAGTGTTGGTATATTGAAAGCCAAACCATACTGGCCAATTACAGTTTGCACCCACCATCTTCTTTATAAGAAATGTGTGGTAGAATACTTAAAATAGCTACTATGTTTTAATAATAGCATAATAACAAGCATTTAAAAAGCGCTCTACAAAGACGCAAAACCTTTACAACCATTTATACTATAACAAAGGCAAAATAATTGAAGCGCAAAAGTCAATATAGATACAGATTCGCCAAATTACGATATAGTGAGAAGACATGAAAGGAATTATCACCAGCTTGATGTTTAGATATAGAGGCACACAAATCCTGGTAGCATCAGAATAGGAGCGAAGACACATAATTTCTGTTTTGGCTTGCTACATTTTAAACTTGCCAAAACAATTCAAGTTTGCTAGCAACAGCAATGGATTTCTCATAGTCCATTATAATACCCTTTCATCATCACTAAGGTCGTTTGGCTCAAAAGATATGCACCATCAATGTTCTAAAATGGTGGTTTTCTTTGATATCCATGGTGAGAATAATTAACTCTTACAGGGAATCCTAGAAAGATAACATGAACATTAAATTATTCAAGAGCAACATCTATTGTGTTTCTAGGTTAAATGGTTCAGCCGATATGGTCCACGTCCCGCACCACCAAAAAGTACCCTATTGCTTTGTGTGGTTTATAGTCCAGTCAATCTATTGAATGACCCACCACAAATTGCAACACAAGGTTTTTCTTCAGTTTCTTCATTAGAAAGGTCTCTGGAACAACATATCAAAAATCTAATAAACTCTAAGCAGGCGAAAGGCATTTTTTCCGTAAATCCAAGATGGCCGCCAAAAAACCCTATTTTTGACAAAGCTTGACTTCTCATTATTATTTTACAAATATTTTAACTGCAAAGGTATGGTTTTTAATATCAATGAATCCATTGAAACACATTTTGATATTATTGGCCTGTAACTTGCTTTATTAACACACCTAAATCCAAGATGGCCACCAAAATGGCCGCCAAAAATGGTAAAAACTTCATATATTGGCATATATAAACCAACATGTATGATCAGAGTATAGTTTTAACAATACGATGTATGGATTAGACCACTAGAAACTCTAGTAATTTTGCTCTGTTAACATACTTTAAAACCAAAATGGCCGCCAAATTAATGGCTAAAATGGTAAAAAGTGGTCAAAATTCCATAAAATAGCATAATATCAACCGATGTGTATGATAAAAATATAGTTTTAACGATGGGATGTATGTGTTAGACCACTAGTAACTCATATTCAGTATTTTTGCTCCGTTAACATAGTTCAAAATCCAAAATGGCTGCTAAAATGGCCCCCAAAATGGTTCCCGAAGTGACTGCAAAAATTGTCAAATTCCATAAAATGGGATAATATCAACCTAAATGTATGACGAAAATATAGTTTTAATGATGGGATGTATGTATATATTAGACCACTAGTAACTCATATCTAGTATTTGTGCTTTTTTAACATACTTCAAATCCAAAATGGGTCCCAAAATGACTGAACAAATTGTTGGAATTCCATAAAATGGGATAATATCAACCAAAATGTATGATGAAAGTATAGTTTTAACATTGGGGTGTATGTATTAGACCACTAAGTAACTCATATCCAGTACATTTTCATTGTAATAACATACTTTAAAACCAAAATGGCCACTGTAATGTAAAAATAGTCTACATGAGTGTATGATAATCCAAACTAGACATTGTAAGAGTGTATATTACATCAAATTCACTAAATAGCATTATTCTAAACTGCTAAGTTATTGCTTTTGCCCACCTCTGTCACAATTTTGATTCAGTATCAATTTCCAAAATGGCTGCCAGAATGGATAAGTTGATTTTAAATGACCTAAAACAATTGTTTTGTATTGTAAATGACCATACTATGTAATACCAATACCTCCAAATCTAATGGGGCAGCATTCACTTTATCTATGATTGTCTTCTTCAGGATACTGCATAAACAAAATAAAACAGATAAAACATGTAAATAATAAAAGTTGCAAGAGGCGCACTTACGTCGCACGGAGCGCTCTAGTCACATTTGTACGCACTTCCAATATCTTTGTTTACATTTATTATTCTTTAATTTATCTTGCAATCGCACACCGTATACACGTGAGTCTCTCGTTCCTTCTCTTTTTATACTCTTTATACTCTTTTTATACTTTAATTATATTGTAATGCGCGCGTTACATATGTAACCATATGTACAACTTTTATTATTTACATGTTTTATCTGTTTTATTTTGTTTATGCAGTATCCTGAAGAAGACAATAAAGTCGAAAGCTTGAAAACAAATTTACTCTACTTGCTTCGTCCGAGTCATATCTATTATCGCACTCTATATATATATATATATATATACAGCGGCCAATATCGTCATGACAGCGGCCAATATCGTCATGACAGCGGCCAATATCGTCATGACAACGCGTCAACAGTTGCGTAGTTTCGACGCAACTTGTGCATTGAGCGTATAATCAGCACGCAAACATATACGTTCATGACAGAAGCGCATTGTTGTGTGTTTCAGATCATCACGCAGGGGGAACGCTACAAGAAAAAGTGACGCACTCAAGCACGCGCGTAGAGGGACGTTTTTCGGGAAGTGCGTATTTGTTGTTGTCATGGTTCCACTTTTCGTTCTTTGGCTTCAATTTTTAAGCGTCGTGAGCAGCCTCTGGGCGTTCGGCTCCTTACGAATTTGGGTGCAGAATGTAAACAATTCAATCTACCGTACCCGATGAAGGCCGATGGCCGAAAATTTGTACAATAAATTATATTATCACGGCATTTCTTCACTTTTGACTTCATTTATTTGATATTATTTAATGCCGACGCAGCTTCTTTGTTATATATATATAATTTAATTTTTATATAGCTCTTCCTTTACTGGAATTGAGCACTTTGATTCGAAAGATAGTCTGCCCATGAAATCGATTCGATGTTCATGACATTTTATATATATATATGTAGTTTTGAATGGCCACATGTGTTAATTATAGTTTTGAATATTTTAAAATATCCAAGATAGCTGCAAAAGGTAAAAATAACTGAAAAACAGTATTAGTTTATTGTTAGTGTTACATTAGATATGACCAAATTATCTACAGTTTTTAATCCATCCGGTAAACGTATTTATATATGTGACAAGGTATAAGTAGATGGGTATATACTACATAATGTGGTATTATTAAGATGGGCATCATAATGACCATTTCATTAAAATTACCCCTAATGGTCAATAAAAAATTACCTCCAAATGGTCAAAATAATTACCATAGGTGACCACCAATGGTCAAAATAATTACCACAGGTGACCACCAATTGAACAAAATATGGAGTCACCATTCAATTATACCTTGTCACATACATATGCGTTTACTGGGTGGATTAAAATCAATAGATATAATCTTTTGTTCATATCTAATATAACTCTAACAATAAAACTAATACTGTTTTTCAGTTATTTTAACCTTTTCCAGCCATCTTGGATATTTTAAAATACTCAAACTAGATCAACAGCCCCTAGGCTTCATCATAGACATATTGAATGCTGTCTAGTGTCTTATTAGATTTGGGGGATATTGGTATAGTCATTTACAATACAAAACAATTGTTTTAGGTCATTTAACATCAACTTAACCACTCTGGAAGCCATTTTGGAAAGTGATACATAATAAAATTTGTCACAGAGGTGGGCCTTATATCTAAAAGCAGTAGCTAAGCAGTTTCAAACATACTATTTGGTTGGTGAATGTGTTGTAATATACACTCTTAAAATATCTATTGTGGATTATCATACACTCATATAGATAATGTTTACATTTGCAGCAGCAATTTTGGTGGCCATCTTGGATTTTAAGTATATCATTACAATGCAAATATACTGGATATAAGTGACTAGTGGTCTAATACATACATCCCAATGTTAAAACTATACTTTCATCATCATACATTTTAGTTGATATTATACCATTTTATGGAATTTCGAAAATTTGTTCAGTCATTTTGGACCCATTTTGGGGCCATTTTGGACCCATTTTTGATTCCTAAGTATGTTAACAAAGCACAAATACTAGATATAAGTTACCAGTGGTCTAATACATACATCTCATTATTCAAACAATAATATCATCATACATTTACTAGGTTGATAATATCTCATTTTATGGAATTTGCCATTTTTTGCAGCCAATTCAGGAACCATTTGGGGCCATTTTGGGGGCTATTTTGGATTTTGAACTATGTTAACAGAGCACAAATACTGGATATGAGTTACTTGTGGTTTAACACATACATACCATCGTTAAAATTATATTTTTATTATACATTTCGGTTGATATTGAGTACACACCACTAATAAATTCCCCATTGCTTACTGTGTAAAATGGACCATGATTATTCGCCATTTTCTCGCTTATAAAGCAACTGGTTGCTTTAACTTTGCATTCTGTGTGAAGATCATGGTCTTGGCTTTCCTGTAAACAACAAAATAATATAAGTTCAAGGCAAAATTTTCGAGATATGCGCCGTCAAAGATACACATGTTTGTAGATTGCCCAGGCCTAGTCAATTATCTGAAGTCTCTAAAATGACTAAAAAATCATAAAAAATTGGTCAAAGAAGAAAATTTGCACTGATATTGTTTGATAATCTTCATTTAATAATCATCCGATCAAAAGTTTGGCCAACAACACTATTTTTGAAGCATTTTTATATATTTCACTTAGAGGAGGGTCATCCCAACCAATTCAACAAGCCTTTCGTGGACTCTTCCATTATTTATTTAGTGGTGTGAATCCTTCAGCTCTTTATATTTTTGAAATTATATTTTTTTTCTGTTAAGTTGAATATACTGCAACACATTGATAGCATTGCAACCACTTAAATCAGTTTTAACAGGCTTTTGTATGACAAAGTTTGTTTGAATTATGTTTGCTATCTACTGAAGATAGCATGCTTTTCAATGGTGAAATAATGTGCACGCGGTAAAAGTTGGTCACACAGTTTGTCTTTATTTCTTGAACTTTCAATGCCTTTGTAGCATGAATTGACCAGTTGTAATGATAGTAATGAATACATATTACAAATTTATAATGTCTATAATATCCTTTTTGTGTATACTGAGATGTAACCGGAGGGGGGGGGGGGGGGGGGGGGGGGGCAAGTGACACATTTAGTTGTATATGAAATTATGGGAATAGTTCAAATTAGAAGAAGAAAAAAATTCCGGGGGTTACCTGTCCTGTATGTAAGACTCCATGACAGAGGCTGCAAGAGACACTTCATTTGCATAGAACTGGCAAATCCCTTCTTCTTTACACGCTTCTCAACCCTTAAACGAAGATCTTTGAAACAAATCAAATCCTGGGATAGGCCTAGGCCTACTGTAACACAGTTAGCCAATCTGTAATGGAATTTCAAAAAGAAAAGATATGGTATGATAATCAGGGTTTACATGTATAGATAGGCCTAACCCCTTTTCTCCCCTGTATACAGTATATATCCCCTCCCACCCTCTTCTCCCCACCCCTTTACCGCTAGCTAGGCACTGGCTATTACACTGCACCCTTGACTAGTCAAGTGTGAGTCTGATGATCATGATAATAACCCACGGCTATGACTAAACAGCGGGGTTTTTCATCTTTGTTTACTTCGTGGGTTCGGGGAAGTGGAGGGAGGGGGTTGTTGTGGAAACAAATAGTTGACCTCTATCTAATATGGGATCGTTCTATGGTGGACTTACATGAATAGGGAGACCTATTACTTTGTGCAGACAGACATGGTATCATTCCAATCCAATGTTTAAATTTTGAATATCACTTGATTTGTAAAAAAGTAAGCTTATTTGAGAGTTGTCTGCATCCTCTCAAAGTTGTCTTACATACCCCTATTAGTCCTGTGTGTGAACAGACAACTTGGTCACTGTTCGATCTATCTGTTAATAAGCTTAATTACAATTGTAAAGCCTGTGTAAATTGACTTTGAAAAGTAGTAGTATACTATTACTAAACCAGTGACAGTTGACTAAACCTACGTTCTTACGCGGCTGAATAGCCTGCATGAAGCAGTTTCTTGTGCTGCTTTTTTCTACACTAAATGTTCCTAAATCAATAGAAAACTTACATTAAATGGTAAATAGCCACAGAAATTCAGCGTATTATTAATTTGAAAACTTTTTTTAATCTGTTCGTATGACCATAGCAACCAGGCAGCCCGTGAGATAGGCGTGGGCAATACGAAATCCCAATTTTCATAAATTAACTGGATTTCCATGTAGAGTACACACCACTAATAAATTCCCCATTGCTTACTGTGTAAAATGGACCATGATTATTCGCCATTTTCTCGCTTATAAAGCAACTGGTTGCAACTGGTTGCTTCAACTTTGCATTCTGTGTGAAGATCATGGTCTTGGCTTTCCTGTAAGCCTTTCGTGGACTCTTCCATTATTTATTTAGTGGTGTGAATCCTATTATGCTATTTTATGGAATTTTGACCACTTTTGACAATTTTTGGCCATTCATTTGGCGGCCATTTTGGTTTTAAAGTATGTTAACAAAGCAAAAATACTAGATATGAGTTTCTAGTGGTCTAATTCATACATCCCATTGTTAAAACTATACTCTGATCATGCATGTTGGTTTGTATATGCCAATATATGGAGTTTTTACCATTTTTGGCGGCCATTTTGGCAGCCATCTTGGATTTAGGTGTGTTAACAAAGCAAGTCACAGGCCAATTATATTAAAATGTGTTTCAATGGATTCATTGATATTAAAAACCATACTTTTGCAGTTAAAATATTTGTAAAATGATAATGAAAGTTCAATATATTGTCAAAAATAGGGTATTTTGGCGGCCATCTTGGATTTACGGAAAAAATGCCTTTTGCCTGCTTAGATTTTATTAGATTTTTGATATGTTGTTCCAGAGACCTTTCTAATGAAGAAACTGAAGAAAAACCTTGTGTTGCAATTTGTGGTGGGTCATGCTATCATTGGCAATAGATTGACTGGACTATTAGAGGTCAAGTTCGTGTTAATTTGTCTTACCTTTAGAGCTAGCTGGTTCATTCATTGTTTTTATTGAAGATCAAGATGTCTTCTGTTTAAAAACAATCCCTTTTGTGGGGGTTAACCAGCATTCCCCCCTACGGGCCAATGATATATATATATATTAGGCTGCCTATATTCTAAGGTCCGGGATTTTTGCTCTTATTGGTGTAAACAGTGAAATAATGTAAACTAATAGCATTCATGAGATTTTGGGCCTTAATATGGAAGAAATAACCTACAAATGTCAAATGATGAAACATTCAGGTACATTTACAGCAATTTTTACCTTTTCTAGGATGTTAAATTTAGACTTATGGTCGGGTCTTTCTTGATTTCAAACACTGCCAGGTATTGCCAGAATGCAAAATATTATTTGGTGGTGTGCACTCATATGAATATTTGGAATATACAAGTGTCCGTCTTCTTGGAATTAATGTTGAAGGCATACCATAATAATACAATTATCACTGTTTTGGGATTCCAGGGCATAAAGTTAGTCAAAAAAGACATAGACATTATAGGATTTCATCAATTCCAAGATGGCTGCCAGCAGCCATCTTGGATTTCATGCTGAAAAGAGATTCCAAATTATGAACTAGCCACCGTATTAGATTCATAAACATAAAGTTAATTAACATACACATATCATTATATCAATCATGTCTCCAGGTTTATGTCTAGAAGACATACGATTTTCCAAATTTCAAAATGGCCACTGGCGGCCATTTTGGATATTGCTGTATCCCAGCTGTTTGCAGTTGCCCAAACTTTTGCGAGGGGAATAGGAGCTAATTTTGTTTCTAAATACCCTATAGTATCAAAACCCACCTTAACCTTCCGGTCTTGTGTTCCCTGGATCACTGAATACTATGGTTACGAGCAATTGAGGGCGTTTAATCTGGCAACGCTGTTGTTTAAATACTATCAAATCATGTCCAACTTAATGCTGAATTGATACAAATATCATTTGAATGCATATCAATCCTTATCAGAATTTTCTATGAAAGTAAATCCTCAAAATCCCTATTTTTCACAATGAATTAAATGTCAATAAACCGAAAAAGTGCAAAGTTCCTAGCAACACTGCTCTCCGGTACAACAATTACCGGAACTTTTTTTTCTTGAAAAATGTTGACCAACATCCTATCCTGTCTATTAACCCTGAATAGGCTGATTAAAAAGATACACCACTTTAGGGGTTATGTCATTTTTTACGACCTTCACTTTTTGCATAATTGAAATTAATCAAAACACCCCTATTCTACAAAATGGCTTAACCCACATTGAAAAAAATGAAAGTTAATGTTGACATTATTTTTGGAAAGGACAAGGATGGCTTCTTCACTGTACAAAAGAAGGGGACTGTAATGCTTGTTCTTCATACAGAAATATGACCTAATACTTACGCTTTTTTAAAGTTGTGAAATGGGTAAAAATAGTGAAAATTGGGTAATTTCATATATTGGCCGTTGCCATGGCAACCAAAGGTATATTGGTAATTTTTTCACCAAATATATACACATTGACCAAAGGTCTAAACATGTGCAAAGTATAAAGGAAATCGATATATAAGTATGCCACCACTTCTTTGATTTTTACACACAAGGTCTCTTAATACTTTGTATTGATCACATTATCCCTCAATAGAATTACTCAAGCATCCAATACCATGATCACTTTCATTATTTATTGAACGACCCTCGTATACTTTCATCATACATTTTGGTTGATATTAAACCATTATATGGAATTTCGACAATTTTCCCGTCATTTTGGGACCCATTTTGGGGACCATTCTGGACATTTAAGTATGTTAATAAAGCAAAAATACTAGATGTGATTTAATAGTGGTCTAATACATACATCCCATAATCCAAACTATATTTTCATCATATATTTAGGTTGATGCTATCCCATGTTATTGAATTTAACAATTTTTGCCGCCATTTCGCGAACCATTTTGGGGGCCATTTTGTCAGCCATTTTAGATTTTGAACTAGTTTAACAGAGCATAAATACTGGATATGAGTTACTAGTGGTCTAACACATACATCCCATCGTTAAAATTATATTTTCATCATACATTTCGGTTGATATTATGCTATTTTACGGAATTATGACCATTTTTGAGCATTTTTGGCCATTCATTTGGCGGTCATTTTGGTTTTACAGTATGTTAACAAAGCAAAAATACTAGATATAATTTTCTAGTGGTCTAACACATACATCCCATTGTTAAAACTATACTCGGATTATACATGTTGGTTTATATATGCCAATATATGGAATTTTACCATTTTTGGCGGCCATCTTGGATTTAAAATTTAGAACAAAGCAAAAGTTCTGGATATCAGTGTTAAGTGATCCAATACATACATCCCACTATTAAAACTATAATTTCACTATACAATTTGATTGATATATGTCATTTTGTGAGATTTGACCAGTTTGAGCGGCCATTTTGGACGCCATCTTGGATATCTGGAGAGCATCGGGGTTGTTTTCACTGTTAACATCTACAATGTGTTTAAGGACCCTAAAAGGCACCCCATAAAAGTTGGTTTGGTTTAGTACTTACTGAGGGGGTGCACGGGAACCCCCTGTACGTACCCAACTAGTTAGGGAGTCGACTTAAAAGAAAATCATGCAATATCTTAAGTAAAGGTGTACGAGGGGTCATGTGGAATACTTCGTCGCTGTTCTGACATACCGGCACATCACAACAGAAATGGTTCACCTGGAAAGTTTAACGCGAATAATATTATCAATGTTAGCGTGTTTTATTATCATAATTATTAAACCATATTATATGTTATTGTCATGCTTTATTACAGATGTTGCTCAACCCGTGTTTAATGCTACCTGTTCTAACGTGACAGTTGACCTGTTAGATCCGGGTTCAATGAACCAAACAATTGAGGGATTCATCCCAACGGACAATAATCAGCGTTTCATTCCCACAGTATCATGCACATCTTCATCAGGATCACAGTTTGACTATGGAGATACACTTGTGGAATGTACTACCAGCGACCGAGACGGAAACACGAAATATTGCCAGTTCAATTACACCTTACGGTTACCGGGTATGTAAATAACAACCGAAAAGTAATCGCTCTACAAACAAATTTCACGATACGAGCATTTAAACAGCGTCGCCGCTATTTTTACAAGTATTCCTTCTCTTTGACCGATATCGAATTTGGGTGTTAAAACAGGCAATTAAAACAAATACGAACTGGGCTTTTGATGGCGACTATTGCAACCCATCACATCAAAATGGACATGTTGGAGTGGAGGCCCAATTCAATTTTGATTAATTGGTATGATTTAAAAGAGTACATTTTAAGCTTTGAAATTATACTTTGCTGAAGGTAATCGGAATGTGTAATCACAAGATATGAATTGAAGAATCATATTTGTTTATATTATTTTCTCTATATTTTTTATCACCAAATAATATTGGATTCTATCTCTCAAAACTGTGTTTACCGATAACATGTCCTTTTTGACATACTCTTCGTATATTCTGGTTTGCCTGGTATTTATAATCATTAAGTTCTACATCATTTTGCACCACTGATTGGTAGCCATGTTTGATGACTGTAGTGTAATGTTAAACAGCAAATGAGAAAGAGAAAAAGCGAGAACTAGCGGAGAGTCAATCTATACGGTATAAAAGTGTCAGCTTTTATTTATCACACAATATACACTTATCACGAAGAGGCTGAAATATGGGTTAGGCAATTGAAAAAAAAAAACAATATTCTGATTTTGCCTTCTCAGATTATAATGTCAACATACAGGCAGGAAATGCCAACGGCTCGATTGAGGTGATATGGGATATTCTTCAAGATGATTACAATATCGTCTCTATTAAATACCATTTCCGTTACTGGAAAGCTAGTGAAGGAGTGGAAAATGCTGTTGACATCGTTCTCGGTGCTGGTGATGCCATTGGAAGAAGAATGATTGTATTTATCGAGCTCGAAACGAACGCAACTTATCACCTAAAGGTATGATATAAGTTAAATCACGTGGGCACTACCAGTCTTTCGTACAAACTTGCCCATTGGTCAATTACATCATGTAATTATCTTTATTACCAAATACAACTGTGCTTATAATTATTGTATGCTTCTTACTGACAAGTTGAATAATTCTAACAATGTCTCTAAGGGGTACAACATTTGAGACATCCTAAATTTCAACCATAGGCATGTGGAAATATACTTCATCCATGCATGAAATGCCATTGTAATCGACCTATTCGCCCTTTGTACGGTCCGCTACTACATCGAACTATTACTTCATGTAGTTCGACTCTCTCCATACACTATGACTGTTCATGCAATGAGACATTGTGCAATGATGCACTCTGATCCCATTTAAGACAAATAACAGCTCTCCTCGCACCAGGCGGATGAATCCGTCCATTGACCCTCCTTCGTGCTCAGTCTTGTTTTCGGGGCTTGACTAGTGAACAACATTGACCAAATAGAAAACATAGTCAAAGCAAAATACAAAGATTCAGCATCCAAGGGCAGATAGAGGGGACGAGGAAGGAAGTCTACTCCACATATCCCACCTGTCCTACATAGAGAACGTGCTGCGATCTCTAGTAGCTGTTGCGACCTCAAGTACTTTGCATGCATCTTGCTAAGTCAACAGGACGCTCACATCGCTCACTTTGCGCGGTCGCGGTGACAATATTGTGTCATTACAGCGCTGGTCAGAATTTGATGCCTTTTGGAAATCTTGATGCGTTTGGCTTGGCGTTTTGATAATCTTTCGGCGCAATTAATGCTCGGGTTGAAAGGGTTTCAGTGACCTTGATTTACAAATTGACAATACCGGACAGTTTTCCGCGTTCTTTCATGCTTGTTATTCATGGGTATTTAATATATACAAATATTAAAACTTAATTCCGATTTAATTGTGAGAGTTTAATAACACAGGTTTAGAACTGTCAAGCTTTCGTCAGGATTTTTCGAAGCAGGAAGCTGGTAAATAGCGCGCTGGATTTGCCGATTTTATAAAGAGGGATATTTGTTATTGTTTCATTTAAATAAATCTAACAAAAAACCGTTACTTTTATGATAACAGATAGAAATAACCAATCAACTCAATACGGACAAGAATAAATTAAAGCTCGTGGCTGCTTTGCTATATGCATGTCGTAATGTATAGGCTGTACCATATTTGTGCTGTCGTGAACATCAAGTTGAAGTGACATTGTGGACAAAAGATCGCCAAATACTATTTTCCAAATGATTTTTCTAATTCAGGTTCAACCTGAGTCCAGTGCCGGTAAGGGACCATGGGGGAAAATGGTAACTGTGTTTGTTTCAGATGAGATACAACCAGGCATGTTAGGTATGTTTTAATTTTTACCAAATCAACTAATCGCGAAGGAGAAAACACTTTTTTTCTTCTTCATTTTCATAAATTTTGCTGGCAATGTAGGTAAATTAACCTACAGAGTGAGTAAAAAATCCTGCAATAGTCGATAGTGAATATTGATTGTAAAAGATAGTTGAAATTACAAGGAAGTGTTTAAACATGGTGAGAAAAGCATACTACTGGTAAATGGGTGTGTATAAATGAAGTCAACTGCATTAACCGTTTGATCCTGGTTATTAACCATTTTACCAATAAGAGCGCAAAATACCGTTAAACTTCTATAAGCACCCATTGACTAATAGTTAATAAGCAGAGAATAGATAAAAAGGTATGAGCGCCCTCTTTTGATCTAGAGAAATTAGCACGAATTTGTTTCGATATTCAATACTATACAGTTGTATTACTATCTAAATAATTTCATGGACAGACGAATTGCTCAGTTGGTAAAGCGCCCGGTAAAGCGTCAACTTCAGTATCACGAGGTTGGTGGATCAATTCTCAACTACACCTTTTGCAATTTCTTTTGAAATCCAAGTGATATAGAAATTAATGCAAACTTGAATGTAAAATTATTACTCAATTATACTAGCTTTATTGTTATTTTTCAAAAAACAAGCGCATAATTAATTTGATTGTATAAAGTAATGATCTTAATAGTCCAACCTTTTTATAAGCTAAAACACATTTATACTACAAATTAACCACAGCAAAATGTATTCATTGGCTTATTTTAAATATTTCACACAGTAATCTTAAACGTTTCCTTCATCATGATTTAAGGGCAAATTATGATGATGCATATTAGGTTGGTAGATCAAGTTAAGCAACAAAATGAAAGTAACTATGCAAACCACTATAATCCTGGTCTCACAGGATTATAATTGAATGGCTATTAAATCAATTTATTTTCAATAAGATAGAGGGCCGTCCATTTATACCGACCCATCAATCATACATGTAGTTATAAAACAGTATCTGACATAGCACTCCCGTTTAGATCAATTGGTAAAGCCGACAGTTTGGGATCGCATGTTCCAGATGACAATTCCTGGTTCGAATCTCACTTCAAGACTTATTCTTTTGGAAAGTTTATAAATATTTACGGTGTATATCAAATTCTTATCTTTGTTTTTACCATGAATAAATAGTGAATCTATCTTCGTCTTTAATGTGGGTTTTCCCTCTTTTTTTTCCTCTCTTTCTACTATTTTTAATTTTAATTTTAATGTTATCACAATCGTTTATAAATAGTACAAACATTTAAATCAACCTCAACGACTTAGTATTTTTGTGAAGACATGCATGGATGGAGTACAATGAGACAATACGTTGATTACAATTCACTGCTTTTCAGTTCTGCTACTTATGGTATTTTGTTAAGTTGTGGTTTTTGTGAGTAGTTGGCCATTGTTGGTTCTAGATGACAATTCCTAATTGAGTTTATAGAGACACATACATGTACATGTACATGTATATGGTTCACAGTTGATCGATCGATACAAGCATGTAGCATGTCTATCGAATTTGGGGCAGGGGACTTCCTTAGTGATATAGACACAGTTTCGTAATTCTAAAACTAATCCGTTATAAATCAATAACACGTGGCCACTATACTACCATTTACATGAATGTAATGCATGACCTTCAATACCACGTGAGCTGCTCAAACTATGACATGCTCATTAGGCGTGCAATTTAAAGGCAATCCGTCAAACGTGTGTATTATAGTTCCGAAAAACTTAAACAGACTTAAAAAGATGGATGGTGCCGTAAATAAGTCCTTCGCGTGATTTCTTTTATTATTTTCCACTCAGTTTTGTTTTATTTGTTTTGTGCTTTGTGTTTCTCCAAGAATAGGTATGGCACAAACGTGTAATATCGCGTTTCGAATCAATGAGAACAACAGGCAAACAGTCAAAAACGTTATTGACTGGCCATGGCTTGCGTGTCCAGTTTGATTAAATTTTGTTTCATTTAAAAAATATATATATAAAAAAACCAACGTAAAAGATAGATTCCTTGTTCATTCATGATAAAAAATAAAACACTGTCAAGAATTTGAAAATTATGACCTTTCCAAAAGAAGAAGTCTTGAAGTGAGATTCGAACCAGGAATTGTCATCTGGAACCTGCGATCCCAAACTGTCGGCTTTACCAATTGATCTAAACGGGAGTGCTATGTCAGATACTGTTTTATAACTACATGTATGATTGATGGGTCGGTATAAATGGACGGCCCTCTATCTTATAGAAAATAAATTGATTTAATAGCCATTCAATTATAATCCTGTGAGACCAGGATTATAGTGGTTTGCATAGTTACTTTCATTTTGTTGCTTAACTTGATCTACCAACCTAATATGCATCATCATAATTTGCCCTTAAATCATGATGAAGGAAACGTTTAAGATTACTGTGTGAAACATTTAAAATAAGCCAATGAATACATTTTGCTGTGGTTAATTTGTAGTATAAATGTGTTTTAGCTTATAAAAGGTTGGACTATTAAGATCATTACTTTATACAATCAAATTATTTATGCGCTTGTTTTTTGAAAAATAACAATAAAGCTAGTATAATTGAGTAATAATTTTACATTCAAGTTTGCATTAATTTCTATATCACTTGGATTTCAAAAGAAATTGCAAAAGGTGTAGTTGAGAATTGATCCACCAACCTCGTGATACTGAAGTTGACGCTTTACCGGGCGCTTTACCAACTGAGCAATTCGTCTGTCCATGAAATTATTTAGATAGTAATACAACTTTATAGTATTGAATATCGAATACACTTAACAAATTCGTGCTAATATCTCTAGATCAAAAGAGGGCGCTCATACCTTTTTATCTATTCTCTGCTTATTAACTATTAGTCAATGGGTGCTTATAGATGAAGTTTAACGGTAGTGTCTTTCATTCAATTCTGAAAAACCTTAGATTAATTTGTGGTGTAATTGAAATACGCACGATGTATTAATTAAATGGGAGAAATGTTCTAAATTGTCCACTTACAAATGAATTGTGTATTCTGTTTCGAATTTGAATAATCAATATGAATTTTATAACCAAGTAAGCCATGACGATCATGACGATATTCATTAACCCTAACCCCCCTGAGTGCTAAAAAATGCTAATCCAAAGTCCCTCTCCAAACGCATGCGCCGTCGGTTTTCGATGACGTAGTCAACCG
This sequence comes from Ophiura sarsii, assembly GCA_035610835.1. Taxonomy (NCBI): domain Eukaryota; kingdom Metazoa; phylum Echinodermata; class Ophiuroidea; order Amphilepidida; family Ophiuridae; genus Ophiura; species Ophiura sarsii. Next base: position 54,062,375 of record CM069457.1, on the reverse strand, counting down.
AGCCTATATAATGAGTGCAGTATACTGCACGAATGTGTAGCTGAGGGCCGTGGCTTAGTGTTAGGAAGGTGGGGCTCGAGAACGGAGGGTCCCAGGATCGAATCCCGGCAGGTTCCCGGAGATTTAGTTGGTGTTTTTTCCTCGAAAATTGTGATCCCGGTCAAAAATCCTAAACCGGGGTTAGGGTTATTGTACACTGCCGCGCATAAGTATTTACGCCGTAATTATGTCCTAGAAAGAAATGTTATCCTCTATGAACAAACTATAGATTTTATGACTAGTAACGGTGTTGTGTATGTGCATTATATAGTTCTTCTTCATAAATTCATGTTTGTTGCATGTTATGATCATCAGATTTCATACAGAACCTGTTAAATCGAGACATATCAAAAGCTTCACAGTGTAACCCCATAAACATTTGCCTCATTTGATATTCATAAGCTCATGCATTATCGCAATCATTGCGCTATAGGTAAGTTTTCTGTTACCTACATCTTCTCAGAAAAAATCAAGTTGTTAATAATAAAAATATTATAAATACGCAAATGCAATCTATATGGATGCGCAGTACTCATGAATGCCTAAAACATGGTAGTTTTCGGAGGAAGTATTTTGGATTTTCCAGAAAAACCTCAAATTTAAAAGACACTTTAAACAGTATGGATGAAAACTGAACAGCAGTGTCCAAAACACGACAGAGAACCACGCAGTTTGTCTGTATTTCACATTAGGCAGCTAACAGCTCGAGCAGGTTTAAAATGTATTGCGACAATTATTTTCATTCATGCATACCACTCACCGCAATACAATTCACTTGCGAAGGTCAGTCATTTTAGTTGTGCTATTTTTTAGAACAACAAGGCCCAACATCCTATACCACCATTCTACGCAAACCCGACGTTATTGTGTTTTATTTTATCTCTATCTTTCACTTTGTAGTGGTCTCATCTCAATCATAAAAGGATTCGAACAAGCCCATTCAAAACCATGTATGTTAGAACACGCGATAACTAAACGTATTCCTGGTTGCTTTCAAAATTCTTTGAACGGACTTCACAAGTCGTAATACTATACACGCCCTTTATTTCAATTAGTTAAAAACCACCTCATTTTGGTCCATGAAAGATGAAAATTAAACCAATTCAGTATGTGATCTATAAAAAAAAATGACTCAAGTTCAAATTATAATTTACTATCCGTATGTGAGTTTTGATGTTGTCAAACCTTTCTATCAAACCTCCTTTGTAATTGGTCTTTGCTTCAGTACCCACCATTGACAACTGTATAGGGCCCAGCCAACTATAAGCTAGCTTTTAACTGACCTTGATTTCACAGCTGAGTACACATCTTAAATGTATAAAGACGTAAAGGGATGTCAAGAAGCAAATAACAGGGAGCTGGACTATGAAACCACCCCCACGCATTGTATGTATCACTGTGAATGACTGCACACATAATGGCATGTGCAGTGCTCAATGTACGTTATGCCTAGTGAATCCTGGTGAATCATTTGTTTTCATACAAATAAAGCTAAGGGGCGTATATATCATAACATGTTCTCATACCATTTTGTGTGTGCTTCCCCTTTAATTTGATAGTTCACAAACCCATATTAGAGGTATGGTTATGTTCAAATAAAGTCTCGATTATAGGTAATCAATTATGCAAATTATTTTATTTAAAGAGAAAAGTACAAAGAAATATTTTAATTTGCTCATACAAAAATGTCGGAATTGAGAATATGCACATTATATCTTCATCCCGGGCTTTCATGATGTACATATCTTTAGATAAAAAGTCAAATGTGTTTTAGACAAGTTGCTAATTAAAAGTAGCAGCTTTTAGGAAGCGTATGTCCGCAACAGAAGGTACCAAATTTAATCCAAAATGCATAATTCTTAAATATTTGGTCATTTTAAGTCACTATTTTTATGATACATAACACATGTTCATTGTTGTATTGAATGTATCAATTTGGAATACTTGCCTTTGCACATTCTGCATTGCCAATCTAATGTTTCACTTTATAAAACCGATGGAAATCCAACGGTTTTTCGTGGGCGGTAATGTTTGAATAATATGGCGAATATGTATTATTCATAAGGTATAACATCCAATCAGAAGAGACAAACAGCCTTTGACCGGTAAACATCATAAATATTCATTAAATTGCGCTGTTACGCTAATACCGGGTGGTCAAAATACCCAATGTTAGATACTGAAAAAACCTACCAATTTAAACAAGTTATGATGAAATATATGATCATTCAGAACAAGTTTGAGTGACTATCGTTAAGTTTAACCAACACTATGTGATTATAAAGCATTGTTTCACACAGCAATTTAATATACAGGGTATTTAAACTGCCATGTACAGTACATTAATATTATGTTGTCATCTCATCCACAACAGTTATTGATAACATAACTCAACCTGCAAAAGTGGGCATTTTAAAGTATCATAATAATATGTGTTGAATATAAAGTAATGACAATTAATTACTTTGGCTAGTAGTACCCGTCGTGGTCATAGGTATTAAAGACATTCCTGAGGCAGGAGTCCAGTAATACTTGAAGGTAAAAAGAAACCATCTTCAGATAATAGTGTCCCCCATCCATTCATGTAAATAGGACAATAAGATTTAGTCAGTTGTTGATTACTGTGTGTGGTAGAGCGTGACATTGTATTTAATGGAACCATTTACATACTTGGGACTTCTATACCACACCGCTACCATTTGACTGTTAGGACATTTTGAGTTTTAACAATTTTCCACCCGTGTATTACATAGCAATCTCCTCCTCCTTCACCACTCCCTCCTCCTCCACTCCCTCAACCACCCTGACTAATTATACTTAACGAGCTGTATCAATTAAAGAAAAAGTGATAGGTTTATTCTCTCTTCAGATTATCAAAAGGTATTAAATTGTCTTTAATTTGAGAGAGAGTTACTCAAATACAATAGCCTAAAGACAAACCCCCCTCTAAAATGTAACAAAACCACCTTTTTGTGGTGCCGAGGTTAAAAAACGTGACCTTATGAGTGTCACCCCGGCAATTAATCCTTACGAATCCCGTTTATTTATATTCCGCGATTGCCTATTATTATAGCGGGCAGGTCGCATGTTTGGGATCATTCACGTGTGTAAATGGATGAATTCCCTAACATGAGCACATTGGTCATGAACCGTTGTGTTAGGCGTACACTGCCGCCCATAAGTATTTCTCCCCCTGGAAGATTGCAAGTTATCACTGTGTTGTCGACAAAGTATTAAACCATCAGACCCAATTACCATTTCATTGTGTTCATTGTACATTTTATACCAATAAATTCATGTTTCCTATTCAGATTCATGATTTTAAAGCTTTACAATTCATGATTTTATCGGGCAAGTCAAAATTCCAATGTAAAATCGCCGTAGTAAATCACCTCATGAATATCAATTAGCTCATTATCGGCAGTGTAACGCTATAGGAAATTTTCAACTGAGATCAACTGGTGATGGAAAACTCCATGTGCAGAAATGATATAAATGATAATTAGCATGCGCAGTTTATTGGAATACCTTCAGAAGGAACCATTCCAGCTTAAAAAAGTTATTTTTGTGATGACGGTTTATGTTTTTGGCAGATATTCATCTTTATTTAAGGCACATCTAAAATTATTTTCAATACAATCGGGCTGAAATAACATGGAGAACTAGCAAAGTTTCAAAGTGTGCATGCACGTAGTTCATTGACCTATTCTCCAGTGACCTAACAAATCACGTTATCGATAGAATGATTCAAAGCAGTAGAGTTTCCCACTATTTCATCTTCACAAAGGACCGCTCAATAAACAACATACCAAGACATAATAAATCCTTTTTCTACTATGCCACCGTCTCTTCTCAATCCCAAACAATAGGGAGCTAGACTATCCTATTCAAATCAGATGAATAGGATACTTATTGTGTCCATACTCTAAGTACTTATTTACAGTCAATAGGTCCCCGGTGCTTTTTTAATTTGCCGAATTTGCGTTATTACGGCCCGATATGATTTGGTTTAAAAAGATGAATTTCTGCCAAAAACATAGTTCGACGTCAGAAAAATAACTTGATATAGCTGGAATGGTTCCTTCTAAAGGTATTCCAATAAACTGTGCATGCTAATTATCATTTATAAATTTCTGCACGTGGAGTTTTCCATCACCAGTTGATCTCAGTTGAAAATTCCCATAGCGTTACACTGCCGATAATGAGCTAATTGATATTCATGAGGTGATTTACTACAGCGATTTTACATTGGCATTTTGACTTGCTCGATAAAATCATGAATTGTAATGCTTATAATTCATGAATCGGAATAGGAAACATGAATGTATTGGTATAAAATGTACAATGAACCCAATGAAATGGTAATTGGGTCTGATGGTTTAATACTTTGTCGACAACACAGTGATAACTTGCAAGCTTCTAGGGGGAGAAATACTTATGGGCGGCAGTGTATATCCTGATTTGTTTGTGTACAGATCAAGAACCACCAGTCCTGACATGCCCGGACGTTACCGTACCTGCTACTGCCTACTGGGACTATGATGGCAGCATCCGGGGCCTATTAATATATGAAATACACGTTCTTGACAACTCCAAAGAATACTTACAAGCACAGTGCGGAAGTTGGGGAAGTGGTAGTTGGGTGCCATATGGTAGTCGAACAATTACTTGTTCAGCTATTGATTCAAGTGAGAACACTGGCACATGCAGATTCACGGCTAATGTTATAGGTATGTGTTGAACATTCCTTATCCATATATTTTCAAGACAGGAATAGACCCAGAAGCAGAAGCAATGTGTATTTCAGATCAATATCGCTAAACACAAAAATACCTGTGTAGTCTTCCGCATGTCATGCTATAACTTGTCAAGATTCTTACCTAAATTAAACGTTACTCTCGATCCTAGACGCGTTAAATATGTATAATTATAATTATCTGCGCTCGGAGGTCGACGTGTAGCGATGATGTTTTCCTCAAATCCGCACGAAAATTGCATGGCCAAAATCGCAAATGTACAGACGGAAGCTAGTATAAAGGTGTTGATAAACATTTTTAATTGAGGTAATTTTGTTGAGGCGGGAAATTTATATGCTAGGCGGGAGAAAGTGTGTCGAGACTCCCGCCTAATGCGGGAGAGTTAACAGCCCTGGACTATATACCTATATTTGCAACAGATCCTGCTGAATCTAGTTAATCATATTATATATCACTGCTATGCTTATTTATAGATGTTGATCCACCCGTGTTTACCCCTCCGTGTTCCAACGTGATATTTGACCTATTAGATCCTGGTACAATGAACCAGACAATTGAAGGATTCAATCCAACAGCGATCGACAATAATCAGCGTTACATGATCCCCGTGGCATCATGTACGCCTTCATCAGGAGCAATGTTTGACTATGGCGATACACTCGTTGAATGTACTGCTAGTGATCGAGACAGAAACGCGGGATATTGCCAGTTCAATTTGACATTACGGTTACCAGGTACGTTAAAAGCTAGGGGATTATACTTGTATCCTGAGTGACACCCCCATTATATTAAACGATACGATTATGTAGACCTTTATTATCAGTATGTACTTTATCTGCCTTCTGACCGCCATCAATCGAGGATGATTTGAAAACAGGCACTATTTGCTATCTTTACATAGTAACATAATGTAGTAACAATATATTAAACACATCAACGATCAAGAAGTTGCAAATGAACAAAAATTACTATACCATCGTAAAGCATGTACCCCCAATCACCAATTATAAAAAAGTGTTAAAGACAAATAGCTCACGATCATCAACGGTACGTGACGGTTGCAAGTGCATTGACAAACAAAACAATATGGGCCTTCATGTACATATATTTCACAAGAAACATACAAATATACATTTTACTCTGTGCTATGTAAGCTTTGGCCAATCATACGCCACATAATATGATGTATATAAAAGTAAATGTATTTGGAAATGAGAAGAATACATTTTGGTATCCAATTTCACTAAAAATGCTGGTTTTTTTTTAAAAAGTTGACCAAAGTATAACATTTTTGGCTCAAAGTTTGCGTCTATCGTCGCAAATTGAGTTTTGGTAAAAATGCTGAAATTGCACCAAAATTATCTTAAGACACTTCCCTATAATTTGTTTAAGGAGTTGGGAGCGTGGGTGGGGGGGGGGGGGGGGGGGGGGGGGGTGGGGCCGTGGGCGTGTTAAATGCCACATTATTAAATGTTTCAAGCGCTGTAACTTTGGAACTATATAGATTAATTTGATGTATATTAAAGTAAACATTTCTGGAAAGGAAATGAGTCAGCGAAACCATTATAGTATCACATTTCACTAACAAATCTTGATTTATTGCATTTTGACCAAAAAAGGAATCACTTTTGGGATCAAACTTTTTTTGGAAAACGTAACAAATGCCGAAATTGCACCAAGATGAACTAAAAGCACTTCTCTAGAAGCGCATTTTGTTTTTGCTTCGTTCACCTACGAGCCTCGTATGTTTACTTTTAAACTACACGATGTCGAGAATGGGTCGAAATCAAAATCAGAATGTTGCTAAACTACACACACACTACACCCCCCCCCCCCCCCCCACATTTTAATTGCGTCATATGTCCCATGATTTATTGCGACTTTGATACAAATACGTTAGACTTTTCCTGACTTGTGCCGAGCCTTTACCGTGTAGTTGCCAATGTTACCCAGAAAAGAATGATTACATTGATAGTAAATATAGAATTCCTTAATAATGATGTACATTGCATATTCATTGTATTATGGAATGCAAATCATTGTCGCGGTCATTTTAAAACCTGCCAGGGCCCTGTGCTGCCTCATACAAAATACACAGACACACTTCGAGGTTCTCTGTCGTGTATTGGATCACTGATTTTTAAACCAAAATATTTAATTGTCTTTTACATCTCAGGTTTTTCTTGAAAATTCAAATTACCTTCAAATTACCATGTTGTAGGCATTTATAAGGAATGCGCATCCATATAGGATGTTGCATTTGTGAATATAACAATTGATTATTAAAAACTGAACTTTTAAGAGAAGGAGTAGATGAGAGAGAATTTTCCCATAGCGTAATAATAGCGGTAATGAGCTCATGAATATGCAAATTGATGCAAATGTCTATGGGATTTTACTGTGAAGATTTTGACTTGTCTCGATTTATTTAGTATAATCTGCGCTCGGAGGTCGACGTGTCAACATGTGATGATCGTAACATGCAACAAACATAAATGCATGAAGAACTATTATAATGAACACATGCAACATCGTTACTAGTGAACATTTGTAATAGTATGTTCATAGAAGATGGATTTTCTAGGATATAATCACTGCGCAATCAGTTCCGGGCCGTAGTGTATATGGAGTTATAATTATATATTTGTACACATATTGTGTATTTTCAACATAATCGTTTCATTGTGTAGATTTCATTTTCTTGTATTAATCAGCAGAGTTATTCTTTTGAGCGTAAAAGAGCATTGAGATTGAGACCCAGCACTCTACAGTTTCGAGCAAATGGCTGTACACTGTAACAGTGCTTCGAACGAAGTATCGTTCAAACTTGAACAGGTCAACTTTCTATTAATATATGAACATATCACGAAACTCTTAACTATATAATTGAAAAAGAAAATCAAACAGAACTTTTTGTTTGGAGTTTGTTGATTGCAATAATAAACCGTTTGAATATCATGAAATGCCTTCCAGAAAATAATGTCAACCTACAGGCAGGGACTGACAAACATGGCAAAGGATCAATTGAGGTGGAATGGGATATTCAAGAATTCACCAATGTCGACATTATTGAATACCATATTCATTACTGGATAGATACTGAAATAGAAGAAAACGTTGAAATGAATGCTGGTGATTCACTTGGAAAGGGAACGTTTGTATTGTTCGGGCTTGAAACTAACTCAACTTACAGCATAAAGGTATGATATATCATGGTTAAGGTTGATCATTATTATGTATACGAGTAAAACAGCCTATGCAAGTATTAAATGTATAAAGGACATTAGATGACAGAATTATTTGTTTTCAACATCATTTCCACTACTGCTCAGGATTGTGCTACACTGAGTGAACTTGACTTTCTAGCTACCAACCTCACGATCGCTAAATACTTGCATTACTTAAATACTTTTCAATCAGGTTCAAGCGGAGACCAGTGCCGGTAAGGGGCCGTGGTCAGAAATGGCAACTGTTTTTGTTCCACATTACGAGCAACAACCAGCAGGTATGATTCATTTTGAATTGTCAAATATCTTCCATTTTGTTCAAAAAAGTGAATTTTGTGATTTTCTCAAAAATTTAAATGTTGGGTTAAAATTGACGCCAACTTTGGATTCTCTGATCCATTTCCTTTCCAAAACTGTATACTTGTATATATGCATTTGATTAATAGTTGAATAATTACAGCACTCACAAAATGCAAAAAATCAAATCGAAAACTTCCTTGAGTCCCTTAACTTATTTAATTTTCATTGTGCTGATAAGAAAATATAACTTTTTCGAACTACTGTAATTATGTGTTACTTTTTAAAAATTTACATCACCAGAAATCAGTAAAGTTTTGATAGTTGGAATTGCAACCGGAGTGATACTGCTAATTGCAGTAGCTATTACCATTATTATATACAGGTATGTTATCAAATTTATATAATATTTCATAACTAAAAGGGATTCATTACCAAATAGGTTCATAAGGATTGTTAATTATCAGCGTTTGAAATAGCGGCCATCCGGTCAAAATGGTCGAAATGACCAAATCTACCAGCGGATGACCATTTTTTTCTTGGCCGATCATCCGGCGAATGACCAACATTTTGTATCTAAAATGATTAAATAGTACCAGCAGTTAAACACTGCTGGGAGGCATCGTGTCCGCGCAGAAAGTCCGCTCCAAAAGCAACACGAGAGGCTACTCCTGCAGATCCAATGGAGTCGGGAGATGAAAGTGAAGAAGAGGATCACCAGGATGCATTAGAGGCTATAAACCTGACCGTGCTATTGAGAGATGTACTGAAAGAACAAGTCATGTTCGCGAATGAACCAGTGATTTTCTTATTTCGAACGCTATTAATTATAATCAGATATGAAATATTTCCTACTGCTGATCCAGCGTACGATTTGTATCCGTCTTGCCCCGTGCCTATGACCTTTGTCTCGTCCGATCCGATGACATGGTTAGAGTTTACAACATGGTCCGTTATTGCTGATTTATTAACATAAGTAAACGATGCCGTTTTCACTGCCCTTGTGGTCGTTGTATTGTTTGCCTTTTCTGCTTCTTTTCTGTGTCCGTTCAGTATTGTGCCGATTTGTGTTTTTGACTAACTAAATGCTGATAAAATGTCATTTTAAAAATGATCATTAACACAAATGCAAACCTTGTTTAAACGATTGTACATACGTGACATATTTTAACACTGGATAAAAACGAACGCTTGCGCAATAAATCATACCCGACGCGTTTATCAACAACACCAAAGTAACACTAACCAATACATTAAAAATACTATTATATTTTAGCGTTTAAGCGCGACACAAAATGGGAGTGCAACACCCTAAACGCCCACAGTAGTCAGCCTGAAAATAGCAATGTTGAAAATTAAAAACAATAACTGTTTTTTATTCATGATTTATTTGATACACTAGATTGGCAAAGTCCTCATCGGTAAGCAGCAAAGATGAATATATAAATGGAGGAGTGGCTATTGGTATGACGAAGATTAACCTTGAATCCACAACATAATACGATAAATAGTCTCGACTATTCTAGATTTCTGGAAGACTCGAGTTAGCACACATATCGAACATTGAAATTACTCGGCACATAATTTAAATAAAAACAAATACCACCATTTATTGTGAAGTTAATGTAATATTAAAATAATCACTTATATTGATTATGTTTAATTGATATATTGTGATTCACTAAACGTTTGGAAATGTCTACATCATGTGGTTGTACGATGAACACGGTGAAAACTCGGATACATTAAGAACCATGTGACTTTTGACTAGAGCACACAATTGCGAGGCGTTCGCGGGTTTATATTTTCTTATGAGTGTATCCAATGTGCAAACTTATGTTACGAGATCCATATGTAGATAACGCCTTATATGCTAGAGATAAAGCTAGCTCCACTATAGTTGGAAATTATGTCACGATTCCATAAGTAGATAACGCCTTACAAATTCTAGAGATAAATATAGCCTCACTATGGTTGGAAAGGATTGCACGGGTTGTAGATAACGCCTTATGTATACTAGAGATAAATCTCGCCTCACTATGGTTGGAAATAATGCCACGTGTACCATAAGTAGATAACCCCATGTATATGCTAGAGATAAATCTAGCCTCACAATGGTTTGAAACTATGTCACGGGTTCCAGAAGTAGTTAACGCCTTATATATATGCTAGATATATATATAGCATCACCATTGTTGGAACTGATGTCACGCGTTACATAAGTATATAACACCTTATATATGCTAGAGATAAATCTCGCCTCACTATGGTTGGTGATGTCACGGGATCCATAAGTAGATGAAGCCTTATATATTCTAGAGATAAATGGGTATTGTTGAAAGGCTCAAGTTAGCACAAATAGCGAATATTGCAAATTACTGAGCACGTAATTTCAACAACAAAAAATACCACAACGTATTTGTGAAGTTAATGTAGCAATTAAAGTAATCACTTCAAATTGTATTTACTATGTTTAAAACCATTTGAACCCTGAATTATATGTAGGGTCGATACCCTCACCCTAAGTTATTTGCATAAAGCATGCTGAATTATAATAATTGGTATCGTAAATGTCTGTACTATCCGTCACTCTCTGGCAAATCATTTCCTATAGTGGCATACTGCCCTCTTTGTTACATATCCGGGCAGTCAACAAACATGATAAAAGTATGCCGCCGCACACAAAATCGCAAAAAAGATCGCGTCGTGACAACGTAGCGAAAAGAATCGGATGATTCACGTGCACTTGCGGTAGCACTTGAGATCTGTGTACATTTGACCATCACAATTCCATGATTCGTCTTGTCAAATGAACCGACAGTACCAATCTTAACCGACACGACAGTCGACAGGCTACGCCACTGATCATAGTTTCAATATAGTACGATGAGGTGCCTTTGACCTTTTGAAGAGGAGAATAAAATTATATTAACCCAAGGACTGATAATTGTGGCCTCTCTCTATGCCAATATTATCTAGATCTTCGTAATGACCGGATGGCTCCGGTCCAGGCACCACCTCGTAGTCCCCTTCTTGATTTCCAGACTCTGACGACACAGCTGTAAGAGCACGCGGACCAGGCAAATGGAACTCGTAACCCGGATCCACTGTTTGATCATGGAATTCCGGTTGGTATCCAACATTGGTGGAGGTCATTGCAATTCCTTCACGTTTATCAACGCCGCCGTTTTCATATCCATCGTTGCTTGATTTTGCCTCTGCTCTGGTTGATTTCAATCTGGTGTATGGGTGAAACATATGTGTGATTTAAAGGCGTAACAGAAGAGTGAGTACATACTATGTCAACATTATGTCATTGTCTGAGGGGTTTAAGTGTTGACAATAAAATGCTAGGACTAGACAATTATATTCGGAGGACTTCACAGAACCAATGATTACTGCCAAAAGTAGAAATTGCCGTTTCATGCACACGGATCCTCATCAAACCATGGACTACATGAAGACGCGCAAGAAGTCCATAAGTCTATTTTTGGCAAAATTGAGTTAAACATGGTTTTGGGCAGCTTTGGGGATAAGAAACATTGGAAATGACTAATTTTTAGGTTTGAGACTTGTAAACATGTTTTTCAGGGGGTTCACTTTAGCACTGTTAGCAATATAAGTACAAGAAGTATGAAAGTCCACCCATTATGGTGTTTCTAAATCATGAGCCAAAGTAAATTATCAATGTTACTGCACAAAACATAAATCGTTGTTGCACTTAAAAGTCAAAATATATTAATGCATTAATTTCCCACTACATTCAACCTAAATGGGAAAAATATGTCGTTTTATTATAAAAGATGTTTTTATGCTATAAGAGAGTCTGGAAACACTGCACTCTCAGCAAAAAAAGGTTCAACTTAGAACAATAAATGGTTCCTCACGTTGTTCTCCATATGGAACCCTCATGTGAACCATTTCATTGAAGAACCCTCTTGAAAGGTTCTTTAAATAACCCAAAAAGGTTCTCAGTTTTGTCCTCTATATGGAACCCTGAGGGTGCTTTAGGGTTAAGAACCCTCTTGAAAGGTTCTTTAAGAACCAAACAAGTTCTTCAGTTTTGTTATTATATAACCCTTAGGATTAGTCAGAAATATTTAGAAATAGATTGTTTCAAGCTCCATTTTATTTTGCTGTTTGCATACTTTTCTAATTTACTTCATTAATATAATGCATGTATCTGGTTTGTGAACAATCACTAAGTGAGTGACGTCTTGAATTAATCATGATAATAAAATTGATATATAAATTCCTACGAAATCTACTTTCCATGGTGTTAATTTTAAAGAAGCCGATGCACACCCCATCCAACATCGACCGTGGGCCCACAGTGGACCCTCATGGGACCCTTCTACAGGGTATACAGGCCAAAGTGGACAAAATATTAAGGGGTCCATGATAACCCTCTTTTGGCCCACGGTCGATGTTGGCTGGGACCCGTATGTCAAATAGTTGTGAAGTGCAAGTTAATATTATAAAGAACTCTCACAGCTTTTCATGGAAGCCTTTTTTTTGGTATTTTAGGGTTCTTTATGGAACCATTGACTCAGGAAGAACCTTTCATTCTGGGTTTAGAGTCATTTGTATCCTTCCTAGAACCAAAAGTTCCTTGAGTGCCAAAAGTTCCTTGAGTGCAGAATGTTCTACATCGAACCCGGAGCTTACTCACAGAACCCTTTTCGAACCCTTTTTGCTGAGAGTGTGTTTGTTTTCCTATTTGTCTTCATTATCAGTATCCATGGTAAGAAATGGGGCTAATTCACCCTCACTAACTTTAGATTTCACTGAATTACACTATAATTGCTGGAAATGTAATTTAAATCAATGTTAGTATTCCCTGTTTCTAAGGCTTTAATGATTGTTTTGTAAGATTTGTTATGAATTGGTAATACAAACAATTCTGTACAAATTCTATGGTGCCAATGTGAGCGCAAGAAGTGCGTAAGTCCAAAATCAATAAATTAAACAATTCAAATATTTTACTAATGTTGTGCAGAATATAAATCCCAGAGACATAACCTATATACTCACCAAGTAACAGCCAAATTAAATGTATATGTTGATTCCTACTATATTTTGTAAACGTTAAATCCCTGTATCTCAAAATGTCAAATATGGACTTATCTTTTTAGATTTGTCACAGTTATCGTCATAACAAGTAATAAAAGGAGGTGCACCTTCTTATACAAATCTTAATGATCTGGGTTCATCACCAGACGGTGGCAATGATCCATTGACTTACCTGATAAAGAAAAGTCCACCAACTATAATAACAGAGAGTACCAATATAACAGTGCAAGCCGTAACTGAAACTGTTATTACCACTGTACTATCCGCCTGTCCTTGAGTTTCAGAGTCGTCTACAGGGGCTGGATAATCTATTGGAAAAATTGACGGATTCTTCATCATCATTATTGGGCCATTCCATTTAAAATCCATACACCCTTTATGGAGACAGTATCTTAATCGTACCCTCGTTGTGAGAATTTGAAATGGGGTGACCCGCACGGATGATGACTCTATTTAAAAGGTGCACTCCCTATGTGGCAGAGTAAGGTCATGTCATCCATAGGGGCGTATTTATTTCAATTGGAATAACCGAATACGTGTTACGATCTTAGAACAATATAATTGCTTGAGCTTACATTTAGTATTGCAACCGATGACCTATATACATGCTACTTACTCACTTTGCTCACTGAAACGTATTATCTTAAAACGTCCAAGGAGAATTGTTTATTTTCAATATGGCATTACTATGGTGCATTTCTTAGGATGAATGTAATAGTGTCCATTCAAGAACTCTCTGTGAAGAGTCAAGTTTTACGATTATTCGAATTGTATTTTACTTTAAACCCGAAAGTTTCATTTACCGTTCAGACTAACAAATATATCTATTTATTTTTTTGGCATACGATACTTTACATAAATATGTATTTTCTAACATACAACTGACACTAATTTTCAAACCTTACCCTTTGGGAAAAGAACAATAGTAACCGTGTCTGACCATGGTCCTTTTCCTGCATTGGATTCAGCCTGTATCTACAGTTAGGTGAACAGAATAAAGACAATAAATATTGATGGGACGTTCTCTATCGGCTTGAGACCCAACACAATTTGTCAAGCGACATTTAACGGACGGGCTATCATCTCTCGAGTACCAATGGTTAGTAGATGGCCGTGGGCTTGAATTTACATAGACATTCAGCGACACGAACTTCACCAGCTGATAGTGGTTTTATTGGTGGCCCCGTTTCCGCCGCATATGGTATCATATGTGCTGGTAAATGCGATTCGGACGTATTTCGGAGGCCATAGCGTTTGTGACCTCTTATTGGGATATTTATAAAACATCTTTAAACGGTACCTGTGTTATGTAAGTGGAATTCTTTTCCAGCCCATCAATTGTATGAGTACGGGTGTTGCCTTCATTCAAGCCTGATACTTAATTCCATGTCAGGTTTACCAGATTTCCAATATCGTATATTATAGGAGATGATATTTCCAATTGATGAATTAGGATCTGGAGGGTCCCATGATATCTCGGAAGTATTTTAGAGGTCAAAGCGTTTGTGAGGTCTTATTAGGATATTTTTACCTGTGTTTTGTAAGTGGAATTCTTTTCCTGCCCATCAATTCGTCGCTGTTCTGACATACCGGCACATCACAACAGAAATAAGTAAAGAGATGTGCCGGTATGTCAGAACAGCGACGAATTGTATGAGTAAGTGTGTTGCCTTCAAGCCTGATACGAAATTCCATGTCAGTTTTACTAGATTTCCAATGGCGGATATGATAGGAGATGATATTTCCAATTGATGAATTAGGATCCGGAGGGTCCCATGATATCTCGGACGTATTTCGGAGGTCAAAGCGTTTGTGACCTCTTATTGGGATATTTTTTTATAAAAATAAACATCTTTAAAAGGTACCTGTATGTTGTAAGTGGAATTCTTTTCCAGCCCATCAATTGTATGAGTAAGTGTGTTGCCTTCAAGCCTGATACGAAATTCCATGTCAGTTTTACTAGATTTCCAATAGCGGATGTGATAGGAGATGATATTTTCATATGATGAATTAGGATCTGGAGGGTCCCATGATATCACAAAAGAACCATCTTGAGATCCACGTTGTGCGAGTATATTACGAGGTCCAATGGGAACTGAAAGAAATACGGTAACAAACGTACATATGCAAATGTATGATCACGCAATTATTTAGGGGAAAGGAAAAAAGAGAAAAAAACACATTAGTGTTAATTTTTGTATTTATAACCATTTTTTACTGTTGTAGTTATGTTATAGATAGTTCGCTGAAATACATAACTTGTTCTGTTGTTGTGCATATAATGTACTTCAGTAATGTGATATACGATACTATTGGTTATGAGGCAGTGAATAGGAACGTTTTTAAAGAACTGTGTTCCCTTGAAAAAATTAATTTCAAAATACAAACTACACAACAAAACAAATGATTCCCCCTCTGGCATATCGTAAATCAATCGTAATGATTATCGAACATTTGAATGCTAATCATTACAAACAAAATGTACCCACGTCACATGAGGTTGAGCTCATTTTAAAACGGTGCAACGGTCGTCCGTGGTTCGCACTACGTAATCTCGACCTCACAGCTCTGATTGGTTGGTGCTCATACGTGAGAACTGAAAAACTCGTGAATAAAGATGAGCTTATTCACGCACCATCACGCCACTGCGTCGGTGGTTACGGCGCAGCGTGACCACTGCTTTGGTGGTTACGGCGCAGCGTGCCGATCGTTAAAAGGCTTCAGATTAAATGTGACCAATCAGGCGCATTGGTGTTGTTGGTTGGCAGTATTTTGTGAGTTCAAGCATGCGTGCGCAGCCTGATCGAAGTGCGCCCACGTATGTCGAACTGTTGCCAGGGGATTATGTGCCGTAGACCCATTGTTATGCAGAATTATCTAAGATTTACAATATGGTTTTGTGATTTATGTCTATACCTCTCTTTTTAACGGGGACATTTTACACAAAGTGAGTACAACAATGTTTCTTATCACTTTCAGTAACCAGAAATGTTGAATTATAGTTATTTTTCTAAAATGTTGAGATAACCATAGAAGATATTAATATTTATCATCATTATTGTATACGGTCTTCCTACGATATGGTCGAAAGAGGGATACAATTTTATAGAGGTTTTGGTCATGGCGTTTTTCTTGTATAACACATTCAACTATAATTATAATACATACACGTACGCATATAGGTATTATTGGCGTATACTCATGATAAATGATGCGCTAATAAGTTAACGTTCCTAATTTCCTTTTAGTGATATTAACATTTAACTTCAGTTAGTGTTGAGGAAGGGTTGTTGTCGAAATTCATATTTTAAAATACTGGTATGTACAACAATAATTACAAAGGCAGAGGGACACAATACATAATACACTGATACATTTATCATTTCATTGAGGACTTCAAGTGAACACTTACCAAGTTTTTCTGGTGCAGTAGGCCTTGTTACTATAGCATCATTGGTGATATCCATTCCTGGTGATGTTATCTCTGAATTTGTTATTGGAGCAATGGTGGCTGTGGGTATGTCAGGAGCAAGAGTACTTGTTATTTTCATGGTTGTTGTTGAAATACTAGAAGGAAAAGGTGGTACTGCTGTTGCTTCTGCTTCAGGCAGAGTTGTGAGTGAAAGAATGTTGCTAGACAAACCTTCTCCTCCAATACCTTCCCTTACACATGTCACATGAACTTCATAGAATGTATTTGAATTCAATGCCTCAACATCATACGAAATCATATTTCCAAATACTTCAATAGTTAATACACTTCCTGCAAATATTATTTCTGAGTTTGACATTTGATGATAAATGTTGTATGCAATAACAGGTCCATCTCCAGTGTCTGCAAGATTTGTACCCCATGCATTCCATTGCAATGTCACAGATGTAGGACGAAGGTTTACTGCTGTTGGAGCATTGCTCAATCTAGGAAGTTCTGAAACAAATGTGGACAACACGATATTAAAAAATACCACCAAATAAAAACATACCACTGGAGTCGATGGAAGGAAGTGGCATCACAATCAGGAACCCATCTTTTGAATACAAGTTTATGAAGCCTACTATCAATCAACAAATTTGCCAATATTAATACCCTTCACATCAGATTTGGCTTGCCTGATGTTGTTCTTGCTGCTCGTGTTTAACTATCGTGTGCTGGTTAACATAAAATGAAACATGATTTGAGTGGTGCATCATTATTAAGATTATTTTAAAAGAAAACAACTGTGACCATTGTACCAGGAAAGGCCTTTTAAGACCAAGGTACCACTTGAAGGTGTTCCTCAGGGATCGGTTATCGGCCCTTTATCTTTTACTTTGTATACCGCGCCACTTGAAGCTGAAGAATGATATATGCCGATGATACGCAAGTTTATGTTATTTTGAAAAACTCTGACCATTCAATGATCACCAAACTTGAAAGATGTATTAATGATATCAAGGCCTGGTATAATGCAAATTATTTAAAATTGAATGAGGACCAAACTGAAGTTATTTATATTACATCTCGTTTCAGAAATTCCTCTCATTTATCACCTGTTGAAATTGCAAATGTTCCCGTACACCCTGTAAAAAGTGCACGTAACCTCGGAGTAATTTTCGAGAGTGATCTTAAAATGAATGACTATGTAAATAATATTTGCCCTTCAGCTTCGTTTGCTTTTTACAAGATAGGTCGTATTCGGAATTTTATCAATCAAAAATCTACGGAAATACTTATTCATGCTTTTATCACGAGTCGCCTTGATCAATGTAACAGCCTCCTTTATAGTCTTCCGAACTCACACATTGCAAAATTACAGAGAATACAAAACTCTGCTGCAAGGCTTGTTACACGCACTCGTTATCATGATCACATTGGTATTCATCACATTAA
The DNA here is from genome assembly GCA_035610835.1 of Ophiura sarsii. Taxonomy (NCBI): domain Eukaryota; kingdom Metazoa; phylum Echinodermata; class Ophiuroidea; order Amphilepidida; family Ophiuridae; genus Ophiura; species Ophiura sarsii. The sequence continues at coordinate 54,044,112 of CM069457.1, read as the reverse complement.
ACAAGTACTTTGGCACCGGTTTTTTCTACAAGAACTCATACAGGAATACAAACCATCTCGAAATTTACGATCGGCTTCAAAACAACAACTTATCATTGTCTCTGTGTCAACTTTAACTTATGGTCATCGTTCATTTCGTCATGCTTCAGCTGAACTTTGGAATCAACTTCCGCTTCACATCAAGAACAGTAAAACTCTTATCTCAAATCGTCTCTAAATACAAACTTATTCACAATTGCTTTTGATGATTGATTTTCCCCTGTTTACAATGTTTTTACATGTTCATCCACATATTTTTCTTCTTCTTATATTGTAATGTTATTTAAGTGTTGTTATTTAAGCGCTTAGAGCCTTCGGGGGCGCTTTAGAAGCACCGTTTATTATTATTATTATCAAGATATTATTTGATACAGAGCAACCTTAATCATTCTTCGTCGTGAAAGCGGGTATTTTTCTATATTGTAATCATTAGGCTATCCTCCAAGTCGCTTAGCGACACGAGCAATTATACTATGTCAGATGTGTACATACTCCTGGAGTAGTCTTATTTGAGAATTTCAATGTTGTCTTTCATTTTCAATATGTGATCTTAATAGACAGTTTATTACATTAGAGACAAAAAAAAGAGAGCAGTAAGAAAAGAGAAATACATGAGGCGTATTAGTTCTACAATCATTTGTTATTGAAAGTAGTTCTTACCGTAATAGTGAAGTGTAATTCCTGATGACGCAGCAAATTGTGTAAAACCAATTCGAGCACTAACTATGCATGTTAGTTGTGTCCCTTCTGCATAGTTTGCTTCAAAAGTAACAGCCAGAAATCCTCTCATATCCAATGATCCAACTTGAGAACCATATAAATTGTTTCCAACTAGTAGGATTACATCACTGGCGTCTGGTAAATTTGAATCCCCCGTCACCGTGCATGTTACCCTCACTGGCTGATTAGGGTTGGTTTTCATATAGGTTAGGTCAATAATTCCTGAGATAAAAAAACCACACGTTTTCGTAAAAGAACCAATTTAAATAAGAAATTGCACCCTGATAATTAATACAAGGTTCTAGATACAATAGCTGCCTCCCTCAAACAGTGGCTACTAAAGGGGTCAACAAAAATAAGTCCCCCCTCTAATTAGATTACTTCTGTTTACATAGCTTCACACACAGTCAGACGTTTTGAAGAATTGAAACGATTATGAAAAAGAAAGTTTTCCATGTTTACTTTTCCCAAAACAGTTACATTTCCTCAAAATGACGTTTTCAGAAAAAGTGGCACTTACTTGTATTGGATTTTGGCAAATTTCATGTTAATGGAAACATCATTTTGGGGATATTTGTGTTTTGGGGAAAAGTAAACATGGTTTTAAAAAGTGAAAAGTTTCAATTTCTTAAAACGTGTAATTGTGTGGGGGTGTTACGCAAACAATATTGTATAGGAAATTGTCACTGTTTCTGAGAACATTGTTTTGGGAAAATGATAAAGTAATCAGGATATTGAATGGGAGAATCTTTCTGTGAGAAGCCACGCACTTTATATTTTCACAAGACGTTCAATTTCTCAAAACTTTAAACCTGTGCGGAGTTATGCAAACAAACTTGGTCTAATTTGCGTACAAAAAAATCACGAGAGAGAGTTTTTAAATGTAGGCCTACTGGTTTGGGACCAAGTGCCACTTTTTCTGAAAACATCATTTTGGGGAAATGTGACTGTTTTAGGAAAAGTAAACATGATATCAATAATAGAACACTTTCTAATGTAGCCAAGCGTTCTCTCTTTTCATAATTGTTCAAAACGTCGAATTGTGTGTGAAGTTATGTAAACAAAAGTAATCTAATTTTAGGGGGGGGGGGGGGGGCTTATTTTTGTGTACCCCTGATGGGACATGACTACAGGTTGTTTATGTGTAAGTTTATGATCTGCAACAGCTGTTTTGTACCAATAGAGTAGTTGTAAACTATTTCGTTAATACAAGCATGTGCAACCTTTTCTACCACCCGGGCTTCATTGTGATTTTGAGACCCATTCACGGGCCGCAGTGATTGTCAAACATCCAAAACACGTCCGGCCGGAGGAAGGGTAATATATAGAAGGGGAAGCTTTGAAAGAAAAGATTGCTCTTTAAATACCCGCTTCTCTTCGTGTAATTTCCTCTTTTTACCTGCTGTTGCTGCTGTAAGCGCCATTTTAACCAGGGATTTTATTAACACTCAATCACGCCTCAAGCTATATTTACTAAATGCAACGCGTCACCCTACTAAGGGAGCTCACATCTAAATCAATCCGCCATTTGGAGTTCCGGTTAAAACGGGCCGCATCAATGGGAATTGTGAGATTGCTTCGCGGGCCGCAGATTATAGGCTGGCGGGCCGCAGGTTGCACACGCTTGCGTTAATATAATATTGACATTGAAGCTATCTTATTTCTACTAAATTGACAGGAGGAAGCTACGGCAGATGACATCTTTCAATTTGCGATCATAGCATTATGGTAGTGCAAACAACATTTGATTCCATAATCTTTATGGTAAATCACACATTATTTTAGATAATATCAAGTTAAGTAATTAATGTAGTATTAGAATAACTAGAAAATATCAAACGGGTCTAAACAATAAATTAGATAACGACAAATAGTTTGCTAACGAGAAAGGCAAGCGACTTGCTGTTAGAAAGCTACCCCAGAGGTAAGCTTATTTACTGTTGTAAGAAATAATAATCTCAAAAATAGTTGGCAATATGTTAGTGTGTACTTCGATTTATATAGTAGTCTCTCAAAAATCAGTGATTACTTTACGAACTGCATCCAGACCAATTTAAGTACTATACAGCTAACAGGGGCCCACCTTGTTCATTATACCACGATGTATTAACTAATTATTTGTATGGCGTGCAATGGTGTAATTTAAGCAATGTTATGCATTTTATAATGCAGGGTTTACATGATATTTGGACTCACTTTCACCAATAAGTAGTTTTAGGGTAGGGTGGGGTGGGGGGGGGGGGGGGGGGGGGGGGGTGGGGGTTAGCCCTGAACTTCGAGATCAATTTATTCGATGTTCCGAAGTGTAGACACGTCATTGATGTTATATACTATAGTGAAGCCCTTTTTGAAAATATGCGTAACATTGGACCCTGGTTGTCATGGTAACCACATAGAGCTTTTGATTGGCTGAACACTAGAACAAGACTAACTTTAAAAATAAAAAATGCAAATATCACCATACTTGGGTTGTATATATATATATATATAGTATGATAGTTTGCAGTGAACTATGCAGTCGGATTTTTATATGGTTGCTATGGCAACCGGTAACCATCGAATAATTTGTTTGCCCTGTAATTAAAATTTGGATCAAGATTTTACACAAAATCAGCCTTCATAATTCACTAGATCTAAGTCTGTTCTACGTACATGCCAAAGAATGGTGATACGACATTTGAGTTATGCTTGTTTCCGTTTTCTGAATTACTGATTTTGACGTTTTGAGATATCGTTTTTTGATAATTTGGATTTCATTTGACTTAATATGAAATTGTAACCCGACATATAGAATGAGAGTTTTCTGTGTCTGGTGTCAAATAACGCACTTTACGAGGTGACCTTAATCGGGACTCCATATAGAATCTCATGTGACTATCGTGACAAATGTAATACACAAAATGAAGATGAAGATACCTGTTTGACAGAGCGCCCAGTCCAATTTGGTCTGCATTGTCCACTTTGGCATCCTGTTGCAGAATTACAATCAACTTTCCCGTTTGCACAATGGCATGTTTTGGTACAGCTATCGAAGCAACCTTCATCTAAAGAAGGGGAAATAACTCCATATGTTATAAACAATGACATATGTTCCTGTTTATAACGTACTTGGATGTATCTATTCGCAACGTACTTTATAGGTTAAACAACACGTACATGTACATGTATGTGTTGTTTCGAGAGAAATTAGACAAATCAATGCACTCGCGCTGATGTTGATGTGTGAATAATGGCCCCACAGTGGGATTGCTTGTGAGCATATCAACATTGATTTGTCTAATTTTTCGATAAACAAAGCATACGCATGTATTGACCTAATTCATACACGGCACTACACAAATCAAAATTCACAATCTAAGCATCATTTTGATCAAATGTAAAAACGAATAAAAACATGTTAACAAGTTTGCTAACATCCGTAGTGAAAATCGGCGAACCCACAATTCCTGAACAACGAATCAAAACAAAACTCGCGGTGCGCGCATTGAACGGCGCACACGCGGAGTGCATTAAACGTATCTTAGTTTCTTGCTTTCTGATTGGTTCGACAATGCTAAAAGTGTATGAATTATTGTTAATCGATAGGCTGGCATGACCACTATGCTCCAACATGTTAAATGGTTCTACAGTTAGATTTTTCTGGTTCAAACAACAGCGTAACTATTTCCTTTCTCCCGAGATTATGCCTACATCTGGCAATAGGCGTTTAGGAGCCCTGCAATGTATTGTAAATTCAACAGGTATCGATATCTTGAATTATATTTTATTCTTGATTATATACTGCACAAACAATGGTTTTATTTCAACACCTACCAGTGTTGGAATAACACTGGTAGTGTTATTTCAACACCTATCAGTGTAAAAAAACAATAATAGTATTGTTGAAAATAACACCAACTGGTGTTGAAATAACACCAATAATCTTAACACCGGTGCAAATATTAACACCGGTGTGAGATTGGACTCGTATTAACTCCAATCGGTGTTAAAGCAACACCCTAGTTTTTGCAGTGATCATCAAGATGTGGATTTTGTGGTAACCTGAGAATGTTAACTGGATAATTGTTTAAAGCTAATTGCCACCCCATCGAAGTAAATTTGGTCAAACATAACTTAACCGTTAGAGCTATACCCAAAATGTTTTGACCATTCCTGATATATCAGCGAATAAAACGTTTAAGAAGAAATAAAAAAACAAAAACATGCTAAGCTCTACCTTTTTAACGGGCCTTTGTGATCATAATAATTTTGTTGATAATTTCTTTCTTTGAAAGTGCGTAAGTAAAATATCATATGAGAGTGAGCATCATACGATATAATATTGGCGTATAAGGGCCTTTTCTAATTTGAGAATGGTAGACAATAGATCTATTCGTTTTAAGAAACTCCTTAGTATCTTAGGTTCCCAATCGCTCACCCAACTGACAGTTGTCTATGTTGACCCCAGTACTTGATACATATCCAGGTTGACACAAACTCAATCCAGTAGTGATGTCTGCCTCACATTTACCGGTCTCTCTATTACATGCTGCAGCATTGAGACAATTACACGGTATGTTGCAAGTGGCTCCATAATATCCTCTTAGACATTCATCAGCCGCCAGACAAAACCCCGTCGTCTGATCACATTGACAAAGACATTTTTCTAGGCACATGTCGCCATAGTATCCAGCAGGGCAGATATCTGGAACTAAAACAGATATATGTATTGTTGCTTTCCAATGTATACAGTTCTAGCACTGGCAATTATAAGTAATACAATGATTTAAAGTATTGAATTAGTTAATTACAGTGTACTCATTCCTTTATTAGTATCCGCGCGAAAAGAATCCCTCCTATAAAGTGCATGTTCCCATTGCTGAGCATGGTCCCAGGGTGTTTCGTGCATTTCGTTTCAGCCATGAATGCGCAGCTACCGCAGTATTGAAACGTGACTATTGGAAATGTTTTAACAGCGAGGGGCCTTTATACATAATTGTTACTGAAAAGTTATCGTATGTTACTTGTTTATTTAATATATTTACTGTATCATATACTCATCATATTACTTACTTTGACAGCTTGTACCAGACCATCCTGTCATGCAGGCACCTGTGCAGTCCCCAGTAAAGATATTACATGAACCACTTCCACAATTACAATTCTCTATACACCCAGCACCAAATCTTCCAGAAGGACATCCTACAACAAGCACAACAGGATTCATTAGAGAATTCTACGAATATGTTAGTATAATATAACTAAAATATTAGTACTATTTGAAATTTGATATCACTCGATCACAGGTGATACGGCTAAAATAGCCTATTTGGCAAATAATAATAATAATAATAAAAGGCATTTAAAAGACGCATTTCAAACCGCAAGGAAACACAATGCGCCGCACAAAGATAAAATCAATGAAAAAAAGTTTAAATATAAAATTTAAAAATTTGAAATTAAAAATTAAAAATTAAGAATACGCACAATCTGTACAATCATAAAATACCATAACAAATAAACAAAATATATACATGAGTAAAAGGCAAACACAATTGAAGCGTAAACGTCAATGTAGATACAGAAATTGCCAAATTACAAACGAGTGAAAAGGTAATGGCTTTGTTGTTGATACAAATCTGGCAGAATTAAAATAAGAAGATACCTTATTGGTATATCGCAGTGTCGGCGACGTTAAGGTTTAACTCCATAGTGGTAACATCAACGTAGAATGTGTTACCAGTAATACCGGAAGACAGTTTGGTTTTCAAGTATCGGACGATACTGGAACAGAAACACTTTCTCAGAATCAATTATGATGGCTAATTTCATGTGCCATTAGTGGAGTACACCCCCATCATTATCAATCGATACTGGTGCATAATAACGTTCCAGTTTCGTCCGATACTGGACCACTGACTTTAGACCAGGATCGAACGATACTGGGTGTTCCAGAATCGGACGATACTAGTGCAGTCTAGAATCTGTGACCTAAAATACACCGTATTTTCCCTTTTTGACCCCTCCCCCACTCGCTATGCCTTAAACTATTTTGAACCCCCCCCCCCCCCCCCCCCCCCCCCCCCCCCCCCCCCCCCCCCCCCACTTATATTTTCTCTACTTCTGCAGGTATGTATATAGGCTAGACAAGGAAAGTCTATTTGAAAATAGATTTGTTCACAACTTGTCGACTGGCAAATAAAAACCAGACAAAATGGCAACAAACAGTATTGGTGAGGATAATATATCATATGCCCATTCAACGATTTTATCATTTCTATGTTTTGAATATGAATGAAAAACAATAATTGAACACTCGTCAAGAGTAACGCTCATCATGTTCATTGACTTACCTGTGTCACAATCTGTTCCCATATATCCTGACATACAGCTGCATCCTACAGGGTCTGGCATACAGAATACACTGCCAGCACAAGATTCTACAGCTAACCCAGGACCACACTGGTGCTCACATCCCCAGCCAAACTTGGTCGCCCCACAAGCTGTGCAAAGAAATTAAGCAACGTTCAATATTTTATTAAACAAATAAAACACTTTTAATATTACACTAAATCTGAGTAAATATCATCATCATTGAAAGTTTGCTATTCTATGTTATCTAATCATGCTAACTAATTGAGGCAACACAATTCTTTGGATGGGTATCTTCGACTAGATTACAGCATAATCACGACGGAGACGGATATATGGGTATTTTGTTTGAAGCTGATGTGTGTTTCGGACCAAGGTCGCTCAACACACAAAGCCGATTAGCCTTTCGCCCTGTCATGAAATATCTTCTCGACATCCATAAATAATGTGCCACTCTCGTTCCCAGATGCATTAAATCCCTAGGAATCGATTTCAAAAGATGTGCTATTACAGGCCCCTGTTACTGAGATTCTCGGCGGTTGTGACTCAGGTACAACGTGTAAATTCGATAGAAACAATTCTTAACACAGACGGGACCGGCTAAATGCCGAGAACAACATAGAGACAGCCATTGACTTTCGGCAGCTTGAGAATTACCCCCTGCATCGTCTTGGTTCCCAAATTGAATACGATTTATACATTAAAAATAAACAATCTGGTTCCAACCCGTTGGCATAACTATGCTGAAAACATCGTGTATACCGCCCTCTAATAACGGTTAAGACAACCCGGCTAAAGTTTGCAGACAATTCAAGTGGGGCTAAACAGAGCTTGGATACAGTATCGTCCGGGTAGACTCTATACAAGCTCTTGCATTGTAGTTTTCAATTCGTAAGCCAACGCATCACCAAACCACACATGAATGAATTGACATAATTACTTTGATAGGTTTATCAGCGGGCGACACCTCTATTTCGATATCGCCATATCTCTGTTCATGAACTAATATTTTTGTGCATTGAATTATGAATACGTATTCGTGGAGCAACCGGTTGCGGATGAGGCGGTTTAGTAATTGGCTTACCAATTGCAACCGCGGGGGGGGGGGGGGGGGGGGGGGGGGGGGGGGGGGGGGGGGGGGGGAGGGCGGGTTCTGACCATAGCAGGATCTGGTGCAGTGGGGGGGGGGGGGGGTTCTGACCATAGCGGGATCTGGTGCAGTGGCGGGGCAAAGAAAGGGAAGGCAAAGAAAGGGAAGGTGAAGAAAAGTAGAAAAGAGAAGAAATCCGGGAAATGGAGCTAGCCCTGGTCAGATCAGATACAGCCCCCCCCCCCCTCCCATAAACAATCGACAATGCTGATTTTACATGTCAAATTACATCCAAATTAGCATAAATTTGCTATTTTGTACTATATTTGGTTTCGATTCCCACTGACTGACGTTTTGAAATGGAATGTTATTAAAATAGTTAAACTTCTCTGATTAAATCGGTGTAATTCCCCCTAATGAGTCAAAGGTGGAAGATGCGGCCACCCTTCACCCTTTGGACAATCCAAAGCGCCACTGATTTTTACCTGGTTTTTTTACTCATGCGACGAGCCCGATGGACTTGGACTCGGACTCGGCCCTTCCTGCACTTGGAGATGAACAATAGAGAAATCTGCACACGTGTCCGTTAGTTCAGACTCACCTGCACCCGCCCGTCCCCCAATCGTGTACAGATGGGGTCGTGGGGATACCTCTCTATTTTTATACAAGGTGAGTCAAAATAGTCAGGTCCCGATTTTACCGATTTTTTTAAACCAGTAAAAGTGCAAAAATGAATATATTTAATGATTTCATAGCAAGGTGGCATTACTAGCTGTAACATAAATTTTATTTCATTCGAATTGGTTATTCAAAACGGGAGATATGTGCATTTTTCCAAATTCTGTGAAATAGAATCTGTTCCAACTTATCTAAAGGACACCTATGGATTTAAAAGTTTATCGCGCGCGTTTTGAATAAGTCAGTCAACGGTATTCACAGCACTGTTAAAACAATAGGAAAAAAGATTCCATTGTCTTAGCTGTTATATTTTTAATAGTTTTCGTGCAATCAGAGATAACAAACAGTATTGAGTGTTAACAAAATGTTGACCAAAGTATTTTGAAACTTGTTATTTTAATCGAACTGATATGAGAGAAGTCTAAGAGAAAAAAAACCAGCTATTATATATCTTTAAACAGTTTGTGCTTTGACAACTTACCAGGCCAAGTGCATAGTCCATTTTTATGAATATGTTTGTGCAATACTGAGTTATATTATAATATATTTAAATACTTTGCATTTAATAATATCGTTTTATTTATCAGAGATTTAAAAAAAAACATGTAATTTGATATGAATTGCAACAGTTAGTTATACAGTGTGTTTTCTTGCATGAATAACTAAATATTACATAGTGTTAACATCCACCACCAAACTTGGAACACTTTGGATTTCGCGTTTTTTCGAAAATATGTTGTAGATCTGGCGTGGAATATGATGTTGTCGTGAAAACATCACCAAGTATGAAGAAGTATGTCTGCTCTCATAAACACCGAAAATAATTACAATTGTGTACAAGAAGTATTTTTCCTGATTTTTTGAAAACGGGACCTGACTATTTTGACTCACCCTGTATGCCGACACGACATTGTTTAAAATTTGAAAACAAGGAACATATATTGTGCATAGGTAAGCAGTGGTCTGGGGGGGGGGGGGGGGGGGGAAGCCCCCAGAAAGTTTTGGACATAAACGAG
>CM069457.1:54008402-54034118 GCA_035610835.1 Ophiura sarsii | reverse complement strand
TGGTAATACAGGGAGTCGTGACCTTCTTTGAAGAAAAAAAACCCCCACATACTCAACTTTTTAGTATAATAATTATGTGGGTTAGACCTTTTGTCTAATTGATTTTTTTTTAAATGTCAGTTGCATTATTATCTTTACAAATTGCTCCTGATTCAGTTATTCACTTACAGTCCTCTAACGTTTGACCTTCAATTGGATCACTATATGGTCCCTGACCAGCACTTGTCCACGCGGCAACCCGGAAGTTGTATATTACGTAAGGTGTAAGGTCAATGAATTCAATGAAGGTATCAGATGTGTTAGACATCATACGCGTGTCTCTGTAGTTGTCAGTAAACACAAAGGAATACATATTGATAACTCCGGTCCCTTCACCACACGTTGGCTGCATCCAGGTGAATGTTAGAGATCTTTCACTGACGTCTGTTACCATCACATGTTCCGGTGGCGCTGATGATTTCAACAAATGAATAGTTAATATATATATTACTTTTATCGGGTTTGTGTTCGCCATGTTTTTAGTGTTTTATCGACTGACACTGGTTAAACTACCTAAATCATAGAAATTAGATAATTGCCTTTTTAATACAATTGCAACGAAAACCAATACTTTTATGCGTATTTGGATTAAGCTCGAAATCCTGCCAGATTCTGACTTGTTGCCGTTTCCCTTAATGTTTGAAAATGAAGAAACGACCAGTTACTACAGAACCAGAGACTAGCAAATCATGGCCGGGCATAGTAGAAACAAATCAATAATACATTAGACCGGTTTGAAATGCAAACGCCCAGTGATTTATTCCACCCATCATTACGATTATTTTTATACCCAACAACTCCGGGTAAACCTATTGGTAACACCTACATGCAAATGTCATATGTTAGAAATCATCTATGTAAATTATACTACATGTATGGTGTCAAAGAAGATGTTGATGGGTACCGACATTCATTTTTGTCCTCAGTTATTTCGTTACGCTTATGCCGGCATGTTTTTATTTCTACGCCTATATCGGCATGTTCTCGATGACCTATTTGGAAAAATTGTCAGATATATCACATCTAGCTGTTATTTCAGTGCTGCCTTTCACATAATCACTAAACCGCCGGTGAACATGTTGGTTAAATGTCTACTTTTACCAGCCTCCCCCCCCCCCCCCCCCCCCCCCCCCCCCCCCCCCCCCCCCCCCTTCCCCTTGGTAAAAAGGTCCACTTTTAACAAAAACCTGGTTACGGGCCTGTTCATGGCCAAACAAAAGTGTTCTTTACGTGAGAAACTTTTTGACACGCCTTGAATTTGCCAACATGGTCAAAGGCAGTGCTGGCAATATAGCATTGACGATAATGAGTAAGAAGAAATGTTTAAAAGAAGCATGTGTTTCCAATTATTACTAATACCTGAATTTGCAGTCCTGCCTTCCACATAATCACTATACGATCCAGAAATGCCTAGCTCACTCTTGGCTGCCACTCTAAATATATACGCTGTACATGGTTCCAGGTTTGGAATGATGATATATGTTTCACTGGTCTCGCCATTGAAAAAGAGAACACCATTGAAATTAGAGAGTGTGTACGAATAGCCACCAATAGAATTACACGCATCCATATTATCACACGATACCACATTCCAGGAAAACGCCAAGCTAGTATTCGTGCTTTCATCTTCTAAAAATGTGACAGACGCGGGGTAATCGGGACCTGTAAAAGAAAATAATAAGTTATATTATGTAAACAATGTTTAATATCGTAATAATTCACCACGTAAGCAATTGACGAATCGATCAATTGGTATTACACATTTATTCGCGATTCGTGTTTTGGAGGAAATAAGGTTCATGCATGTGTTTTTGAAATGTGAACGTTGTTGTCAAAACCAAGATAAACTTAGAGTCACATACATACTTGAATACACGCAAGAGCAGTGACTATATACATGTGTATTGGAATATAGGGAGCAACGCACTCAATCAATGCGCAAACTGTGTACTTCTATAATAGTTCCGGTAAAGCTTGAAGACTAAGCTTGCAAATGGTAGGTTTCGGTCAATTGTATTCTCCGGGATTGTATTTTTGTATTTAAATGAAATTATGGGACCTATCCGTTGCACCTACAATGATAACATTTTCTAATTTTTGATCTATCGACCTAAATAGTGCCCAAGTCGGAAGCACCTGTCTAAATGGTACGCAGGCATGCCATGAAAGCGTGAACAAGTGAGGGCGCTGTTAAACAGCGCTGTTTGCGGGTCATTAGCTAAACATGTAGCTTGATGACCCTAAATGAAAGAAGGCTTAAATTCAAGTTTATACTTTACTGAAAATAGTCATAGGTTACAAGTATGCAATTAATGTAACCGGCAGTTTGGTCGCGTTGCATTTCTTTACAATCGCAAACCTAATTCCAGAATTGACCTGGGTTGAGAATAGCCAAAGAGTGTTCGACTGATAAAAAGGTCAGTATAATATAATACGAATAATACAACTACAACCAAACTAGCATTGAACACTCTATATTCAAAAAACATAACCATGCATTAGTGTACGTGCATTTCAATAGCCCTGTGTTTAATGATATTTAGAATATATAATACCTGCGATTGTCCTTGCAGTAATCGTCGAACTGGGTCCTGTCCCTATGCCATTTATCGCTGCTATTTGAAATTCATATATCTGACCGACCTGTACACCTGTTGAGATGCTAACCGACATCTGTGTAGCATCAGCAGTGTCTTGGTCTGTAACAATTGTATTGTCATCTTGTTTGATCAGTTTATAGTTGTATCGACGTATGATACCACCTCGTGAGCCACATGGCACTTCAGTCCAGGAAAATGCAACACTACTTGCTGTTGATTCTGTAACTGTCACATCAGGTCCTTCACTAGGTCCTAAAAAGATGTATAACTTTTACTTTCCCCGTTGGTGTTTTCGATCAGGGTTTCCAAATTGTCCGTTGTGATTTTATTTAATCGTCTTTGTTCTTATTTTTTTGGATGTGCAACCTTCGTAATTGTTTTTAAAGATTGTCACTCATTTCATTAACCGGGATAACAATTTTGGAAAATAAAATACCGCACAGACTCGTACGCGCAATACACCGCGCTGACTAAAAAGGCTCGGTGTATTACGTCATCGAAAACCGCCCGCCCATGCACTTTGAAATATAGGGTTATAAGTAGTGTTTGTTATCATTTAGGGGGGGGGGGGGGTGTTATGAAATTAATCATTATTTTTTTCAATTTATTATTTGGTTTACATTCCATAAGGTTTTTGAAACAGAAAAGACAAACTTTTGAATAATATTGTTTTCTCATTGTGGAAACCGTTTCAGCATTCTAGCCGCGGTTTAGCAATGTGCTGGCTCTGACTTGAACATGGACCTATTACTGTCTGTTGCCTATTATCACAGTTTTTAAATCATCTTTACAATCATTTGTTTGATTTCTAAGAAGCTTATTGGTTTGTGCTGTCGTCATATTTGCAGTCCTGCCATCTATGGGAAATTGGGATATACACTTCATATTAAAATAGAACATATCAGTTTGATTAAAAATAAGAAGTTAAGAATAATAATGTTTTCGAAACTTACTAGCTTGTGCCGTTGTTCCAATGCTTGACAATCCCGTTACAGTCCTACCGTCAACCATCGGCGTTACAAACACATGGTACGTAGAATATGGCGATAGACCAGTCAATATGAAGAATGTCTCCATTGTTGTACCACCTGTCATGGTGCCACCTGTTATAGGCTCACATTGATCTGCATTGACTAGCAAATATTCCACCAGGTATGGCTGTGCACCACAACCACGATTATCAACTGTCCATGTGGTATGCAACTCAGTAGATAATGTGTTTGTAAACACAATACTTGTAACTGATAAAAATGATAAAGACATATCATGCCAAAAAGGCAGTAGCGATGTAATAACAAATTGCAAAGCAAACTGAAACAATGGATTATTATTTAGAACACGATATACGGTCAACTAAGTTGATGGGATATAAATCATCTAAACTGACAACTCCAGACGGTGTGATATATTTTATTCCATAACACACCATCGTCAAATAAAGCTGCTTTCAAACTCAATGTCGAATGATAATCAGATTGTAACAAAAAAAAACACAAAACAAACGTTTAAATAATCCCAAAAGTAATTTCGGTGGTTTTATAAAATAATTTGTCTAAAGTAGTCTAAAATCTTCTGGGACACTTTAGATAAACCACTGGGATGTACTGTACATGATCAATGGAATCGAACCTTGGACGTAGGAATAGAGCGCTCTTGCTAGACAATGGTTAATTTCCACTGGATCTTCTAGATGCAGACTTTCCAAGGAGACTCCAATATTAACAGTGGCTAACTGGGCGGTAGGAGAGATTTATGCGTGATATTTTCATTGGAGACGAAGCGATATTTTCTATGGACACCATGTATCATCAGACATGCACAGGTGAGACACCATGTCAAGAGGAATAATGAGCCATTTTATTTCTATGAACTCTAAAAAACTATCTGAACAAGAAGTATGTAAATGTTTCTGCATGGTACCCTTTTTACCACTTAATTTCTACACAAATTAGTGCATACAATGCTGAAAGTAGCTCAAACTGATTTCTAGACGACTTTGTAGATTAATCTAGTTTTAGATAAATCAGTTAAAAAGACCAAATCAAATTCTTCTGGTAATCAATACATCACTAATCACAGAGTGACATGATTATAATTTTGGGTTAAAATTGGAATTGCAGCTAATGTATAATCTGGGTCTTTATAGTCTGTATACTCAACACATCAGCAATATTCATTTATTATTAATTTCGCATAAACAATCGGAGTCGGGATAACATATTTAACGAATTTCATCCAAACTTCGATCACAATCGATTTCTGCGCTCTATTTTCTTTTCAAAAGCGATAAGTATACGGATATGTCTTTATGTCTGAGTTGCAAACTATTTTATAAAGCGTTGTCTTCCATACCTGTTGAACTAGTTATAATAAGATGATATTCGCTCCATGGTCCTTCACCAGCTCCGGTTTCAGTTCGTACTCTGAATATGTAATCCTGAAAACACGTCAGATCGTTGAATGTAACTTGTGTTACGATATTAGAAATAGCTGCTCCAAATCGATTATCCCTATCACTTCCATCATTTAACCGCAGCTCGTACCGATACGTTATCTGACCACCTCTACTTCTACACGGAATGGAATTCCAACCGAATGTGATGAAGTTTGGTCCGCTATCGATGACAGCTACATTTGTTGGTATTACTGTTGGAACTGTAAGCAGGAAGGAAACATGTGAAACTGTTTGCATATAATGTACAATACGTTCTTGGACCCAGTATTACTTGGTGATGCAAAGTTGATCCTAGTGTAGTAGTCTTGGTAGAAGGGAAATAAGAAAATACCCGAATTACGCTTCTTACATACGAAATTGTTCCCGATGTAATTTTAAACAGTTGCATAGTAGTTTGACACGTAGCTCATGTATAGAGGCTTAATTTGATACTTGAACTTCATGTTATTTCTAATAGCCAGATTCACACCAAGATGAAAACCCCACATAAATAAAAACAGTCAGTTTCGAAAATATTGATCAATCTTACGTGCTTGCTTTGCCTATTTAAATGTTTAACGCCTGAAATTACGATTTACTCGAGTGTCATTGTTTTATACAATCGATATTTATTACAATGTGCAACTTTCCATTGAAAACAATGGTTCTAAAGGACTTGATGAAAATCTATATACATTTCTTGCATATTCTTGACAATCACCGCTCACGTAACCAATGTGTAATTTTAACTTGTGTTGGGAAGCACACTCTGACAGAAGGCGCTATTTTACAGACTAATTTGAACTAATTATCATTATTATCATAAAACACACGGAGGCTGTAATTTACGTATGCGCAGCATTGGAGTGTCCTATCCCAGAATTGTAGAATCCCTGGTAATATTCCTACGTGAAATACCTGTCTGTGCAGTTGTACCAGATACGGCTGATCTTATTCCACTACCAGAAGTATTTACAGGTGTTACATACACCGTGTACGTAGAGTAAGGGGTTAATCCTGTCACTTGGTAAGACATGCCTGTTGGTGATCCAGCTGGTATTATCGGACTTGTCATCTGACGACATTGATCAAGGTTAGTCAGTTGGGTGGCCACACTGAATGCAACAGGGGACGTGCATTCATTGACAGATGTATCCCAAGACACATCTAGACTTGTGTTGGACGACTCTGTTATCTGAATAGTTTGGACAGCGCCTGGAGTGTAAACATAAAGCAACACGTAGTTTTATATTGGACTTGGTAACCAACATCTGGACATAAAAATTACGATATTTCAACTCAAGTGATTGTGGTGTAGCAGCATTTCTGCTGTATTTATATCTACAGCATGTACGCCAACAGTGTATTCATAGTATGGATTAAATGCATATTATGTGATCTTTTCAAGGGGGCGCCCTCTGCCCATGATTCTTTTTTAGAAAGATGATTTTCTTGCAGATTTACATTTCTGATCATAAATCATGGTTTTTAGAGTGAAAATAAACTGTTCGCTAGCGAACAATCTATTTTCAGCCTACAAACCATGATTGTGAAGTAATTAGGAATCGTAACGCTCTGTAACTCAGAATATATTTACGATTAATGATCAGAAATGTAAATCTGCAAGAAAATCTACTTTCTAAAAAAATCATGGGTAGAGGGCGCCATCTGGAAAAGATCACATAATATGCCTTGAAGTGAAGATAGGGTGGTATAGAACATCGAAGTAGTCACCGTGAATTCATGTCGAGTGCGTTTGAAGAGTGGTAGACGAAATATATTCCGGGTGATGAATTTGGCATGTGGGTGGCGAAATTGACACCTTGGTGACAAAGGAAAAAACCGCGAAAAAATGTAAGGTAAAATATCCTATCGTCCGCGAGAGTGTAAAATGACCCGATGTTTTTACGGTTGAAACATAGACTCATCTCTCGACTCATCCGGGGTATTTAGTGTATTTTTAGAGGAGCATGTCCAAGACACGTCCGCGCACTATTGACGGACCAAAAGATGCCCATGACGTACCCTGCGTCAATAATGTGGTGGTAAATGACACATCTCTCCCGGGGTCGTAAAGTATATCAAACAACAAGTGCATCAAAAAACTGCGGTATTCTTGCGTACTGAATGATAAATATAAATACCATATTTTATCATTCAGCAGGTAAGAATACCGCAATTTCATTGGTTATTAGCATTTTGATATATTTTCGTATTACCCTTTTCAAGTCCAACTGCATGATAATACAAATTCGTGTCACATAGTACGTATAGTGCGTAGTCGTTTAACGCAAGCGCCACGTATCCAGATTGCGCGCGCTGTACTGTGCAAGCATAAGCGCGCAGCAGCTGGTAAATATAAATGTCGATGTTTTTTCTTCTTATGTTTTTCGTGTTATTAACTTAAATTAAGCATTAAATCAATACATGTCTAGGCCTACTGAATGATAAATTCGTTATCCCCTGTTTGTCTTTATGCAATACGAACAATATTAATGGTTTGGGTTCGTATTACATGAGGCCGAAGACCGAATGTGATACGAACCCAAACCATTTATATCTGTTCGTATCGCATGAACAAAGAGGGGATAACTAATAATATCAATGGTATTAACTTACTTATTCCTATCGCTATGTTAAAACCTCTATCCACCATATTGACGTCACTGGTGAATCTTAAATTAATGGTATTACCCGATGAACGAAAGTCAGGAGGTATGACTGCACCGCTATAACCAGGGTTGTTGTTTATGTAAAAGTAATCATAATTCTGCTCTGTCTCAAAGCTTTCGAATTGCAATATAATCCTGTCATTTGTGCTTGGTGCACTAACGTAGGACGAACAACTTTCTCGATTACCGTAGTCATTAGGGTAATTTGGTGATGTCATGTATACGGTTGATCCATATCCTAGTTGAATGTTGGTCCCACATGCGTAAACTGGTAAATAAAAAACAATAACTAATTAGTAAGTGTTTCATCTATATCTATGTTTACCTTGAATTGCCCCTGTTTTAAGGCTCCCTATTCTTTCAGGGTTATGTAAAGCGAATTTGAGGCATTCCGGGGGGGGGGGGGGGGGGGCGTTGATGTGCTTGATGTGCGTTGGAAAGGTTGGGTTTTGTGGTATTAATATTCGTTATTTTATTTTTGAAAAAAGAAGAAGTGTATTTTATGTTACAGATTCTGGACTGTACTAATATCCAGTATTGATAATGGTACAAAGTTAGTGTTCCAGTACCGGTCGATACTGACGCATATACAATGTATACTGGAACAATTATTTACCAGTATATCGTTCAATATTGAACAAATCACTGCTGGTAGCATGTGTATCAGTATCGTCAGATACTGGAACATAAAATCATTCCAGTATCGATCGATACTGAACCACTATTTGGTGTTCTAGTATCGAACGATACTGGAACGATACAATTGTACCAGTATCCGGCGATGCTGGTAAATTGTGTGTTCCAGTGTTGAATGGTATTGCTATAAAGTACACTACCGGCACATTTTGAGGTTCCATTATTGATCGATACTGGTAGTATGTGTACCAGTATTTCCCGATACAGGAACATAACAGAAGAATATTTTAGCATGTTCCATAGTACACACTGTTTAATAATGGTTCCATGTCATAAGGATGCCGGAGTATAATTTGACGAACAATCGAAACTGTTGTTGTAAGGGTAATTAGGATAATTTGGTGATAATAATAATAATAATAATAAAGCAGCATTTATTGAGCGCCTAATCAAAGTGGTCAACATGGTCAAAGCGCTGTACAAAATAGTAAAATCTTAAAATACATAACAACTATACATCATACTGCAACATATACTGTACAAAGTAGAGCCTATACATACACAAAATATGCCACAGCAAAATATATAAATATACAAAGCTAAAAAACAGGATGGAATCTGTGAGGCGGGGGATTAATGCTTTGGAAACAGATGAAATTTGAGAGCCTTTTTGAACTTATGAATAGTAGAACACTTGCGGAACGAGGCAGGTACAGAGTTCCATAGACGTGGAACAATCTTCGTAGAAGGCTTTGTCCACAAGAGCACGCTTACGAGGGATTGTGAAAAGTAATTTGTCATCACCTGACCTCAGATTAGGTCTCTTTGGTATATATGTATGGAGTGAGAAAGTTTGTCAGGTACGTAAGAAGAAGTCCATGAAAACTTTTGAAGGTGAACAACATGAGTTTGTATGTAATCCTTGATGTAATCGGTAACCAGTGGAGCTCTCTAAGGAGTGGTGCAGACGAATCCATTATGTTTGATCTACAAATTATTCTTGCGTGTCATGTATGTATGTTCAAAGCCGAATGCGATAAGTACAAATATCTGTTAATCAAGGCTAAGTCTAATTATCATAAGACGAAGCTTGCTGACCTTGACCATCGCCAACTGTTTCGCGAAGTTGACAAGTTGTGCTCATCTGCCGCTGATAGGATACTACCATCATCTATAAGCGAAGAGAAACTCGCTAATGATTTTGCTAATTTCTTTATGGAGAAAGTAGAACGAGTTAAAAACAAGCTGGACAGCTTACCATCAACTAAAACTCGGACTGAGACGCCTTTGAGCGAGTCGCAGCTACCACGTTTTACAGAAGTCTCGCTTGAGATGGTTCACGGTCTTCTTCGTGAGATTCAGATTGCATCCCGACATGTCTACTCAAGTAATGCCTTGAGGAACTTCTGCCAGCAATCACAAGAATCGTGAACTCCTCCTTGCTATCAGGAACGTTTCCTTCTTCATACAAACTTGCACGCGTGACACCTTTGAAGAAGAAGGTTGGTAAAGATCATGAAGATCTTAACAACTATAGACCAATATCAAACTTGAAATGTTTGTCCAAGTTTGTCGAACGCGTCGCACTGTCACAGTTGTAGGAGTATATGCAAGATAAAGGAATTTACGGAAAGGTGCAATCTGCGTACAGGAAGAACCACTCAACTGAAAGTGCATTACTTCGAGTCCACAAAGACGTCCTTCGCACGCTTGATCATCGGAAGGAAACTATATTTGTTTTGCTTAATCTGTCGGCCGCCTTCGACACGGTTGACCATCATATTCTTCTGAGGCGACTGAGGGATCGATATGGTATTTGCGGTGATGTTCATCAGTGGTTTGAGAGTTACCTCCATGACCGGAAGCAATGCGTTACAATCGGTAAGAGCTTGTCAACGAATTATCATTTGCAATGTGCTGTTCCACAGGGATCGGTTAGTGGCCCCTTTGATTTTACAATCTACGCTGCTCCTTTAGAGGATGTCAGAACATAGTGTTAAGAAGATGATCTACGCTGACGACTCGCAGGTATATATTTCTTTTGATAAAGTCGGATAGAGCCAAGGATTTGGAAAAGATTAAAGAATTTGTTCGCGATATAAGGAAATCGACTGCGGCTAATCAGCTTCTGTTAAATGATTCCAAAACAGAAGTTGTGCACATGACGTCAAGTTTCTCGAAAGACATCTCTTTCGTCTCATCTTTAACAATTGGGCAGTCGGAAGTAAATATTGTTGACGAGGCGCGCAATTTGGGAGTTGTTATGGACAAGCATATGACCATGACTACGCACGTGAACAACGTATGTCGCTCTGCATACTTTGCCATTCACAAGACCGGGCAAATACGCAAATTCATCGACAGAAAAACAGCAGAAACTCTCACGCATGCTTTCGTCACCTCCTGTCTGGACGCCAATAACAGTTTGCTCTACGGTCTTCCTGCCACTACGCTTGCAAGAATCCAACGTGTACGAAATAGCGCTCTTCGCTTCGTGAAAGGAAGCACTGTATCATATTACTTCACTTCGTCATGAGCTACACTGGTTACCATCAAGGATCGCATAATATTCAAGCTTCTTCTTATCACATTCAAGGCAATCCACGGTATGGCTCCATCTTACCTTTCTGAACTTATCACTACCTACGTCCCAAAGCGAACTCTTCGATCAAGTTCACAACTTCTCCTCTCACTTCCACCCAGTCGCGAGGTGTCAACATTATACTATCATGGCAATAGGGTTTTTTCTGTTGCTGCCCCAACTTTGTGGAATAAACTTTCTGCAGAGGTCAGAAATGTCAACACCCTTGCCACGTTTAAGCGGCTTCTTAAGACACATATTTTTAATAACCCCATGTAATTGCGTTTTGTTATGGAATACAGCTGTGCATGTTTGCCATTTTAATCCCGTGCTTCTAAATTGTTGGTGTTATTAGATTTATATCAGAACTATGGACCTTGATTTTAACAACGTTGTTTTATCACTTATATTTGTATGCAATCATATGCAATATCTTTTTATAAATGCTTTTAATGTTGGTCAATGTTTAATACGGTATAATGTTTGGCTTTTTTAGTTGTAGATTTTCAGATTTTACATTGTAAAGCGCTCAGAGGCCTTTTCTTTTGTTGGGCGCTATATTAAAGTGCATTATTATTATTATTATTATTAATAGCAGGCCTCTTTTATTGTGTTGTTTATATTTTGATGCTGTTAGCCAGTTGAATAAAAAAATTAAAAAAAATAAAGAAATAATAATTATTATTAATATTATTATTATTATTATTACTTTGCTAACAGGTACCTTAGGTCGAAACAGGTTTTTGTTATTCACTCAATATTACGTTAGGGCGAAAATAGTATTTCGCCCTAACGTAGTTTCTTTCATAAACTAATAATGCGCTTTATTCCGTTATAAATAACAATGGCAATTACTATTCATGAGCTAATCAATTATGCAAATTTATTCAAATATTCAATAAATTTGCATATTTGTACGACGGGCTGTCCATAACAAGTGACTAAAGACAGCCCGCCGTACAAATTATGCAAATGTTGTGAATATTTGAATAAATTAGCATAATTAATTAATTTATGTAAATGAATGTTATTGTTAGTTAATCTCATGTATCATTTCTCCTTAATGTTATTTTTATTATTATTTCTATTATTATTATTATTATTATTATTATTATTATTATTATTAGGATTATTAGTATTATTATTATTATTATTATTATCATTATTATTATTATTATTATTATTATTGATCCATATCCTTGTTGAATGTTGGTCCCACTTGCGTAAACTGGTAAATAAAAAAAAACCTAATTAGTAAGTGTTCCATTTAAATCTATGTTTACCTTGAATTGGCCATGTTTAAGGGCTCCCTATTCTTTCATTGTTTTATAAAGAGAATTTAGGTATTTCGAGGGGAGGGGAGGAGAGGCGTTGATGTAGGTGATGTGCGTTGGAAAGGATGGATTTTGTGGTGTTCACATATTTGTATTCATATTTTCATATATATTTCATTTTTGAAAAAAGAAAAAAGGATATTTTATGTACCAGATTCTAGACTGTACTAGTATCTAGTAATACAAAGTCGGTGTTCCAGTACCGGACGATACTGACGCATATCAAATGTATACTGGAACACAATCATTTACCAGTATATCGTTCAATATTGAACAAAACACTACTAGTAGCATGTGTATCAGTATCGTCAGATACTGAAACATAAAATAGTTCCAGTATCGATTGATACTGAACCACAATTTGGTGTTCTAGTATCGAGCGATACTGGAACAATACAATCGTACCAGTATCGAGCGATGCTGGCGACTTGTTATGTTCCAGTATTGAATGATACTGGTATAAAGTACACTACTGGTACATTTCGACGTTCTATTATTGGTCGTTACTGGTAGTACCAACATTTGCTCAATAAAGCCAACATTTGCTCAATAAAGAAACCATCTATTGGCATTGTTGTTGAAACCTTCCTTGATGAGACTGTACCTGACGGTGCTGAATGCATCTCTTTTCCAGGCTTCTCCATGTGCTTTCGCAGTGAGACAGAACGGCAATCTCTGGTGGTGGCATTGCTGTATACTGTTTAGAAGGGATTGCCATACACCACGACTCAAGAAATGATCCAAAAGACTACGAACTCATCTGGTTCACAGTAGCTCTGAAATCTCAAAAGCTACTGATTATCGCTGTTTCTAGAACACCTAGTGATAGCAGTGATGTCATCGACTACCTGGACTCGAACACTCTTCAAAAAATGATCACACTTGGAGCCAACTCAATTATGCTTGTCGGTGATTTCAATGTCCACCACACTAACTGGTTAGGAAGTCGCACTACTGATGCAGCTGGGCGACGCACCCTTCAACTAGCTAACACTATAGGACTACAACAGATCGTCAAAGAACCCACTCTATTGGACCAAATACTGGACCTTGTCATGACTGATCTGCCAGCAACTTCAACCACATCTGCTAGACTGGGTACCTCAGACCACAACCCTGTGCTTGTGTGCTTAGATATTGCAGTATACAGAGACAAACCACACAGGAGGAAAGTCTGGGGATACGATAAGGCTGATTATTGGGGAATAAGAGGTCACCTTGCTTCCACAAACTGGTCAAGTGTATTCTATATAAGCATTTTGAATGTATGTATGTATGTATGTATGTATTCCATAAGAAAAATCCTGAAACTGCCTGCTCTGATATCACCAATATCATCCGCAATGCTATCGACCTGTTCATCCCAAGTAAGACAGTCACCAATAGGACCGGAGGCAAGGTTTGGTTCAGCGATGAATGCCGTAGGGCATCTAAAAAGATGCATAGTCTCTTTAAGAAAGCCAAAAAGGACCAAACTGAAGCCAACAAGGTAAAGTACGCTGAAGCTAGGCATTCCTACAACCAAGCTGAAAAGCAAGCTAGGAGATCTTACAACGCCAAATTGAAGAAAAAAAAGTATAGGTTACATTTGTTTACAATCACTAACTCACCTGCTTCACTTGTTGTTGGATCTGGATCTATATTCGTTACTAGTCCCAATTGAAAGCCACTTCCATTATACTGTTGTCTGGCTTGCACAGATACGTGATATGTGGAATATGGCAACAGATTGGTCAATGTGGCAGAGTGCTGATAAGTATCACCATTATATGCTTGACGATTCCAAGTAATCCACTCTGTAGTCTGATTTTGAAATGGTGGATCCACACATCGCCCTCTTTTGACTAGTTGATAAGTCACCTGGAACTGATCCTTAGCATCTTGGTCATAACACCTCCATGAAATTGTCATTCCTGTTGATGAGACTTGAGTGGTAACCACATTGCTAGGTTGGCATTGAGCTGTGTAATCAAACAACAAAACATGATTTTAGTAATCTGCTCAATTTGAAAATTATTAACTGTTCCTTGAAGTAAAAACACATGGCGAAATCAGGTGTGGAATAATAAATGCACATCAATTAGAGGTAAAACATTATATGTTAAGGAATGGGCAAACAGGCAAACTAGGGTATATATATCTCAGATTTGTATAAACAAAAGGGGGAGTTTAAGTCCCGGGTTTAAGTCAATGGAGGATCTCAAATGTAAATTCGGAAATGATGGTAGTTTGAACTGATATATTATAGCTTTAAGACAGTAATGCCACCATACTTGGAAACATTGACATATTCTATAAATATGAACTACGAGGAAGGGGAGGGCGGAACTTTTGCACCCTCCGGGCAGGTTCGCCCACCACGGGATTCTCATCATTGCAGCCACTAGTATAATTTGACGAACACACAATAAATTCCGCTGTTTCTAAAATAATCTACATATTAACTAAATGTCTAGTGAGGTGTTAATCACCGATCCTTTGTCACTCATTTGAACAATTAGATAAAAGGATCGGGTTTTCCCCGTTCTTTCCTCGAGCTTTCCTCTACTTAACCTTGGAATAGAGCCCTAAGCCCCTAAGGTGAACTGTGTGATACCATTCTATAAGAATTGATGGAATCTAAACAATGAGCAAAATGCCACAGGTCCCTTCGAAGCTCTTTGACAGTTGGTCGATTGGATCCAAAGTTAAAGCCACCTGCGCCATTTGGTTGTTTTGACCGTACATTTATTGAATGGATGTATGTTAATAGATTGGACATTACTACAGTATAAGGAGGAAATAAGTAAGATGAATAGGGATCACCATCATCTTGACGGTGCCATATACCCCGCTCTGTATGATTTTTCCTGAGTACCATCTCCTGTATCCTCCGTTGGTAAAGTTTATAAGAAATCAGGAGCAGCAGCTCGGTCAAAAACCTTAACCTCCCTAGACAATACGATACACTTCGGCAAACAACAATGTTTACGCGCATGCATGCTACAGCCTTTGATGACGTCATCATCCGAGCTGATATTTGGATACCAAATTGCTGCCCGGGTGAGCGCTGGCAGGTTAAACGAGTGGTTAGAGACACTGCGGGGTGAATGGAGGGTCAAGGGGTCGAATCCCGGGGTTTTGCGGCGATTTGCTGGGTATACAAATCATGCTTTATCCCCTTCTCCACTTTTGACACAACAACATAGCCTGGATGCTTAAGGTTAATAAGATTGATTTGTTTAATAAACATTTGACCAAACTAAGGGAATTAGACCCTCGAATGATACGTCAGGAAAACACTTACTGACTAACCCCTGAAATGTATTATCTCTTGAAGGCAGGTATTCGAAACTGTGGACACGTTATCAAGAATATATAACCCGATAATAACATGCATAAGGTTATCAGGAATTTTGATTAACTCTATGAATGTTACAGCCTGGTAATTGTTCAACCGATTTAAAAAAAAAAAAACACTGCAAACGCCTATTCACTGCCTTTTTTGAAGCTATTTTTGTAAATTTAATCACTCTTCGGTGAAAGGTTTTCACTTTGTTGACTCCAGGATTCCATCCTTTCAACACGCCGACGACTGGCTTTTGTTCAGGACTTGAATTGTGTTGAATTAATTTTCGGTTGTTTGGATCTTTACAACCAAGCATCGGGTTCTAAAGTGAACTGTAAATACAGTTATTATTATGCTCAGATGCACATCCCGTATATTATTTGGCAATTTGCAATTTGTGACTTTTTCTCAGCAATTCGCTTGAGTGTCACTTTTTACACCAATGTGTGACAAATATGGCTATATGTACATTTTTTTTTAATTTTAAATTTGATACAATACATAAGTAAATTACGTATACTTTTAATTCTCTGTTTAAAAAATAAGATGATTTGCTCACATACAAAGGCTTGCCATTAAACAAATCAAGCTTTTGATATATGTATCTAATATTTCCACGATATAATTCAGCAAAACAAGCAGACCTATATATTACACGGAAGTAAATAAATATAGGCACCATAGTTGACTAAGAATATCGACGACAGTGTTATGTGTGTGTCAATGTACTGTATGTATTATATGTTTTCGACTTTATTTAAAACTATACATGTAATAATCAATGATCCGTGAGGACAATTTGTATGTAAGTATTGGGTTCATGGTATTTTGACACACGTCTATTTTCACAGCTTGACTATGATAATGGTCTTTGTCCTCAGAAGGTTAAACTACGAACAACAAAACTAATTTTTAAAATTTACTCAAGAACTTTAATGATATGTGGGATGAGCTGGGGCAGTCAAATCATCACTGCCTGATACACACACATGTACTAAATAAACTGCGCCAATAAAGTATCTAAACACTTACAAATGGTCAGATTTATCGGAACCTGAAATAGTATGCAAACAAATAATTTATTAACTCGATTTACAGTTATCTTTTGCGCATTTTGACATCTCTTTTGTTGCGCTACGATGTTGTTTGGCGAATTTATGGGCACTTGAGTGACTTAAGGGGGGTGTGGACTCTCAGGTACAGCCTCCGTAAAACTCCCGTAACTTCTTCTATATTCATTTAATCTTTATAAATGTATACAGTTTTTTGCAGAAAAGGGTTCAATGAATCCAACCATGATAATGATATTGACCATTTTGGAAAAAATTATAAAAAACATGTTTTTTGACCCATTTTAGGTATGGAAAAGATAACTCAAAATATATTTTGTTAAATTTTGTCATACTAGTTTTATGATAATCCTGATAACATTCCCCGGGAGCGGGTTTTTTTTTTTTTAATATCTTATTTTTTATTTTTTGAGTTACAGACCAAAAAGTGCCAAAAAATGTGATTTTCATGATTTTGGCGGTAAAAAATCACATTTTTTGGCACTTTTTGATTGCATACTATTTCCATGATTTCAGGTTCCGATAAATCTGACCATTTGTAAGTGTTTAGATACTTTATTGGTACAGTTTATGTGTTCCTCTATCATAGAAGTAGTAACAATTATAGTATACCATGCTAAAGTAATACACCTATCAGTTGTAAGACGCACTATACGACCCCCGGGAGAGGTGCGTCGTGGGTGCGTCGTTTACCAATAATTCTTGACGGAGGGTACGTCAATGGCAGCCTTTGGTCCGTCAAAAAAATGACGGAGGGTGCGTAAAGGTCCGTCACTTTACATGGGTGCGTCACAGTGTATATCTGTTTACGAACAACAAAATACGACCTTTAAATAATGATACGCTATAATAGGCCTACTATACCACATAACTCCTTGATACCGCCAACCAGGCTTCACTTTAATACCGCAAACATCACTCCGATATTTTATACAGCATGTTCTAAAATGCCTCAAATCACTCGATCATCGCCAATTGCTCCGCGCAGTCGCTTGCTATCGTCCTACGAGCCGATGGATGGAGTATACAGCAGTATTGGCCCGAGACTATACTACCGGGGGAAGCACTCGTAATCACCCGTGTTGTCCATGCAAATTTGATCAAATTTAGGGCATCGCATGTGGGGTCATCAGGGGGGGGGGGGGGGGCATATCTGACTATACATGTCTAGAATTCGCCGTTTTCTTGACTACAATTCATGCCACCACGTAGCTCGTGCACTCATACTTTCTAGACTTGATTACGGTAATACGCTACTTTTTGGTTCAAATGAATCTGATCTCAACAAATTACAATCATTACAAAACTGGGCAGCGCGCCTTGTCTGCGGAGGCAGAAAAAGAGACTCGCCATCTCTGTTGCTCAAAGAACTTCACTGGCTCCCGTTGCGACAGCGTATAATTTACAAATTGTATGTACATATTTATAAATGTATTAATGAAATGGACATATCTATCTTAATCAGTGCATTGCTCACTATAAACCTGGTCGACCTGGTCTTCGATCTGGGTCTGATCGATCTCTCCTAGTTGTTCAACGTACAAAAAACTCTGCTGCAGATACATCTTTCACTGTTGCTGGTCCTAAACTATGGAATGATCTACCCAGCAACATCAGACTCTGTGAATCCTTACAAGTTTTCAAAAAACAACTGAAGACTCACCTGTTTCCTACTTAATTGTTCGTTCTGTGTACATGTAGTACTAGTTTTATTGGTACATTTTGCTTTGTTTGTTGATTGTACCTTTTTGTTTTGTTTGTTTGCTGCCAGCGCCGTGATCTAAATGAAATAGCGCTTCATAAAATCTCATATAGATGTTTGTATGCATGTATGATGCGCCACCAGATTGGATGAGCACTGGGCATGAATATTAATATCATGAATATGGTAAATCACAAATTAAGATAGGTAGACTAAAGACCATCCAAAACCACTTCGAGTTTACGTCCCGCAAAGGATCAAGGCAGGGTAATTTAGTGGCCAACCCCCTCTTAAATGTTTCTCACCAAAGCAAAAAGCAAAGATCCGAAACAAGGGAACCTCTTGAGGAAAAAATCCAGTCGGGTAGCCATAGGGGGAAAGGTGGGGTGTGGGGGGGGGGGGGGGGGGGGGGGGGGGGGGGTGCAAAGTGCCCCCTGACAAAAAAAAATTGAGCGACTATATCGGGAATGTAAAGAAAAGGAAAAGGGAAGGTAAAAAGGAGAAAAAGAGGGGAAAACGGGAAAAAGGAAAAGGAGAAAAAGGGGGAAAAGGAAAAGGAAAATATACAAAAGGAAGAAGGAAAACTTAAGAAGCATCTAGAACTGTAATGCTGATCACTGGCCTCGCAGACACGCGGTGGCCGAGCCCCAGTTGCCATAGTGAGGTAGGAATAAAGCCATTGAAATAATGTTTAAAAAAAGAAATATTTCCCGGTGGCTCTTTTACCGTTACTGTATTACGATGTGGCTATTTAACCCTCCCCCTCCTAAATGAAGGCAATTCGTTGCGTTTACCGGCAGGGGTAGCACTGGCTCAAAAATATGAGGAGTCCCATTACATTTTTCAGGACCCTTTAAGGACTGCAAAAACTAAATTTGGTGTGGTGCGCCCACATCGAAGAACATGTTCCAAGTATGGTTTACGATACATTTCATAGATATTTGTAGCTTGTTATGTTTAATGGTAGGGGAGGATGGGGCAACTGGTCCGGTTAAGCTTATTTCATGAAATAAAAGCTTAAAGCTCGTGTAAATATTTATGGAATTGCTATACAAATATCAATCATGTAACTGTTTACATATAACATTATAATCAATGTTAAAAATTATCCAAACAAAGGGCCAAGTACCACTAACTAAAAACTTTCCTTGGCACGGACCAGTTACCCCATCATTGGGGCAACTGGTCCTAAAGTGCTCAACAAAAGAAAGTCATACACTTTGTTTAGGTCCTTTAGAGTAAACATTAAAGGTGTATGTTCCGATAACAATTTTTGGGGCTATGAATTTTTTTTTCACATCAAGACATTTTGATATCAGAAGAATCCCCATATTTTTCTCATCAGGCCTATGTCTATAAAATCTTAGGAGCCAGAAATGTTCCATTTATAAATTATAGGCTAAAATGTGGTGAATTACTGCCGAAGGTGGTTGACCACCAGCCAGTTTGTGTACAACTCAATTGGCAAATCTGTTTGTGACCATGTGCTTTAAAATAACCATTGGAGTTATGCAACTCAAACTTTGGAATGTGACATATTTAAGGATGACCTTCCATGCAAAATAGAAAACATCAAGTTTAAAATCGGGCCGCAATCTGAACATCTACCTTTAAGCTATTCAATGACCCTTTAAACGGGCAAAAAAGGTGTTTGTCATCTGAATATGAAGCGAGATGGTATGGGCGGCAATGATTGGTAGTAATCACTTATCACACGAAGACGGACTACGTTATCGGAATGTTTTATTGATGACGAAGCAAGTGGATTTGAGTGTGAAACGCACAGTGGGGTGTAACAGTATGTTACGGAATTAAACAACTAAAAGGCGGAGTAAATAAGGAGGGAAAAAAGGGAATGACACACACATTATAGGGAACCCGGAGAAGAATTACAGAAAAAGAAAGATAGAACCAGGAGTAGATCCTATGATTATGTGCATCAAACCCCCAACGGCAAACAGGGTGGCCAGGGGCCACCCCCCCCCCCCCCCCACACACACACACCCCACCCCTCCTACGCCCCACACACTTTTGACAACCTTAAATACATCCGTAAGCGGAGCCCGAGCCCCCACAGCATTAGGTTTAGGAAAGACGTCAAAACTCGACCGCCCGTTGACCGCCGGTTACGGGCGGTTCCGCCCGGTTCTTTCAGGTCAAATGTTTTACTGGTATATGAATATTCGCGTATATAACGATATATAATCGTTCTATAAAAAAAACCATTCATAGACTTTCGGTATTGATTTAAAAAAAGTTAATTGAGCTATAAACAGATTGAAAAAGCCAACCCCAGCGAAAATCAATAGCTGTATTGTACTGGTTGTCAACTGAGCCCATTACTTCAAGATTTTATTGCTCACGCGTGTGACGAGGCACTATCAACCTGTCGTGTTCACCAGAGTGTAACTATTTGACCTCATTATGTGTGTATATTATAACAGAAGACACGTTTTGTGAGAACCGGGCGGAACCGGCCGTAACCGGCGGTTGCCTGGCGGTCGAGTTTTGACGTGATCCCTTACTCATTACCCAAACATCATCTATTACGCAAAATGCGACAAAAACGTCAACAAATATGATATCATGGAATGTAAGAACAATAAACGTCCTAGAAATGCCTTCAGCGAGCACCTAAGTTCAAACACACATTGGTCTCTTGGCACCTTCCTGAACGCAATTTCAAGCGATCATCATAGCACAAAAAAGAATTTCTGCCAAAAAATGTTGAAATTTAATGTAAACTATACGGGTTAACATGGTTAATGAAGTCTGAAATGGCTGAGAAACGCCCCTCAGAGAGCATATTCAAATTTCTCGCGGTTCTGAATCGGTCCCCAAATAATTGCCCCTACTTCCACCGCTGTTGTAATCCCCACTCTCGTCACTAACATCCAGTAAACTTGTGACGTTATCATCAACACAATGTAGAATGGGAATATTAGAGAACAGTGTAACATAATTTCAAATCGAGAAGCTGAAGCGACTTTTTGAAATCTAAATTTGGATCCCTTCCGATCCCGCGATAAACACTATGATATGTCGTTTGCAATATGGGAGTGTTTATACTTGGAGTAGGATGAGGGCACTCGTGCTTCTTGTTCTACCATATGGCTTACTTTCACCTTAATCCGGTCACTTCAGCCTAAAACCGTTCTTATTTTTGGAGATGTGCTTTTTGATATGCGACTTCATGTTGTGGAAAGATTGTTTTATCCTATTTATGAAACAGGTAAATTAACAACTAAAAGGCGGAGTAAAAGTAAAAGTCAAAAGTGCATACAGTAATTATGATAGCAAAATAACAAAATCGACAGAACAATGGAAAAGGTCATGGAACTAAATAACTTTGAAGCCGTTCATTCTACCTTGCCGTTGATTGATCAGGCTAATAACATTTGCCATTAATGTTAAATATTAACCATCTCAACTGTTCTTGTGTGCCATTAAATGAAGAAAAAAAACGTTATCAAAATATTCAAGTCATTCATATTCTTAATACATTGACAAGCCGTCTAGTCTATTTATTTGTTTATATTCATAAGTTTTGTAATGTTATTTCATGTAGCATTAGATGATCGGAACCTCAGAGAAAACAAACATTATGTAGACATATGAAGCTGTTTCTTTATCGTAAATATCATTATTTAATTATATGATCATTGTTATGTACTTTGATATTTATTTATATATTATGCTTTTGCCAAATACCCTTCAGGATAAAACATCTTCAACTAAAAAAGTGACAAACCCTTAGGAATTTGAATTGTTTAAATATCATGTTTATAAATGAAATAAACCATCCTGTTGTGATTGATGCTAATGATATACGAGTAGTATGTTGACCGTAGTATTCGAGGTAATATAATATAACTGTCAACAAAGTTGCTGGGAGGAAGAACTAATTCAGAATTCAGAATAGTTATTTTAATTCTATAGGCCTACTGCCCAAGGGTAAATGTCGAATACTTGATGGAAATGTCGAATACTTGATGGCATAACGGAAACATAAACTATACGAAGGTTGTCTGTAAATGATCATCTCAACTTGTGACGTGGTTCGAACCCGTGATTATTTACAATGTCGTTTTAATTAATTTTAAATGCCACGTCATATACGTAATACCATTACCACGGGTGGCATTTTCTCATGGTTACTACAAAATTTAACAAAAAAATGTAAAAGCCTTTAAACATTGAATCTAATAATAAGATATATATTTACAATTGAAAAAAACCCAAAAACTTACATATAATACTAAATTCGGAACGTGTACTTTTGGTCCCAGATGCTGGCACATGAAAGTTTCCAGTATCGTATTACCTGTACGATTTTACGTGTTGAAAAAAAAAATCATTTAGTTTAGACGCACTATTGGGCTAACACAAATAATTGTACCGCCAATGTGAACGTGCTGGCTTACCCAGATTTACCTGGCACATACGTTCCCGAGATTCGTTTTGATCTGGCTGATACTAATGCACTTATCAATTGCAAGCCCGGCCCCCGGAGACCCTGGCATGGCGGGGACCATGCGGGGACCGTACACGAGTGTACAAAAAATGATGCCCGGCTATGCGGGAGGGTGTACGCGGACGTACAAACTGTGCCCCGCTAGCCGGGGTGTGTAGCGGGGACGTACGCTAAGGTACACAAATGTACACCCCAGGCGCTTGCTATAAATAAGCGATGCGCTTGACGAAATAAGCTTAATAACCAGGCGCGTAGGTAGCCAGCATTGTCATTCCGGGGGGGGGGGGGGGGGGGGGGGGGGGGGGGGGGGGGGGGGGGCAAACATCAATATCGTCCCCTATTTTTAAGCATTTTGGTAAAGTGAGTAAGTAAATGTACTACATGGACAATTTCTCGTCCCCATTTCTCTTCTCTTTCCCCTCTCCTTCCCCTTTCCCTTCTCTTTCTCCCTCTCCTTTCCCTTTCCCTTCTCTTTCTCCCTCTCCTCCCCCTTTCTCTTCTCTTTCTCCCTCTCCTTCCCCCTTCTTTCTCTCTTTTCTCCCCTTCTTCTCGTCCCCCATTTTCCCGCTTCGCCGTCCCCATTTTTGGTGTCGGGGGGGGGGGGAAGTCTGCCTCCCCTGCCCCCCCCCCCCCCCCCCACCCCACCCCCACCCCCTGGCTACGCTACTGTTATTAACATAGTAGAAAAATGGTGCCCGGCCCTGCGGGTTCGTACACGATTATACCCGGGACGTCACATGGGCAATTTGTACGTCCCGGCCCTAATCCCCGGTCCCCCGGGGCCGGGGATGCAAATTGATAAGTGCATAATATGCAAGTTACAAATTCGAAACGGAAACTATACTAATATTGAGCAGAAAAAAGTTCAAAGCGCCATAAATGAACTATCACAACATCCTACCAATATGAATGGAAATAAAATACAATGGTTAATGACGTGCGTGCCTGGGGCTGGAAATATAATCTGGGACCACTCTAATAAATGTGGTCGATGTAGCTTTATCATGTGCTGTCAATGTAGGTTTTGAGCTGTTTTGAACTATTGGCTGAGAGTTTAGAGGCAAATGAAATGTAATGGATATTTTGCTTGATGTGTACATGTACATGTATTTGAAATATTAAACGTCGTCCATTTGAAATGGGCAAACGTTTAACATCCGTTGAATAAATATGTTGATCAAATTGGAACATGCATGTCAGGAACATTGCATGGAACGAACTGACATGACTGATGTAGAATCTCTAGGTAGGTCAACAATAAACCTGTTAGGACATTTATGATTGAATGGATAATCTATAACAACAAACGGTTAATGGAAATAAAAGATCAACCC
Organism: Ophiura sarsii; assembly: GCA_035610835.1. Lineage (NCBI taxonomy): Eukaryota > Metazoa > Echinodermata > Ophiuroidea > Amphilepidida > Ophiuridae > Ophiura > Ophiura sarsii. The sequence continues at coordinate 54,009,914 of CM069457.1, read as the reverse complement.
GTAGGCATTCCATGAGAGTTTCAAAAACTTAATCTGCTAGAAGTTTCTATTGTCAAGTGATGCTCTATTTACCAATCTCTTTCAACTGTCTATAGACAGTTACATTATATGTTTACATTATTGTAAACATGGAATGTAATGAAATGTTAGCACACGTTATTAGGTTTGTGGCTGGTTGCATCATGTGCTGTATGAAATGGTCAGATGATTGCTAGCTGGGTAGAAAAAACAACTTATTTTTTTCTGAAAAAAACGTTGCCTACTATATCCATGGAAGAAAAAAAATTATGTATCACCTTCCCACCCCACCCCAACCCCAATACACCAACCACCTCTCGAGATAGGGCAAGTTATTGTTTAAGGTATCGCTTTGCCCTACTATGTTTAGTCCAGAATGGGAAAAGATCATCCATGACGCAGCCAGCAAAAAATTATACAGTTATCACCCAGCCACTTCTATCATCCTTAGGCCAAAAAAAAAATAGTTGTGATGCCCTCAGCGACCGACCCTAAAATCGTAAAAACTAGTTTTTGGGTTTTTTTAGATTTAAATTTGATTAAAAGTGTCTAAACTCTAAATGTTACTATTTCTTGCTTAAAATGAATAAATAAGCCTAAATAAATGTTTTTTAGACTATTGTCACACTAGAAACATTAGTTAAATTGACATATGGGCATATACCAATTTTATCTTGACATAAACCCTATATATTTCAGCCAAAAAAACAAAAACAAAAAAATGAAAGATTTTTTTTTTGGCACTTGAGGGCAACACAACATTTTTTTTTGCCTTATGGTGTGTTAGGCCTCTTTAATTTACGCATTAGGCACAAGTTCATGTTGATGTTAGTAGGCCTACATTCATTGTATGTCATGAAATTAGTTATCAAAAGAGCTTGTGAAAAGATTTTTATATTAACACTTTCCACGCGGCTATTATTACCACCATACACAAAACAGATTTGTCGAAACCGTTCACAATTTTCAAAGTCTATCTCAATCATTACTGACCCAATACTAGGCATGTTTGTACTTATTTCTCATGGTGATTCCAAATATGATAATAAATTCAATAATTTTGACATTTATGAAACATTTTGTGAAATTTTGGACGGTCATCTGCAGCTGCTTAGCCGCGTGATAGTTGTGCTTGTTGTGTTTGATAGTATCTGTAGAAAGACATAAAGAATATTTAACCCAGAAGGTAAACACAGCGATAAATATCCACTAACTTGTGGCTATAACTTGTATTTCTAAAGAAGTGGAAGGGGAAGCAAACATCAAATAAAACAATACATGAAAGTGGAAGGACCACGATTTAAAAGGCAAATAGATTTTAAAACACTTTCCACGCTGCAGTTACACAACAGTCCAATTATTAACAAAATGTTTCAAAAATGTATTTTATTTATTGGGTTTCATCATCATACATTTCGAATCACCATGTGAAATTAATTAACATAGGTACAAACACCCCTAGTATTAGGTCATTTATTTTTGAGATAAGACTTT
>CM069457.1:53988629-54008302 GCA_035610835.1 Ophiura sarsii | reverse complement strand
CACTTGCTGTTACACTTTTTCATTTCATGCTGTCATACTCATTATTTTTCCAACCCACAGAGCTATCTCAACAAATTTTGGTTTCATTTTAGAGCTATATTATTATGCTATCTGCCTGCAAAGTGGCGTTGGTATAACTTATGCAGAAGTGGAGATATAGCTGTTGTGAGGATCAGGGGTGGCCGCACTCAATTGGGAAAATTCCATGCTGTGTTCTTGTTACAATAACTCATCATCTATCCGCTGGTGTTATTTACACCGTTGTGTTCCGGTCCCGTTTTAAACGTTATTTAGTAGTCTTTAGGTATATATGATTCAACAGACTTATTAACTATTTGTAACAACTAATTAATTATGGATAAGCCCATGATCCTCAACTTTCTTCGCGCTCGCTACACATCAACTTGAATAATCAGCCCCAATTTCCCGGAATTATCATAAAATAAAGGTATTAAACTGAGGTGATAATTCTACTAATAAATTATAAATTACAGGAAAGATCAAGGATATTAATAATCTGAATTAATCAATATATTTAGAGGTAACTAGTCTTGATCTATAACACGCGTCACGCGTGGCCACATCTTTCTGTCTTGTACTGTAGGCTTATATAGTGAAAATGAAGAAATAGGTTTAATTCATATTAATTGGAATATGACAACAATAGAAGCATGTGGTGTAATATATATTCAAAGCAATCGAAATGTCAATTAATAAATGAGTAGTATGTAAATGATATTTAGGCGCTAAACATGTTTATTTTTTGTGGGGCCTTATAAGACCTTTACAAAAATAATCGATTGTTAAACATTACTCCAACGAACTTTCAACATTCCATTTTCACAAATAAATACGATATCACTCCTGTCAATACTGCTTAATATTCTAGGCCTAGCCTACGCACAGCGTGAGCAATAATATTCTGTTCTAATACAGCCTCACCAAAAATAAATATTTTGTTCCAAGATTTGGTGACATTTCCCATAAATATGTATGAAGAAAATAAACAAAAATCAATATTTTGAAATATATATGTTAGCTTCACTTTAACCCCCCCCCCCCCCCCCCCCCGAAATGGACAACAAGAAGTAAAGGCTTGTCCTTGGAATAAATTCCAAGATTAATTAAACCTTATCCCAGATTCCATAGTCTATCTTGTACACGACGGTTTTTCCAGCTGATGCTTTGAACAGAAATCACGCGAGAATTTACGAGAATGTATGTGCAGTCGAGTACAGAGTCTTTAACAAATCGCTACAAGACAGTATTGTACACAGTCACTCCGATCATTAAAAATGTTTTAAGAAATGTATATCAAAATTAATTTCATTCTTGCAATGCGATGTGTTTTCCCAGATTGTAAAGTTTTATAAAGATCATAGACACTTTGAGATATCCTGTAAACACTGATGGGCTTTGATCCTTTGTTTAGACATGGTCTAAAAATCTCGAACAATGCATGATGTTATTGTATGTTATTTTATACTATGTTCAAAGCTTGATATCGAATATTATATCATCTTTACTATACCAATATTCACGAGAGCCTTGTGTCGTAACAGATTCTGCTGAAACACTATGCCCAAATCCTCTCAAAACGAGCAACTCCGATTTGAGAATTTGAATAAAATAAAATATAATCATACTTCAAGTGCTGCAATTTTAGGAAATCAAAGGCAGCATTGTATTTTGGATTCAACATTGATAATCTAATTTACGTATTACTCCGAAAATAATCGTATATGGATGTAACAATATTCAGACATTGTGACCTATAATAATGATGCTGGTATTGATGATTAACCCTCATCCTCCTGAGACATTTTTATAACACCGCTACCTAAAGGGGGGGGGGGGGGGGGGCCTCAAAAAACCCAAGCCGAGATGCAGAGCATGCTTAGTCGGGTACCATGGTATAGCTATAGGTCCCCCTTTTCCCGTATAATATACCAAAACAAGTACAAACATCCCCCAAACAAGTACAAACATCACACGCATGACGTCACAGTTACAGTGGGGGTAACAGGTAAGGGTTCAAGTTATAAAAGATGAGTTATTGCAATTGAATGTGTTCAACGCGTTTTAGTGGTCATGGGCCAAGTGAGTGAGTGTGTGTTATATATCCTGACACTTATAGCATGATCTAAGCAAGTTTAAAAACAATTTTTATAATAATTTGATGTGACACCAACATCTAGTTAGAAAACCTGATCTGACCTATATAAAACTTTAGAAACATTTGCCTGACAGCCTTGGTTGTGTTTTGTCTCAAACCTACAGAGCAATGCACGTCCGAAATTGATAACAAATAATATTGCTGAATCTGTGCATGTACAAGGTGTCCCAAAAGTTTCGAAACCATTTTAAAGATTTGTATCTATCTAAAAATAAGTCGCAGTACATTTTTATATTATATTTAGAAAGGGAAACTAGGTAGAATCATTTCGGTACCAAACATTACTTTCTGAGACCCTCAATATAACACACACGCTGACAGGTTTGACCATATAACTACTAATACCATCAAATTGTTCACATTATTTGTTATGCACTGCATAAGTCACTGTAATATGTAGCGGCGTGTTCCTTACATTCCGCTATGGATTGTGTTTAAAAAAGGTGTTCACTTATTTGCATAACATTAATAATGTTCGAGATAAGGATGGTATCAATCTAATCGCATCCTTGATTTTATTCAGCTAATTATCCTGCGATTTTATATGGAAGTTAAGTTTTACAGTTCGGGAAACTTTCGTCTGTATGTTATTGTAAGTTTGGTAACAAAATAATTCAACAAAAAATGTAGAATTTTATTCTACCACACTATTTTCAATCCAGTCCACGTATAAATGTTAAGCTTCCCGCTTCCTAATTGTAAGCCTTTAAAAGTGCATCAATGTTACTTACTAGAGCCCTGTGTTGTAGCCAATTGTGTTGCAACACTTATTCCAATTCTCACGGATACTTCATATGTCGAAAATGGCAACAGACCTGTAAGTGCAGAACTTGTTTCAGACACAGTTCCATATTCTTTCTGATTTCCCCCTAATTCCATGCATTGGTCTTTGTTTCTAAGGCGATAGTCAACCATAAACTCAGCATTGGTGGTGCATGAATCTGACGGGACTGTCCATGACACAGCCAATTCGGTGGAAGATTTAGGTACTACGGTCAAGTTGCCAACTGTCAAAATGAATATAAACATGGGCTTTGAAATTAAGGGGCTGTAGGCCCTACACCTTCAGTATAGCCTCCGAAAAACTGCCGTAACTTCTTCATTATTCATTTAATCTATATAAAAGTATACAGTTTTTTGCAGAAAAGGGTTCAATGAATCCAACCATGATAAAGAAATTGCCCATTTTGGAGAAAATTATAAAAAAAACGTTTTGTCAAATGTTGTCATACTAGTTTTATTATATTCCTAATACAATTCCCTAGGAATAGGTTTTTTGTTTAGAAAATCTTTATAATTTTTTGAATTATCGACCAAAAAGTGTCAACAAATTTCAATTTAGAATCTATAGGCTAAAATGTGGTGAATTAAGTGCAAAAGGTGCATGTTAACCACCCGCCAGTTTGTGCACTAGGGGAGAGCGTGGATAGTCCGCCCTCGGGGCGAATCCGCCCACCACGTGTTTCTCATCACGTGACTGATGAAAAAGTATCAGACTGGTGTAATTTGGTTGCACCGGTCATAGCAAAGTAACTATTAAAACTTTAGACGCGGATACATCTCAAATAAGGAGTTATCTTGAATAATTGTTTTTGAATAATTGAAGTAAAATTATTTGTCATTAAAAAGTGTTACATTAATCTAAAGCCATCACAGCATACATGGCCATGGGTATAAGATGACAGTCTTGTCAGTACATCGAAAATCATACTATGACTTTTCATCATAATTTACCAATTTAACCGTTAATTAACCGCGATTTATAATTTACCAGTAAATTAAGAACACTGGTTAGTTCGCCCTGTTATGTTGGTTATTTTCCTTACTCCTGCACTTACTAAAAGTTCTAGATTGCTGATAGTGGGGTATATAGCTAAGAAACGTAGCTTTCATTTGGAAATAGGATAGCTTTCTAACTTGTAAAATGAGTCCGCTAAGCAAGCCTGAAAATGAGAGGTCGGACTAGCCCCGCTCTCCCCTACTCATGGGCAAATTTCCTGTGACCTTGCGCTTCTAAAATAAGAACCATTTGAGTTAGGCTCTTTGGTGGTGGTGGGGGGGGGGGGGGGGGCATGGCCTGATGCTCTCCCTGGATACGCCACGTTGTGATCTTGGGCATGTAAACAATCAAGTTCACTTGATGAATAGTATTTGCGAGTGGTTTTGTTCCTAATGATCCAACGATTCTCCTACCCATCTTCACCCCGGGATTTACGCCTATGATACAAATCTGAACCGAGTGGGGCATAAAAGTCTTGCACTAATGGGAGGGGGAGTTTTCCGGTTTGTAAAGGGGGTGGAGGGTAAGACACTGATCAAATGCAAGTTGTCCCCTTTCCCACCACATTTCTGAACACTCCCTTATAACACAATCAATCATACACATCCCTTTTATACAGCAGCTTATAAACGGTGCCAGATGAACATGACCGTGACGTGGAACATTGCATCTTATTATAAAATATTAGGATGGTATTCATCAGCACACTGACGGATTGACACCTAAAAAATAAGGTGATCCTGGGAGGGAGATAAGCGCCCCCGGTAAGGTTACGCTATTATCATCGTCATGAATTAATAGGGAGTCCCGGGTGGGTGGGCGTTTGTGTGAATACGCGTACAAATAAATACGCAGGCAACGAAGCGCCTTTTCTTTCGCGTCATACGCGGTATTCCACGGCAGCACTTTTTTTGAACACTAAAAAAAGGACACTTTTCGTTAAATTGTGGAAAAAGTAAGTTGTTGCGCATCTTTTTTTAAAACAATCCGGCATAACATTTCAATCTAGTTTTTTGCTATGAAGCAAAACGTGTAAACCATAGACCTCTATGTTATTTTGCTCGAAAAAAGTGTTTTTTTAAAATCATTCTCGTGGAAAAACGAAGTCGATGACCCCTATTTTTTATTTTAGAATTGAGTTGCACGTCGATGGAACTTCATTTATACGCAATCTTAGCAAAACATTTCAATAGGTTCTTATGTGCTCCAAACACCTTAAATCAGGAAATATTAAAGATAATACGCGCGCAAAGCGCGGAAAAATTGCATTTCTAACACTAATGGTCCAGTATGTTAATTGATAATAACGTCCCCCACATAATATTTAGAATTTTTGATGTGGTTTTTGCATTAAAACTTTGGTCCAGTATGATGTTTTTAACGTCCCCCACGTACATCTTTTGAATATTTGGTTGGTCTGAGGCCCGTTCTGAGGGCCAATATAATGTTAAAACCTGCAGAAAATGTTCGCGCGGAGCGCGCAAAATTTTGACTTTTTGAACTAAAATGGTCATGGAAAACTGTCCTGAAGCCTGGTTCTGGTTCTGGTTCTGGAGTATATACTCCGACAAAGCGGATCCCGCATCAACGTCAGAGCTCTCTTAACCTAGAGAGTGAGCTTTTTGTGTACAGGTTAACAGACCCGGGATGATCCCCTACTCTTTACGATGAGGTCTGCAACTATTTAACGTGTTCAGGGTGAGCGTCTGAATACACTACCAACGGCTTTACGTGACTCTTCGAAACCACGGCGCAACTGACATTCACTGTATAGACCTGTACATTATACACAGCGAATGGGGTAGATGGGAAGCTATCTTGTCAAGCTTGAAAAATGAAACTGATGCGCGAAGTACGCACAAATTGACATTTCTAACGCTTAAAATTGGTCCAGTATGACGTTTTTAACGTCCCCAACATAATCACGGCTGTTTGATCGCGTGTAAATTGTCCGATTTATAACTAATCTACAACAACAGAGGGCAGCAGATATTTCTGTAAATCCCTAATCGATATATCGGTAAAGCTTCCCGTGCAAGCTGCGTAACTAAGGATTATAGATAAAAAGGATGCACTAACCAGTTAGGACGGGGGACGTTTAAAAACATTTTATCACTGCTAGATCAATTTTCTTATGTTCTTTGTTCATTTACTCGGTGTTTAGCTATTTATATGTAACGGTGGCCATTCATACAAGCCCGATTTTAGAATTAAGTGGTTCTAATTAATTGTTTAGGTTTAAAAACTTGCTAAAATCCATCATTGTTATCATATTTTTTTAAAATTAAGATGCGCTTTCAGATTTAGTGTTTTTATGTTGCGGTTTCAACGCGAATGTCATTTATTCCGTCAAATGTGTCGCGGATTGATTAGTTCGATAAAAAAACATTATACGTAACTCAAAATGTGATATAATATCCCAAAAAGCAAATCGGGGGGGGGGGGGCACATTTTAGATTCAGCCTTTTGAGCCTAGGCCACGCTGTGAAAAAGAGTTTTTTCGTTGCGGTTTCAACGTGAACGTCATTTATTCCGTCAAATGTGTCGCGGATTGATTAGTTCGATAAAAAAACATTATACGTAACTCAAAATGTGATATAATATCCCAAAAAGCAAATCGGGGGGCACATTTCAAGCGCCCACCAAAAATGACTTTGCTAAGCGCCCTGGGCGCTAAATAGGGATACCGTAATACTTAAATTTGATACGCTATGCAGGACGCACGTTGATCTATGGATGGCGTACCGTGTACATGCACTAACTGGATTGGCGTGGATAATCGAACTATCGAAAATGTTAAGATGACGTCATAATAAATCGGACTGTCAAACAGCCGTGTAATATTTAGAATATTTGGCGTGGTTTGAGGGCCATTATAATGTTAAAACCTGTAAAAATATGCGTATGAAGCTCGTATAAAGGTGTTGATAAACATTTTAATTGATCAATTTTTGAGGCGGGAGATTTATATGATAGGCGGGAGTGCGGGAGAAAGATTGTCTAGGCGGGAGACTCCCGCCTAATGCGGGAGAGTTGACAGCCCTGCTTAGAATCATTTAGCTTTAATTTGTTTGCACGCATCCATGATAGTATTTCAGCAATGCACTTGGTCATTCTTCTCTGACTTCGGATCAAAACTCGCATACAACTGCGTATCATCAGCCTACCTATATTAAAACGCCTGATAATATTTGCAACTGGTTGCACATACATACGCAGTGAAAATCGGTGGACCTGCGATTGACCCCTGTGGCTCACCATAATGTTAAGTTTGGTTATGGGAATGGTCGCCGAGAATACTTACTCTATTTGTACGATCACTTAGGTATCTAGCAAACTATTCTTTAGCAGAACCTGTAACATATACACCCACAAGTACGCTCAACAAGTATGTGATGATCAATTGTATCGAACGCAGAGTAGATCCAGTAGGACCAACATGAGTGCTTTACCTGCGTCGAGATCGTTTAAGATATCATTTTATGTAAATCTGGATTGAGGGTGGTTTTTGTAATAAGTGGTGTGTTCGAATTAAGGAAAAATTCTGGTTGTCCGCCAGGCAACCTAGCAGGAAGTTATGGTTGCCCGGCAGAATTTTTGGTTGTCCGTATATATTATAACCAACACCATGCATAATGCCCTCAAATATATTTTCATCTAATTAATTGTGGCATCAACAGAATCAACTTCATCAACTTTTTCAGCAAAATAACGAGCACATTGACTGCTGAGGTCTGCATTTGAACTACACGCTGGTAACATTTTTCTAGATGAGTTAACAGCATAATTAGAGTACTGTACGTGGTTTTAGCATTAACGTTCTTAAGTTTTTGTAAATAACCGCTCGTTTTAGAATCCTTAATCAGTTCAGTCACCTTGATGTTCTGGGCCATGAATTTGTCAAGATCCTCGTTCAAATGACACTTTCTCCACCGACGCTTTCACGATGTGCATCACGTACATCATCGTTATACCATTAATGGGTGTAAATCTGCTTTTGCGATCGCGTTTTTTCCGAACAATGTCTGTTAAAAACTTCGCGAATGGAACGTCGTGAATGTAGTCGACTTCATAGACCCTCAAATCAAAATAACGAGTTTAAAATGAGCCACTGAACGCTGAGAATGACAAAATAATCTATCGTTATATTATACAAAATGTTTCACGTATACTAAAATAGGTCTAGGTTTAATTTGTATGCTACAATTCTCTCCGCCTTATGAAAAGTGGGTTCTTGAAGAGGACTTACCAACAATATCGCATTGCATTATGGGTAATACTTCCAGTTCAGGAATGCTTCTTGAATGGGAAATCGGCCCGGATTGATTGAAGCATGTTCCCGGAGCATGTTAAAACGTGACCGTATCTACGCTAATCATGCTAATAGGTGAAATAGTAAGTTTCAAGCTGGATTTACTGATAAAAGCAGTACCACCATGCTTGTCGACAAGCCTTATGAAATTAAAGAAGAAAAAGCCCGATGGTGTACATTCGCCAAGTATGACAATGATGACAGGGTCTTCTCCTCCCAGCCAACTCCCTGTCATTGCTCAAATATCCACATCTTTATCCAAAAGGTAATCGTAAATAGTTGTAGTCTTATTACCGACAGATCGTGCATTCCAGTAATGTATATCTAGAGTTCTTGTGCAGCCAAAATGAATTTTCACGACATAACTTCCGTTAAAACCGCCATTTCTATAGTTATGTTTGACTTTATTGCTGTGGGGATTTGAAGGGTTAACACTGTTATTATTTGGTTTCATGGAACGAGACGAGTCAGCAATTTGTGCGAGTTCTTTTATTTTTAACACCTCGTTTACCTCGTTTGTGCCATCAAGAACGTAAACGGCCAGCTCAGGCGCGTAGCCAGGTTTTTCGGTCTAACAGGTTCTTAAATACTTTGGGATTATATTGTTTAGCATGATTTTGATTTTGGCCAGCTAAAAGGTTAAGGAAAACCGTTGAATAATGCATTTTATTGCTGCCAATTGGTAGCATTCAAAGCTGCCAATTGGAGCTTTTAACGATTGTTAGTATTTTGACCAGGAAAAATCAATTTATGAACACATTTTGGCAGGACAAAATACCAACAATTGTCAAAAGCTGCCAATTGGCAGCTTTGTGACAGAAGCTGCCAAAATATAGATTTTAACGCGTTTTAGTTATTTTGGCCAGGGAAAATCGATACATCACTATAATACAATCCCAAAGTATTTCAGAACCTGTTGTCTGGGAAGCAGACTTTTGTCCCGGTTTTCGTAACTGTGGGAACACAATTCGGGTAGTCTCAACATGACTGTATTGTTTTTCTTAATTGTGGAAGAGTAAGATGGATAAAAAAACCCATCAGTGGCGGCACCAGTATCCTTTTTAGTGGGAGGGCAAGAAAAAATCTCGGGGAAAAGAACAATCAGTTGCTATTAATGTGTTTATACAATTCATGAGTTTATGCCGTCGTGCTTGTTAAGGTTTGATAATAAGTTGAAATATCTTGTAGGTCATAACAAATACCTTTGGACAAGCGTTGTCAAAATGTTCACGTGACTGCCAAACAGTAATGACACATGCTCAAGAAAATGATAGGGAAAAAGTGTATAGGTGCGGCAAAGGACTTCCTCTGGGTACCAACTCAAACATGAGATTGTGTCCAAAACAGATGATATAATTCCTGACCGGGATCTGCGATGTGTGTCAAACCGGCCATATTTCATATAAAAATGAACACTTTTATATTCCACCAACCCTACCATGAACAGCCGCACCATGAATCGCGCAAACATTTTCAGTATGTTTGCAAGTATGTAGGCAAACCGCATACTTACGTTTGATCATAGCTTGACCGTAAGAGAATTATCATTGCTATATTGCATAGTCTTAAAATTGCAGCAAAGAAAGCGTTCACATTTAATGACTATATGTATATAGTAAGAAGATAATAATCAAACAATTACCTCCCCCTGCAGTAGTTGCTATCTCTCCTTTACTGTAACTCCCTATTCCATCAGCAGATTCCCCAGCTACACTGAATTCATACTCAGTACACGGCATCAATCCACTGATAGTCACTCTCCTCTCATTGGCTTCTGTTGTGCCATTACGAATTTTGACTCCAGACTGTATTAGTATCCATGAGTAGCCTAAGAGACCTCCAGGACACGGGTATAGACATGAAGCACCATCCCACGAGAAACTTGCACCTGTGCTAAGGCTAAGAATATCATCTACAGATATTGAAGTTGGGGGATTGATACCTGCAAAACCAAACATGTAACAAATATGATGCGATCAAGCAAAATAAGTTTGAAATCGAATCAAATCACATGTTCTAGTGTTATACTTGTCGGTAGTGGATATTTAAAACGTTACATTTTTCAGAAAACCACACCACTGTGATAAATGGACACTTCGAAAGTGTGTTTCTATTTGTTTAGTTATATCTTAAAATCGATACATCAGACTTCCGACTAATTTTGCTTGATCACATCACAAATATTTGTTGTGTTATAGAGATACTCGTTACTTTTTGGTAATACTGCCCATTGGCTGTATTGTATAATACAGGTGAAACAGCTTAATTGGGCCATGTCTGGACTTCCAAATTGTCTTAAATATGTAGTTGTCCCAAGAGGAAAGAACACACGTGACCTTTGACCCTAAATCAAGGTCAACGGTCAATTAAACATCCAGGTTGGCAAGGATGTCCACCTAGATTGTATTCTACAAAGTTCAAGGAACATTTTGGATATATAACTCCCTGTGCCAGCAGATCGGGACCGGAATACCATGTGTGCTCCCTAGCTATTCACGACAGATTGTGTATTTAAAAAAAAGATATGCAAAACACAATGGACAAATACTCTTTGCTATCCTCTCCGACAAAAAAAAAGTTATTTCATCAGGATATCAGTAAATGTGGGAGGTTTTGCTGTACATATCAATGCATGACGCTGAGAAAACAATAACGGCTGAAGAAAACCATTTGAACATGCTATGGATGCAATGGACACAATAGTAGTCCCATTTTATCCCATTTATATAACATTATATTGTAACCTAGTGGCTGAATATAAGCTGCAGGACCTGAGTTTCACAGTTTTGAAAATGGTGTGTAATGCCTTTGATGTTGATAATATGTCGGAAATAACAAAGCGCTATTCGTATTAGGAAGAACTGCATTATAGATTGTGTTTCTCAAATCATGTAAAATTAGCCGTTTTTGGCCAAAAATCTGTCGAACAAATTTGTTCACACACTTTAAACAAAAAGCATGATTTTTGCGTATTCTGGTGATATTTAAGTTTAAAAAACAACAACAACAAAAACAGACACTACTTGACAGGTCCGTCCGCCCGTAAGACACATATATGGTCACGCGTTATGAACTCGCCTCCCAATAGGGTGGTGCCGTTATATATTATATTTTAGTTTCATGCTGTCATTTTCCTCAAATATTTTTAAAACCACAAAAGCTATCTCAACAAATTTGGTATCATTTTAAAGCCCTAATAACAAGCTATCTGCCTGCAAAATTGCATTGGTATAGCTAATTCAGACAGGGAGATACAGCTGTTTGATGCTTGGGGACAAGGGGTGGTGCTGGAAGGGGTGCCGCTGGAAGGGGTGCCGCCTGTACCCTCAATGGGGATAATCCCATGCTTTGTTCTTTTTATATTAACTAGTCATCCCCTAATGTTACAAACACCATTTTGGTCCCAAGGATATTTAGTAGTCATTAAGTATGTGGTTCAACAGACTTGTCGACTATTTGTAACAACTAATTAATTATGGATAAGACCATGATCATCAGCTTTCTTCCTATTCGCTACACAGTCAACATGAATAATCAGCCTCAATTTACCGGATTTATAAAATGACTATAACAGAAAAGCAGTTATCAATCTATGATAGCAAAAGTATACATTTTTGGAAAGCTTGTAACTAGAGGAATTCAGAAATGCAGTTTATATCAGGGAAGGGTTCATCCTTAAACAAATATTTCTGAAAATTCTAAAATTATATAAACTAAAAATTGGAGATGGTCACAGGTCACTAATAGGTATATCAAATAAGGTGGAGCCGTTTAAAAAAATCCTTAAAATCGTGATACGTGTCTCTATTTTAAATAGAAGTTGTCAAAAAATCATAACATTTTTGGTATCATATTAAAGACAATTTATCCAGCTACCGAATAAAAAAAAGATTAAAGCCACATGTCTAGCAACAGTGAAGTTATCAATCTGAACGTCGAGTGAGTCAAGGGTGGAGCCGGTGGGTGAGGCGCCGGTGGGTGAGGCGCCCATAGGTTTCTACACGAAATAGCGGAAAACTAGAACTTTTGAAATTGATGCCATTTTAAAAGTATACATAGGAAAGTTTTCAAACTTCTCATATGTGTTAATAACATGTGCCTGCTACTATAAATAATAATATTGAATTGTTATCTAGACATTCTCTACTAGAATATGATGTTTAATTCAGGGAGTGTTTTAATGTAAAAAATACACAGTTTTATTCATTTTATTGATTAAACAATGGCCAAATCGCAGTCTCTCTATTTCATTTGTGTGACTCTTCGGTCCTTTTCTACCCTGGGTAGTAAAACATTTAACTAAAAAAGCCATAAGTCTTTCTTCACAGAATTGTTCATAGATTTATGAACAATTTGCTATTTAGACCTATTTTGGACCACCCTGTATTCAAAATAAAAGGAACTTTAATGATATTCATGTAGTTCATTTTGATAACCATTTTCCTTAAAATTAAATAGTCCATGCTAACTAAATTTCATAGAATATTATATACAAACCTTCATTTTATGCATTATTTCATCATCATTTTAGACACCCTGTACTTTTCCTGTGTACATTTTGGGCAGGTGATTCTTAGCAAATTTGGTAGCACCTTCTGCGGTTGTTCTGATTTTGGTGACTATCTTCAGCTAAACCCTAATTGTACAAACTATCAAAATATTTTGTGAGGAGCAAAAACGATCACCTTTTTTATGTTCCACCCTGTAAAAATGTTACACACCTGTATAATTTGATTCTTTTTTGCAAAAATGAAGAACCTTGAATCATAAGCTTTCCAACAATATATAGTTTGTGGGTCATTAAGTATGTTAAACTTAAGTTTTGTCCCGTTTAATCAAAATTGGTGCATTTCTCAACATTATTAGAAGTGAAACATTTTTTTGGACCAGTTTGTGACTTCTGACCAGATATTCACTAGCCGGTATAATTACCATACCGACGTATAGTGGAGCGGATATGTAACAAAAAATGGCCAAGATGTTCACTTCTGGCAGGAAGCATAAAAATTAGCATATAGGGGTGTTTTGATGCACTGATTTCAAAAAGCCAGGAACCCACATTTTTCGAGCAATGGTGTGGCGGCCATCTTGGATTTCAAAATGGCCGCCATTTAAATATAGGAGATTTAGTAAAATTGCTCTAAATAGTAAAAATACCAGGAAGGCAAAAATACCCGGTAAAAATACCTCTAATATTGCTTTAAATCAACTATTTTTGAGATTTATACTATGAGATTTCACCAATATGTTCTTTATAACATGGTGCATAATTTTAGATAGATAGGTTGTGCCAATTGTGCTTTGTTTATTACTTGTTACCATGGAAACCATCAAAAATAGACATTTTTGGGCAAAAATACCACTAAAATCATTCTTATATCGAGGTTTTTGTCATCTATTCATCATGATATTGCTTTTAGTATCATCTGCAATTATACATTATTTGGATGAGAAATGTGCTTTTCAATTTTGTGTGGTATCCATGGAAACGTTTTAAAATGGCGGTTCGACGAAATATATGTCAAAACCACTCATTTTCAACCATTTTCACACATTTTCACCAATCTAATGTTTGTCAAACACTACATAGTGAACCTGGTGTGAAAAAGATGTTCACTACTGGCAGGAAGAATGAAAATTGGCTTATATGAGTGTTTTGAAGGGCTGATTTCAAAAATCAAAGAACCCACATTTTTTGAGCAATGGTCTAGCGGCCATTCTTGGAATTCTAAATGGCCGCCATTCAAACATAGTAGATTTAGTAAATTTGCTCTAAATCAACTATTTTTGAGATTTATACCTCGACATTTCATAAATATGTTCTCTATAACATGCCGCCTAATTGTAGATGGATTGGTTGTGCCATTTTTACTTTGGTTATTGCTTGTTACCATGGAAACCATCAAAAACAGACATTTTGAAGGAAAAATACCTCTAAAATTGCTTTAAATCAACTATTTTTGAAATTTATACCCCAATATCTCACCAATATGTTATCTTTTAACATGGTGCATAATTTTAGATGGATTGGTTGTGCCAGTTGTACTTTGTTTATTACATGTTACCATGGAAACCATAAAAAATAGATATTGATGGGCAGAAATACCTTTTTTCCCGGTAGTTTGAGCTGGCCTTCCCGGTCAAAGCCGTTGACCACCCCGGGAGATACCCAGCCAAAATGCAACGTTTCCCATACAGTTAGGAGATGAGCAGGGGTCCATACAATGCCGGTATAGCATCCAAAACCCGTGTGGTGAGAAACCCGGGTTTTAAGTAGACACTAACTGGGCAAAACCTGGGTTTTGCGCAACAACACCACAAAGCAGTGCCACTCAACTTGCCGATCTGAAGCTGGTGTCCCATTGTTGGTGGCGCTGTTTGTATCGTCTGCCATAGAAATCCTACAGCTTACGGGTACATGTAAGCCCCGTAAGGGTTATCTATGTCGTCTGCTTTAGGTATACGAATTAATTGAAGTTTACAGGGAATTGTTCGGGAAATCCCCCCCCCCCCCCCCCCCATGGGGCCGTTTATGATACCGCGTGCTGGAGGATATACACAATGCGCTCCCCATAGACGATACATGCAAAGTAGGAGGGGTCAAACAATCGGCTCTAACTTGAGTTATCCCATACGTCCATGACATTTACAGAGAGTGCTGGGAAAAGCTGTTTAGAACCGTTGGTGCGATTTGGTAATGTACTTTTGACAATATTTTATTGAAAAGCAATCACTTTATTTAATTTTGCCTGTTGTCATCACATACATGTACACTATATGAAAAATCAGGCGGGGTGATCACATTGACAACCACCCCCAAGTTAAAAAAAAGGGGAGGGGGAGGGATATCCCCCTACCGGGATTTCCGCCCTACATGTATTAGGGCCGGACTCCCTTTTCCCCCTGCCTCTCATGTCTTATTATAATAGTTGTACGAATTACAGGGACTCGACTCCCGCACTTAAACCCCCTCTTCAACATTGTACGAATAACACAGAGAACCCCTCTTCTCTTCAACAATAGCTGTACGAATTACAGGACAGAAAAATAAGGGTCTCAGGAACTATTTTTTTTTCAAAAAAGGAAGTCTTGAGAACTGGCCTATAGGTCAATTTTGATTAGCAACAAATAAAAGATGAAAACAGACAAAAATGTGGACAATCCGAATGCAATTAGGTGAAATGGCACATTGCTGAATGGTATAGGCTGGAATTCAGCTCGAATATAATTGAAAAAGAGGAAATCCGCTAAAAGGACTCACACCCCCTTAATATATTAATATATTCATTAATTCATTAAACAATGATAAAACCACATTAATTTTTAAATAAGAAAACCAATGCCTAATAGTTTGCATGCATATAAACAGCAGTCACAACAAGATCACTGATATTCCCCGCTATTCGCGCCCTTACAACAGCTGTACAAACAACCAGTGCCATGCATGAATTGCACGACGTATTTCTACGCAAAACCCGGGTTTTTCGTATTCTGCGAAAAACCCGGGTTTTGCGCAGAAATACGTGCACAAACCCGGGTTTTGTGCAAGGCCCCGTTTTTGTATGCGAAAAACTAGGGGCTTGCGCAAAACCCGGGTTTTGCGCAGACCCTAGTTTTGGACGCAGCACCGGGATACAACGCAAGATACCTGCCATTGGCCAGGTCACCCAAATCAGGGTAAAAATATGATATGTTATATAGTATGGACAGAGGTGTTTGTATTTGTGATTTAGGCATTTTTTGACAACAAAAGAATATACATCGGACATCATTTGCAGCGCAAGTTTCAGAATTTTGTCAGCACATTTTCTGAGTGAAAATAAAAATTCATACCTGAGGATTGAGAGGTGGTATTTTATGCAAAATCATCTACACAGAGAGACAAGAGGGTGCCTAGACTGAAAGATAGTCATCTTGAGACGCATCATGAGACGCATCATCTGATCATTGATCATAGATACCAATAAACTCTTGATGATTGAATTTGATGGGATAGCGTTGAATTGAGTTGTTGTTCCTTTCTATTTTTATTCAATCACTATTATTCTCACCCTGTTTCTAACATGTGTGTTCCTTCTATTCACCTTCATCATGTCCATGCTTTGCTTGTACTATTATTTCTTAAGATGGTAGATTATTAAGTTGTAGAGTCTAAACAACTTCTTCACTCTGTCAACACCCAAAAGGCAGATCTTGGTCTTGATGGATTGACCAAAAGATCTATTACTGGACTCCCTCTCTGTGATTGTTACTCCTTTGCTGAAAATCATCATCTGCAGCGCAGTATCTGCGAGGTCACAAGCTGTCAGTCATGACAGGAACCAACCAACCAACCAACCATCCATTTCATCACCCTTATAGCATTGTATTGTATCTCTACTGATCATTGTCTTACTTTCATCTATGGGAAAATTAGGTAGGGAATTTGCGGTTTTTAAAGAGGACTAATTGTGCTGCCTAGTTTTGTGAAAAAGTGCATATTTTTTGCAAAAAAAAGCACACATGCCTGAAAAAAAGCACAAGATGGACGCAAACAAATGTGCTGTTGGATGTTTTATTGCATTTTCCCGATTGCTAGGGTAAATAGTTCTAACTACAGTACGGGCTAAATAAGTTTCCCCGGAGCAGAGCTAATCAGCGCTGATCACTCGTATGATTGCCCGACCGGGCCAAAATAACCGGGCACTATGTTCATAATGTTTGATTACGAAGGCGGATCAGTGCTACAGCTACACAAGAAAGTACTTTCTTTATTGTGTTCTGCCATTCATTTCACCACATTCTTAGCTTTTTTGCATGTCTGTATACACAGTACAGCTAAAGTTTATCCTCTAGCCGGATTTCTTTTCGCCGAGAAAGTTGTTGGCAAACTTAAATCGCATGGCATGCTGACTAAGCTATCCAGTGGTAGTTCGTAGAATTGAGCAAATCCACAGTAGATTTGAATTGTTTAGGCCAAGTAAAAAAATAAAGCAGTTTCTCGTCCCCTCGCGCACCTTAGGTGACCATTCAGCTAAAGTCTGAGAGGGATGAGGACAAAAGACGCTACGCTACCTTATCTCAAAGTTTAGGGCAATCCAGAGAATGATGGAAGAACATGAATGCCCATTTAAACAAGTCTTACAAGGCAGATAAATCAAACAGATAGAAGATCTTCAACGGGCTGACATGAATGGTGACCACATAAAAATGATCCATGATCTCTCAAATTTCATCCGATCACCTGCTGCTCAGGACCTGTCAATTCAAATGAATCCTCCCTCACTCCCAGACATATCCAGAAAACCATTCGTCAAACAAGGCTGCCGGTTTTGACTGTGCAATCGAATCTGAAGCATCCCGAGATGGCGGTGACGTATTGGTAGAAGTTGTCCATAACACTGTATGGAAGTCGATCATATCTATCTACACCACCCTCAAAGCACCCCACCAATGGAACAACCATGTTATTTACTAAAGAAAGGGGCCTTTCTCTTATGACCAACTATAGAGGAATATCTCTTCTGTCAACCAAAGTGTACTACAAGATCCTGCTTAACAGAATTAAAGATCACGTTGACCCCATTTTGATGAATAACCAGACTGGCTTTCGTTATGGAAGAAGCATTGTCAACACAACAATTCAGGAAGTGCTGGCTCCATTCCTCGTTGCACACCACACACACACCCATATAGACTATCGGGTGACTGCATACAGAGAGTGTTGGTAGATAATAGACCTGCTTAAGTGTTTCTAGAACTTCGATTCGAGATCTAAAACACGGGGTGGGCAAATAATGGGAATTCTGGGCGATGCAGCAGAGCTACATACCGACCAATTGCCAACGTCATTTTGACGTTGATTTGCCAACCAATTACCGACATAAAATCCTGTTGAAACTCGACATTGGCCCGACGTTGGCTTTCTGACCGCGACCTTGCCAACCATTGCCGACGTTGGCCCAACGTAGTCTTGCTATCTGGGGTATATACAACACGTAATAGTGGACAATGAAAGCATGATTCAAGAACGACTGTGACAGATAATCACTCTTGCTGAAGACCGACGTACATAGAGAAAACTTCTAGTCGCCTGCTCTTCAGCCAAAGGATGATGATATATTATCACGAAAGCGCTTTTGCCTCTTAACATTATCACAGGCATTACGGAAGATTCAACAATGGGACAGAAGAATTTTTACAACGTGAACACACAATCTTTTGTGTGTGAAATAAATTAAAACATTAAGTTGTCTTGACCATCACAGAATCTCGATCGGTTGCACACTATTTTCGACTCTAAAATGTGCACACAATGCACTGCAATCGTAACCCTTGACCTTCTCTTGCAGGTTTTAAAGATATTAGCCGTCTTTTGCGAAAAAAAGTAGAAACAGTACAGCTCAAATGCATCTGCCTCTCTAGCCGATTATCTTTTCGCCATTAAATAGCAGGGACTACATGTAGATCAACGCTCTAAAGTCGTCTGCATTAAAAAATGGCACCTAAAATGGTTGTCACCCCACCCCCCCCCCCCCCCCCCCCCCCATGCGAGAGGGTGCCTAGACTGAATTTCAAAATGGTGCCTAAACTTGATTTGAGGGATTGGTCGTCTACAGGGAGCTTATATAATGGGAGAGGTCACTCCTCCGACAAAATTTCGCCTACTAAAACCAAATTCACGGGTGAAGGTTTTGTAGGGCGCACTATCATGGTCGTAGCAAACCAGACGACCTAAGACGTGGTTGATTTTATCGGCTCAAAACATGATTTGTGGCACAAAAACAGTACATCAATGGTAAAAAAAGCGGATTGTGATTTAGAGTAGAAGTGATTTGCTTTGATGATGGCAGAATTTAGTTCGTATATGACACGAAACATTCAGGATTTGTTATTTGAAATTAATTTACGTAGAACAAAATACAAATTTTAAATTGTGGATGGCTTCGTCTGGCAGTGACAGAGGAGGGGCGCGGCGTTATTTGCATTTTATGAATACTGTAATCAGATCAGTTGGGAATGACGCCGGATCGCGACGATCACATCGTGTGAGATCATGAATAGTCATGACTGAATTCATTCACAACGAATGATTGACAGTTTACGCTGTAACTTCCGGGTGAAGGATTGAAAGAGTGCGCTATACTGAACCAGTGGCACCGGCCCGACTGAACCAAATTTCAACAATGGGAAGATAAGAGAGACATACACCTGTCGTCTACCTGCAAGAGGTTGCCTATACCGAAAGCCTATAGTCGTCTCCATAAAAATGGTGCATATAAACATTAAAAATTGTGCCTATACATGGGTACTAACCAACCAACCAACCAAAAATGGTGCCTATACATGGGTACTTGGTCGTCTCCCTAAGAAAGCTTGGACGTCTCCCATCAACACAGGGTGCTTAGACTGTAAGCTTGCCCACA
>CM069457.1:53943629-53983629 GCA_035610835.1 Ophiura sarsii | reverse complement strand
CTGGAACCATTTTGGATTTTGGACTATGTTAACAAAGCAAAATTACTGGATATGAGTTACTAGTGGTCTAACACATACATCCCATTGTTAAAATTATAATTTCATCATACATTTCAGCTGATATTATGCTATTTTATGAAATTTTGACCACTTTTGACCACTTTTAGCTATTAATATGGCGGCCATTTTGGTTTTAAAGTATGTTAACAAAGTAAAATTACTAGATATGAGTTTCTAGTGGTCTCACCGATGCATCCCATTTTTAAAACTATACTCTGATCATACATGTTGGTTTATATATGCCAATATATGAAATTTTACCATTTTGGCGACCATTTTGGCGGCCATCTTTGATTTAGGCGTGTTAACAAAGCAAAATGTCTGGATATGAGTGTCTAGGGGTCTACTCCATACATCCCACTATTAAAAACTATACTTTCACCATACAATTTAATTGCAATATGTCATTTTATGAGATTTGACCAGTTTTGGCGGTCATTTTGGACGCCATCTTGGATAGAGCATCTCATTTTTGTCAATGTTAACATCAAAAATATGTTTAGGGACCCTAAAAGACACCTAAAAAGTTGGTTTGGTTTAGTCCTGTGGGGGTGGGGGGGGGGGGGGGGGGTGGGGGGGGGGGTGCACGGAAACCCCCTGTACATACCCGACTATAATGCAATGTTTCAGATCTTGTCCACTTAAGGTAATGGTCTACCATACAGTGGCTAAAAAGAGGCTATTAAGATATTATGCCTATAAGACGCAGGAGATTTTGCCATGAAAATACCCCCAAAAAGTGTGATAATTCAAATAGTATTTTTAAATATGGTTTCAAAAATGAAAATACTTTATACCTAATTTGCATAATAATTAAAAACAGTGTTTCTAGACTTCAAACGCTGTTTTCTCGAAATGGTCGTTTCGATCAATCCCGGGGTTATTTTTCAAAAACGAAAGCATGTATGAAGCTGAAATTTCGAATGGAACTAGTATAAATAGTTCAACAAGGGATGACATAGCCTTTTTTGCATATTTATTCTTTTAACAAAAATTATAGCCATTTTTATTTTCAAAAATGCACATTTTTGGTTAAAAAAATGATTTTTTAATATTTTTCGTCAAAAAAATTGCAAATTTGAAAATTGGGACACAAATTTGAAAATAGCTAGGGCTATGTCATCCCAACATTTATGTGTATAAGCATATTTTATATATCAACGACAAATGTTTGCGTATTCTCAGGAGTACCCCGGGATAAAATAGCCGATAAAATCCAAGATGGCCGCCATTATTATGCAAATGAGATGAATTTTGGGAAATAATTCTCCGGCAATCCTCTAGTATGGTCATAAGTATCAACATATCCAAAAATGAACTTTGTAGGACTTAAAATAACAAAAACAGTTTTTATGGTAGACCATCACCTTAAGCCGGTGTCCTCTGTAATAATTCTGATTATTAGTCTTTTCTGGGTTGTCCTCTGGATCTTCTTCCATGTTTGGGTTGCCACAAGAAAACTTTGGCTGCTGCTTCGTCATTACTCCGAAAACAGTGTCCGGCAAGCTTTAGTCTCCTCGACTGTAGCCTCACAGAGATCGGTAATAGTTTCCCATACAAATCTTTATTGGTGGTATGCGATTGCCATGCAATTTCTAGCGCCTTTCTTAGAAGAAGAGTGTAGCATCCATCTAAGGCCTTCTCTGTTTTGGAAGTAATTGACCAGGATTCTGCTCCATATATCAGGAATAGTTCCACTGTTGTTGTAAATAGCCTCAGCTTCGTGTCCCTTGGGAGTTTACTTTTCCAGATATTATTCAATTTATTACATGCTTGCCAAGCTTGTGCCTTTCTGATGTTGAAGTCCTTTTCACTACTGGCCATCCAAGCACCTAGGTACTTGAAATCTTGAACAATTTCGAGATCATTTCCATCCAGAGTTGTAATATCAGAAGGGGGCTCATTGTATAGCATGGCATTGGTCTTTTTAGCATTCATGCCTAGTCCAACTTTGAGCGCAGCAACTTCAACAAGGTGTAGTAGTTCTTCTGCATCTTTGAGGTTGTTTGCTAGTTGGGCAATGTCATCCGCAAAATCAAGGTCTGTTAAAACTTGCGGACCCTTTTTTGAAATCTTCCTTGGCTCTAGTAAGAAGCCAAGACGCTCGTCATTACCGTTCAAAGCTTTTCTCAGGACGTGGTCAAGGACATATTGACTAAGAATGGTGCCAGTGGATCTCCATGTAGAACCCCTGCCTGGATGTTAAAATCTTGTGTAACACCATCTGGTGATGTGACATGAGCAGTAGTATTTTGGTACATTAGCCCTATGGCAGACACTAGCTTCTCTGGGACGTCTGCAGTTATACATAATTTGGATGAAAAATATGCCTTTCAATTTTGAGTGGTATCCATAGAAACTGTTAACATGGCGATTTGCTGAACATATACATGTAGGCCTTAACAAAATCATTTCTTTTTCAAAAAAATTCACATATTTACACCAATCTATTGCTTGCAAAACACTATTATAGTGAACCGGATGTGAAAAAGATGTTCACTTCTGGCAGGAAAAATAATAATGGACTTATTATAGGAGTGTTTTGAAGCGCTGATTTTTAAAAAAAATTAAGGAACCCACATTTATTGAGCAACGGTTTTTCGGCCATCTTGGATTTCAAAATGGCCGCCATTCAAGCATAAAAGATTTAGTAAAACTGTTCTAAATCTATTTATGAGATTTATACTACAAGACTTCACCATAACGTTCTCTACACTTTTGGGCAGAAATACTTGTAAAATCACACTTATTTGAAGATCTTTGTCCACTATTCATCATATTGCTTTTAGTATAATCAGCAATAGACCTAGGCCTACATAATTTTGATAATTATTATGATCGGCAATTATATATATAATTTAGATGATGATGTTGATGAATTTTGAGTGATTTCCATAGAAACCTTTTAAATGGCGGTTAGGTGAAAAAAGGACAAAATAACACTTTTTTTTAACAATGTTCACAAATGTTCACCAATCTACGGGTTGTAAACCACTAGAGTTCTATAGATATTCCAGTCTACCAGATGCATGCAATTTTCCATATAGGACTAGCCAGATGCCGATTCCATAACTTCAGGAGCCCAACTGCCCAACATGCTTATAAGTTATTTTTTTGAAAATAGTAGGTAGCATCTCTTATATTCATTGTCTACAATGTCTATGTTTAATCAATTTATCTTAAAACTGACTGCACTTTTGGGCAGTACATACGTTGATAGTGTATGTTTTCCTCATTAATCTGCCCAACCCGGAAAGGTTGCTGCTGCTACATACATGTGGACACCTGATGAGCGGAGCATAGAGGAACCAGTGCCATATTTGGGATTCCGGGGTTTCTTGACAGAGGGGGGGGAAAGGTATTTTTCCCCTGTTAAACACTTGAAACTAACGTTGCAAAAAATCGCGGCTGGGCTGGGCTCTCTATTCCACCGAATGACATAGCATCATAAACACAATGCAGGCGTAGCGCGCAAATTTTTAAACACGTATTTACACAAATCTGGCCATCATTATCGTAATTATGGTACATATAAAAAAAAGACTTGATCCGCTCTCGTATGAAAACCACAATAAGAAAACCAATCATTCATTCCAAGGCAGTTGGGCAGCCTTTAACAAATTACTATATTGCGGGCCAGCGGGGAATCAGTACAAACTGATGGTCCTGAAAAGCGTTGTCCATCTGCCTTCAAACCTCTTGTTGTATGGTAAATACAATGCGTGACATGGATGCACCCAATAGGGTCAAAATAGGGTGTCTAGACTTATGTTTTGAGGGTCAAAGATCATAATAAAATTATTCTTGAAGTGACCACATGTGTCCTTAGCAGCGTTCGAAATAAGAAAAATAAATTGGTTATCCACCGGATAACCTAGGTTGGACTTTTGGTCATCCGCCAATAATTTTGGTTATCCGCATTTTTTCAGTGGCAAGGTCAAAAATCACATTTTAAGCGAGTCTTCATATAGGCCTATACACATACATTGTTTAATATAACACATACAATGACGACAACTCCACATCACCCTCTATGCTCCATAAACAACTTTCTCTTTATTTTACAATCTCCTCTCTTTTAACTACTGTTTTTCTTCAGTCGCTTATTTGTTCTAGTCGGCACGTTCTTTCAGTACGTCTCTCAATAGGACGACCAACTGTAAGCCCTGAAATGCATCCTGATGATCCTCTTCTTCACTCGTATCTCCCGACTCCATTGGATTTGTATCCAGCTCATCCTCATCTGAATCAGCATCAAGTTTCACAACTGCACGGTCGGTGTCGTCCTCATATACAGCTTCTAATGCATCCTGATGATTCTCTTCTTCATTCTCATCTCCCAGCTCTATTGGATCTGTATCCAGGTCATCCTCATCCGACTCAGCCTCAAGTTCCACAACTGCAGGGTCGGTGTCGTCCGCTGGGTTAGTGTAATCCTCGTTTGCAACTTCTAATGCACCCGGATGATCCTCTTCTTCACTCTTAATCTCCCAACTCCAATTGGATCTGTATCAAGGTCATCCTCATCCGACTCAGCCTCAAGTTCGACAACTGCAGGTTGGTGTCGTCCGCTGGGTCAGTGTCATCCTCATTTGAAACTTCTAATGCACCCGGATGATCCTCTTCTTCACTCTTAATCTCCCGACTTCATTGGATCTGTGTCCAGGTCATCCATATCTGACTCAGCCTCAAGTTCCACAACTGCAGTTGCAGGGTCGGGGTCGTCAGCTGTGTCAGTGTCATCCTCATTTGCAGCTTCTAGGGTTTGTTCATTCGCGACCATGACTTGTTCTTTCAGTACGTCTCTCAATAGGACGGTCATGTCTATAGCCTCTAATACATCCTGGTATTCCTCTTCTTCACTTTCATCTCCCATCATTTTGGTCATCCGCCGGATGATTGGCCAATAAAAACTGGTCATCCGCCGGTAGATTTGGTCATTTCGGATGACCGGATGGCCGCTATTTCGAACGCTGGACTCCTTAGCATATGAAAGGACCTGAAAGTTAGTGCCGCCATTACCGAAAATTCATTTCTATGTTATATATCTGTCAATATTGCAGAAAATTGTACAACATGAGGAATACATGGAATATGGCAGTTCTAGATGTTGTTAATGATTTGACTAAGAAAATAGACGAGGGAACGTATAATGTAGGTATTTTTATGGATCTATCAAAATCGTTCGATACCATTGACCATACCATGTATTGCATAAATGATCTCACTATGGCTTCAGAGGTGTTGCGTATGATTGGTTTTCAAATTACATTTCCAATAGAAAACAGTGTTTCTTATAATAGTATAGCATCTTCAAAACTCAGTATATCTTGCGGTGTACCTTAAGTGTCAGTACTCGGACCAGCGTTCGAAATAAGAAAAATAAATTGGTTATCCACCGGATAACTTAGGTTGAGATTTTGGTCATCCGCCAATATTTTTGGTTATCCGCATTTTTTCAGTGGCAAGCTCACATTTTAAGCGAGTCTTCATATACACATACATATGTATTGTTTAATATATATTATACACATACAATGACGACATCCCCACATTAACCTCTATGCCCATAAACAACTTCTCTTTATTTTACAATCTCCTCACTTTTAGCTACTATTTTTCTTCAGTCACTTATTTGTTCTAATCGGCACTTTCTTTTAGTACGTCTCTTAATAGGACGACCAGCTGTAAGTCCTGAAATGCATCCTGATGATCCTCTTCTTCACTCGTATCTCCCGACTCCATTGGATCTGTATCCAGGTCATCCTCATCTGAATCAGCATCAAGTTTCACAACTGCAGGGTCGGTGTCGTCCGCTGTGTCAGTGTCATCCTCATTTACAGCTTCTAATGCATCCTGATGATCCTCTTCTTCATTCTCATCTCCTAACTCCATTGGATCTGTATCCAGGTCATCCTCATCCGACTCAGCCTCAAGTTCCACAACTGCAGGGTCGGTGTCGTCCGCTGTGTCAGTGTGATCCTCATTTGCAACTTCTAATGCATCCTGATGATCCTCTTCTTCACTCGTATCTCCCGACTCCATTGGATCTGTATCAAGGTCATCCTCATCTGACACAACCTCAAGTTCCACAATTGCAGCTGCATGGTCGGTGTCGTCAGCTGTGTCAGTGTCATCCTCATTTGCAGCTTCTAGGGTTGGTTCATTCGCGACCATGACTTGTTCTTTCAGTATATCTCTCAATAGGACGGTCAGGTCTATAGCCTTTAATGCATCCTGGTGATCCTCTTCTTCACTTTCATCTCCCGACTCCATTGGATCTGCAGGAGTAGCCTCTCGTGTTGCTTTTGGAGCGGACTTTCTGCGCGGACACGATGCCTCCCAGCAGTGTTTAACTGCTGGTACTTTTTAATCATTTTAGACACAAAATGTTGGTCATCCGCCGGATGATCGGCCAAGAAAAAATGGTCATCCGCCGGTAGATTTGGTCATTTTGGATGACCGGATGCCCGCTATTTCGAACGCTGACTCGGACCACTATTATTTATAATATATATGAATGATATTTGTAACACATCTAAACTTTTATCTTTTATTCTATTTGCGGATAACACCACCGTTCTCTATAGTCATAATGATCTGACAATGGTATATGACACTTTAAATATTGAGCTCCGTGAGGTATGCAACTGGTTCAAAGCAAATAAACTGTCACTCAATGCAAAAAGTCCAATCAAATGTACTTTGGGACATCTTATCAAACAAGTAATATAGTTGATCAACACAACATTTACCTTGATGGGACCAAACTTGTTCGTGTGCGTGAAGCAAAAGGTATTACAATTGATGAATATCTTACATGGAAAAACAGATCATTAATACGTGTAGATCATGTTCTAGAAACATGGGGGTCTTAAACAAAGTTAAATACTTTTTACAAAAACATGTAATGTATCAGCTTTATTGCTCTATGGTCTTATGCTATCTCAATTACGGTAGTATTTAAACGAAGCATTTCGTTTACAAAAAAGGTGCAGACGTAACATTTACATCGTTTTTAATTACAAATTATGTGATGCCTGCTTTATTTAACCACTGACTAATAATAATAATAATAATGGAAACTTATAAAGCGCAAGTATCCGTCAAACAAAGCCGCTCAATGCGCTACAGACAACAGAGAACATGATAAAATTCAACTTTGTTTTGGTGCAATTCATGTACTGTAATTAGTATACAAAATGATTTTGAATATTTCACAATGTAAGTCAGTGTGTAAAAAATGCAAATAAGTGAAATTCTGACGTAACATTTACACCGTGTCAGTGTTACGCCAAAGTGATACATGTTCCATCATATTTTTCTTAAGACACACTTGAATGACTTCAAACTGTGTTAAATACTTAAACACCTAAAGGTGAATGTTACATAAAATAACTGAATCAAAAGCATTGGTACTTTTGGTGATACATACTCATGTCACACATCGTGTCCCAACCTGGTGGAATGACCCATATTCAATAGTAATAGTATTACATGTTTGTACTTTTTGTGCTCAGGGTATATTATGAATATTGTTACTACTATGTGTGACAAATATGGCTATTATGTACATTTTTTTATTTTTAATTTTGATGCATGAATACATTACGTATCAATTCAATTTTCTGTTTAATAAATAAGAGAATTTTGGCCACATGTAAAGCTGGTCATTATAAACCATTGTGCTTTTGATATATTTATCCGATATTTCCACGATACAATTCAACAAAACAAGCAGACACATTACACGGAAGTAAATAAATGCATGCACCATATTAGACTAAGCATATCGACGACAGTGTTATGTGTGTGAGCATGAACTATATGTTTTCGACTTCTTTTATTTAAAACTATACGTGAAACTATCAACGATCCGTGAGGACACACATGGGACAATTAAACATGTATGTAGGGTAGTGGGTTCATGGTTATTTTGACACACGCACGGGATGTAAATATTTCACACAATAGTTTGACTAAATAGTATACATGAGTAAATCATGCAAATATGTTCATTTCTTGTGTCGAGGTTTGTATTTGTATGCTGTTGTTTGTTTGTTTTTTGTCGCGATGTTTACGGGTACCTTCTTTTATTTCACGATTTGGTTTCAAATTTCATATGTATTAAAGGGTGCAGGGGTTCCACGTCATTGCCCTGATTGATTGCACACTATTTGACTGTAAACTTTGTAAACTCTTAAAGGTGCATATAGAGATTGCCGAGATAAAATGAAATTTTGAAAAAAGGATATGTTTCAATAGATAAAGTACGTAGGAACCCTGAAGTGTTATGATTTATGGGAACACAGATGAATAATGGCGCTAGACTGACATGTTGTTGAAGCAATTGAGTTATGTGGTGAATGATGCTGATACATTCGATAACGGTTTCAGATACGTGCAAACACCTGATTTCCAGACAAATTGAGGGCTCACTCCCATACGTATCGCTCAGAGCCCCTTTAATGATAACTTAGTCAGCAGAGTTTTAGGGCGTGTCCACATTAGAGCACGTTTTCCCACTTCACGGACCCCCCCCCCCCCCCCCCCCCCCGGTTATATCCGGATAAAATGCATAGTAGGAATAGTATTTCCGGATTAACATCAATCCGCATACAATCCTGATATTATCCGGAACGATCCTAGTATGAACGTGTTTATCAATCCGGATAGAATCTGGACAAACTCGTGTCCCATATAGATCTTATAGTGTTTCACACGCCCTTAGATAAAGTGCGTCTTGTCTTAAGAGCATCCTGGCTTAAGAACAGCACGTTCTCTTTCTAATGACACCTAATCATGAACGCATTGTCATGAATTAATGAATAACAATGCATTGTTAGACAGCTGATAGGTAGAGACAATCTGTTTTTGACGATAGCAAAGAGGTCATAAGGCTTTTTGGAGTGTTGTTACACCATTTACATAACAGTAACACACATGGTTCAACAAATGTTAATACTAATAGGTTAGCAGGAATGAATGGTTAAATGGCTGGGGCTGCTAACTGGAACAGCGCAAATTTCACCTGCTGCCAGATCATGCATCGTTATTCGTTCAACCGTGATAATGCTTTCACGGCTAGGGTGTCATTGGAAAGAGAACATCCTGATCTTTCTTAAGACACACCACACTTGATCTAAAACTCTGCCGTCTTCCTGTACTTGACGATTCAATTTGGGTTTCCTTTATTTTGATACTACATGCACCTGTACATTATATACGGTAGTATTATTCCACTATTGTTACCGTTATAGTGATATAATTGTTGGCTAATACAATATTGTAGAATAAATACGCGTTACTCCCGTTTAGCCTGTATTAACTTACCTGTAACCATGTTATGACTATAGCTCAGCAACATCAATAATATAAAGAGTCTTGAAGGAAACATCATGGCATCTTTATCGCTTAATAGCGTATCATTAAAATTGTAAATACAATACGACATAGTACAAATTCTGAATTTCAATGTTTACTATGGACGAATTTGTTGAACACAGAATGTGTCCTATATAACGAACTCTGTGTGTTTGTTGTATTTATTTCTTTCTTGGTTTTAGTAACACTATTCTCAGTTCAGTGAACAAATACCTATACAGGGGCCTACGTAGGTTATGAGCTTGACACACAAAACCAAATTGGATAAAAAGGCGTCCTCGATGGTTCTGCGTTTTGTTACAGGGATATGTAGGAATAAAGCTCTCAAGTAACTGTATAACTGTTGTTATAACGAGCATACAAGTACTTTCTTCTGTGCACATTTTCCCATTCTTTCACTCTTTTCTTCTACTTTTTTCCCCCGTAGAACACCTTGCTAGCCAGGTTAGTTTGTCTGCATAAGTAGGGTTTAGAGGCGCCTGCCCCCGGGAAAGACCAAGACAATCACTGATGTCAACTGGAGTACATATACACAGATCTCCAGTTGGCGGGAACGGCGTAACCCCACACTGCGGTGTAGGGGGCTGGTTTAGGCGTTCTCACTTCCTCTTCATTTCTTTCCAGTCTCTTTGAACTCACCTGTAAGTCAGGTATTTTGTACCTGCATCTCCCCCTCTTTTAATTTGATAAAATAATTTTGAGTTGTGCTAGAAAACCAGGGGATGTCTATTGTCTATACAAGTGACAGTCGTTCTAGCCTAGGGCGGGGCAGTAGCCGTTCCTAGTAGAGCTTTCAGGGCATAGCCTAATGTAAGGGCAGATTGGCTTGATTTCTTTGGAAGAGAAAGCTAGTAACCAACAGTTGGTGAATGGTTTCTTCTCAACTGCGCAATGGTAGAAGGCAACGGCAACCCACTACCGACTACCTGCCAAGAAAACCTATGATGATGAGTACAACTAATATAAATAGAGATATGACACCGGATAGTGAGTCCCTCAGCCCTGAAGGTGTCTCAAAAGTTACTGGGGAAGAGAGGACCGATAACTCCATCCTGGGCATCAATGACGCCGTCACACTAAAGCCATTAGGACGTGTGGGGGCTGCCACTCCCAAGGATCGCGACGTTAGACGTGACCTCTGGAAATCCACGCTTAAGATTGGCACATGGAATGTTAGAACAATGAATCATGGAAACCTTGACATTGTAACAGAAGAATTAGATAGAACCAAACTTGACCTTACTGGGATTTTGGAAATGAGATGGACAGGGAAAGGACATTTTACCACATAGCAAACATGTTGTTTACTATTCAGGTAAAGAGAGCAGAAGAGAACATGGAGTCGCATTTGTTGCTAACTCTCGAATTGCCAAATGTATGCTTGGGTATAATCCTGTAAGTGAGAGGATTATAACACTTCGCATCCAAGGCAAACCAGCAAACATTTCGGTGATACAAGTGTACGCTCCTACCTCTGCTTGCTTACTTGCTTAAGGCGTCCCGAAGGGACGGACTTCTGTGATGGCCTTCCATACTGGTCTTTCAAGCATGCAGTTGTTCATCTCCTGCCTAGTTAGTCCTGTATCCTCTGATAAAAGCTTGATGTAATTCTTTCGTGGGGGTCCTCTAGCCTTGTGTCCATGCTTGGGTTGCCACAGGAGAACTTTGGAGACTGCTTCCTCTTCCCTTCTGGCACAGTGGCCGGCAAATGTTAATATCCTCCGTCATAGCCGCTCTGATATTGGTAGCAGGTTCCCATTTAGATCTTTGTTGGTGGTGTGAGATTGCCATGATACATTAAGTGCTTTTCTCATTTTAGTTCAACTGTTGGTGAAAACATGTTATCCAACGGTGTTGGGCAAATTTTACTTAACAGTTGAGCGGTTGAATACTTGAACAACGTTATGAAAATGTTGAGTAAGCGCAGGACCACAATTATATTTATTCTGTCTTGGCATCCAAAACGGAATACACTGACAAATAGTTTAAAATTGCCATCCTTGTTTGACATATATCTGTTTATGAATATCATTTCAACGGTGTTATAGCGATATCACTAGCGATGAATATTGAATAGTCCATTTTTATAGCCAAAAATACACGACATGGACATATACTGAATAGTTCATGTCATGTGATCTATTTTGCACCAAAAGAATCACATAAATATGTTTATGTATTATATAATATGGACTATTTATATCTTTATACCCAGATAGCAAGACTACGTTTGGCAAACGTTCACAGTAATAACATCATTGATAAGAGATGTCAGATATCATGTATAAGCCTATAGTTTAATAACATGTTAAAATAAATTACAGATTCACTACCGAACGGGAATAGTGTATGTAGCTCTGCTGCATCGCCTAGAATTCCCATTACAAGTTACCGGTTCACTACCGGGAGGAAGTGATGTATGTAGCTCTGCTGCATCGCCCAGAAGCACAATATTTTGCCTACCGCGTGTTGCTATACAAAATGCTCAATATATAATAAAAACTTGACACAAATAAAATACCCAACATATGGCTATATTTGATAAATTAAGCAACAGTTGCTATACAAAAATGCTCAATATATAATGAAAACAATTCACAAATTAAGCAACAGTCACAAAATGCCCAACAAATGGTTAAGTAATAATACCCAACTGTTGTGTAATTAAAATTGTACAACTATTGAGTAACTGGAATTGTTCAACTGTTGGTGAAAAATGTTATCCAACGGTGTTGGGTAAATTTTACGTAACTGTTAAGCGGTTGCATACTTCAACAACGTTGTGTAAAATGTTGAGTAAATATTTTTGCAGTGTACTTGTGACATATTGGTCGCTATGACAAGACCAGTTCAGATGGATTGCCGCTCCTTTGGAATTCCTTTAGAAGGATATATAATGGTTCATTGCGGACCTGGCTGAAAAAATTACAAGACTGTTATCGATTGCCGGGATTGATTGATAGGAAATAGAGAGCGCCATGCGGCGGATATCTTTGCCGTCATAGATTGTTGACGATTAATTGATTCCAATCTCTAGGGCAATGTGTTTTGAACTCGCCACCCTTACCGTTGCATGTCCAGATTTTTACATTTTGCACCATCTGAGATTCGAATAAGCATATTGCATTGAATACTTGTTCTACCCCGTAAAATGTATATATTTTCTGAACGGTAATCTCACAAGAAATTTTAAATATGCTATTGAAATTTAGATAGGACATAACGGTAATGTTGTGATCAAGAATGTTCAAAAAATATCGATTTGTTTTCTTAATATTTTGATTTAAGCACAATAATATTGTTATACCTTTCCCAATAAAAATGTTACTGTGCATATTAGTTCCTCACGCAATTACCCATCAGAACATAATGGTTGTCAATGGTAACTTGTTGAAATACACTATATCGGTGCTAAGTTGTAGCACGGTGAGCTAATAGAGCTAACAATGGGTCGCGGCATGTTTTCTTCATGGAGGTACAGACTACAGAGTGTTTGGGCGTGAGATTAGAAGTTTTCTTTTTTGGTTGGCGGGGCAACCGCCAACCTTATAGCATCAGATTGCATATTCTTGGACATTTAGGTCTTTCTACATATACATGGAGGCTGCCATTTTGTTTTTAGTACATGGAAAATTGTCTAAATTATTTTGCAGTCTTTGTAAATTACATGTACCTATGCAGTTTATTTTAACAGTCCTGCAGTCTGTGACTGTCCAGATGTTATACACATTATGTACAATTGTGGTCTCAGATACTACTGAAAAGCTCAGAGTGTCAACTGTGTCATTAAACATGGTCAAGGTTTGCATGAAATATCTATGTGTATGAAAAATTTCGCGACTGGCTAGGATTGGTGAAATTGTCATGCTCACAAGCTTTTAGTATTCTTATTAGACATTATTAGAAAGGTGTACATTTGTAAACATTTCATGATGCAAAATGTGGGTTCTTCTGCATCACGAACATTAAATGCCGCGAAAAAATAGTGCTTGCTTTAGAATAAACCACAGATAGTCAATAAACCTACCGTATGTGTCCTTCAGATGGTACCTCCCCCCTCCATGCACAAACATCAACTTTATTGGTTTCCTGTACTTTTAGACTGTTGTGTTTTGATTTGGGGTGGGTTTTTTTCTGTGGAAAGATACATACACCATATCCCTGGTATTTTGGTATGCAACATAATGAACAGATGCTTCAGAAAATGGTTACAAAACATGATTCTTTCTCTTGGATCGCCCCCATTCCATTTCAATGGAATTTTCTATAATAAACAAATAAATTCTACTTCAACCATAGTTTTACTAACGAATATTGGCCATATTAAATTGAATATAATTCTAATCAAATTAATTAAATATATATGACATATTTAAAACTTAAATTGAATGTAAAATTTATTCATTTGTATATTTCTATATTTACTTATTTACTTTTTATATTATTAATTATCTACATAATTATTCATTTATTTATTTGATCATTTTTTATTTATTAATGTTTTCTCATGTTTACTTGTTTTAATTTCTTTATTTTATAAGTAATTTTTAATATTTTAATTTTTAATATGCGTGTATTTATGTATTGATTCATTAGTTTATTGATTCATTTATTTTCGATTAAAAATGCAATTTTCGATTTATATTATTATTTATTAACAAAATGATTAAACTATTTATTTTAAAGTATTTAAAAAAAAACCTCATTTATTTATTTCTACATTTATTTATGTATTGATCAAATAAATTGAATACATATGACATATATTTAAAACTTAAATTGAATGTTAAAACCGTGTTTATCACTAAACTATGGCTGTAATTTATATTGCTTTCTAGTAATGCCATGCACAATTATCATCTATGCGCTTGCTTCTTCTGCCACATAATTTTAGCAACTAAAAGCCGTATTTACAAATGTTGCTATTTTTGCTCTTTCTATTTGCCTTATATCGCAATTTCCTTTTGACCGCCAACTTTCCATTTGAATGGAATTTTTATTATCAAGCTTGTTTGGATCCTTCAATTCTTTGATAGCATTTCAGGTTTGGATCTTTCTTTCAAACTTGAAATGTGCCATCCTTATGGAGTTATCTTTGTCCAAAACCACAGTTGACCGTATCTTGTCAGCTGGGAGGACGATGATAGAATCATCATTCTTCAGATTGGATAATACGTCCTTTTCTTCATGAGAGATATTGGATATACTTTAGCTTTCTTTAGAGTTCTTAGTACATCACAACGCACCAAATTCGCTTACCTTTAAAAATATTGTTAATGCCATGCTCGGTAACTTCAACAAGCTCCTTCATAGGTATATTGAATTGTGTGGGAGCGAAGTTAAGTCCCTTACTTAAGATTGACTGTTCTGCGTTAGTCAAATCCTTTCTACTTTTTATAAGCCCTGTTACTACTTTTATTGAGCCCTGTACTAAGAGGAAAACTGACCTTATTGATTCTCAAAGTAGAATTGGATCGTTCTTGTTTGAGGCTTTCATATTTTCTAATGTGATCTATCTTGGCATAGTAGTACGATTTCAGCTGCAATCTTGGATGCACGTTGCTAACTTTTAAAGTAGGAAGACTGTAAATTGCCTTTAAGCCAGTTCTTGATTTTTGCTATTTCTTTTGTCAAATATTGTAACTGTTGACGATATTCATTGAAAGTGACTCTGACAAGTGATAACCCATCTTGTTTTAGAATACGGTCCGCTTTGCTAGACTTAAGAGCGGAAGAAGGACGGAGACCTTTCGGGACAATGCCATTGTCCTTACATCGCCGAAGGAACAGAAGTTGGTTATGTACTTTGGAATTTTTACATAGTAATGTATGATATGTCTTTGAGTTTGGTTGCCACGGGTATTCATAAGAGTTTAACGGGTTCGCCGTCGGACAAGTTTAAAACTCTCAAACTTTCGTCAGGATTAGCTCTGACTTATTCAGGACCAAATCATTATAATATTAAGCAAAGCTAAGAGATTGCCACTTCTCTATTGTTATCATCATTTGAGCTGCCGTTTGCACGATGATTTGAGAATAGGTACCCTTTCCTATTGTGGCTCTGAAAAGAGCTCTACACGTAGGTTGCCATTGTCCTACTATAACTTATATCTATTAAAACATATTCCCAAGGACGCATCATCAACAACCAATAAATCATCAACAATCAATAGAAATTACGGCCAATATATCAACCGCATGTGACGCTCTCTATTTGGAAAAGGACGTGACACTAGTGGTGAAATATGCTGAACATTGGAGGTGTGTCCACAGAAACCCCTCGTAAAATCATGTCGCGAAAGCCAAAATCCGCATGTAACACGGAAGGGGGCGAGCTTAAAACGCATGACCATGAATGAGTTTTAATAAATGGCATTCCATTGAG
This sequence comes from Ophiura sarsii, assembly GCA_035610835.1. Classification (NCBI taxonomy): domain Eukaryota; kingdom Metazoa; phylum Echinodermata; class Ophiuroidea; order Amphilepidida; family Ophiuridae; genus Ophiura; species Ophiura sarsii. The sequence continues at coordinate 53,967,800 of CM069457.1, read as the reverse complement.
TTGTGTGTAAACATGAACTGTGCTTTTAACCCACACGGCTGTCTGACTGTCCGATTTATAATTAAAATTATGGAATAAAAAAAAAAAAAATAGTGGCCCCGTTATGGTTTGACCTGATTTAGGTAGTGAATGAATACGAGTATACCGTGAAAATGTCAAGAACATTGTTTGAGCCCTTTTTAAATTATCTGCATTTTCTACTTTACACACATTTTACATGTAACTCTATGGGAAATGTGATGAGGGCGCTATTATAGTAAATAATAATATTCAAGGCTCTTCTCAGAACTGGCACCAACAAATGTTCTGAAATTTCTACAAAAGATGGCCAGTATATTCAGGTACTTGAATCAGTTAAAACCAGAACCGGGCCAGCAAGTTACGGTGTTCTCAGAATAAAACGGACACATTATGTTGTATCAAACAGCCGTGCCCAAGATGCGCTATTTGTGTAAGTATTTTCGGAACTTTGAGCATCTTTGGACCACAAAGATTTGTTATTGGGTTTTCTTTGTATTCTGAGTACTGTTTTCCTTTCATAAAAATAAATTATTACCAGTTGCTCTGAATGGACAAATATACGATTTTCTGGTATCATCATGGATTGATGTAATGTGACTAGTTGATTTCACAAAATAGCGTTTAGTAGTGAAGAATTCAAAAGATAGAGGCGGCGTAATATAATAATTGATTGAATGTTTAATGTTATCACTCTCATGCCATGTTTTCTGAGGATTGACTGTCCAAATATTTACATTACATATTTGGCCAAGTGTTTTTAACTGGCCACCCTTCCCGTTGCATGTCCAAATGTTTACATTTTACACCATCTGAGATTCGAATTTATAGCATATCGCAATAATTACTTGTTCTACCCCATAACAAGTATATATTTTCTGAACGTATATCTCACAAGGAATCCAAATATGCGATTGGAATTTGCGTATGATCTAATGGTAACATCTTCTGATTATAGAATGTTCAAAGAATATCGATTTCTTTCATATTTTGATTAAAGTTTATATTTTTTATTCCAATCATCATTTTACTGTGCATATTATTAGTTCCTCATGCAATTTACCAATCAGAACATAATGATTGTCAAGGGTAACTTGTTGAAATATACTATGTCGGGAAGTAAATGAGCGCAAAAGTTTACATTTCATATTTATTAGAGTTTCTACATATATTTTTTGGGCTATTAACCCTATCCTGATTTAAGCTGGATTTTTGAATTCCCTATTTGAGAGCTTTTCAAAAATGTATAATTTTGCTATCATCGGTTGAATAATTAATTTTGTTGTTATAGTAATGTATGTAAAACCGATGAATTAGGGCAAGTTCACTGTGTAGTGAATAGGGAAAAGCCAATGCAATCGATTCGTGATTACAATTGTTACGTAATAGATGACACGTTTGTTGAAACAGAAACTTATAGAATATAAAACAATCTATAAAATGAGAGCAAAATCATGTTTGTACCATACAGAGATGAGGGGTTATTGTGATTTGAACGTAGAATTGGGAACATTTTCTATATTCCACATAGAGATTGTACACAACGCCAACGCCACCGCCGCCACCCCTAAATATAATAAATCATATCTCAGCTAAACAGTTATAGAAATTATTGATGTATTCACACAGTGTAGCTAGATAAATAAGCTTTCAAATGACACCTATACCATTATAGCTCTACCACATTTAGTTGTTGAGTTAATAGAGAGAGATGGATGATTCGTCAACAAAAATGGAACGCCGCCACCCTTTTTCGGGTGGTCAGTTAAAAACACATGGCCATTTTCATTAGGTGCATGTATACTTCTATAATGTGTACATTTCTAAGGTGTCAGCTTTATAGTTATTGGGTATTACAGTAACAACCAAAATGATGTTTTTCTTTTCAACACATTGTATAATATGTTTTTAATGAAGAAAACAAAAATGGTTTTGGACGAGTCCTTTCAAAATCATGCATAGCTCAGTACACACAGAAAAAATATATGTCACTGATGTTTTTCTTTGGAGTTTGAGTAAACATATGTTTGCATTCTATAGCATGTATAAATGGAATAGCCCATTAATCACAACACAAGTTAAACGCTCGAAATTGTAAACATGTTTAACATTTTGAAAGTGGGATATGCGTGTGCAATATAAAATGTATAGGCCTATATACAGGGTGTCTCAAAAAAAACCGTGCACGTGTTTACCCAACTAATTGACCATGAACTTCTAAAATTTGGTGTAACAATTATATACATTTTGATAGACTAAACACTTAGCTTTCATATGCCGTTCATTTCATCTAATTTGGTTTTGTCAATCCTGAGATATGATCAATTAACTAAAGCTACCTAAAATCGACTTTGTGCCACTTTTACAGAAGAATGCTTAAGACATAAGCATTAAAACCCTCGTCCACAAAGGGAGGGTGGACGCCGATTGCGCTAAAACGCAAAGAACAGTGACCTAGCGTACAGGCGATCGATTTTACATCCCCTGCGCTCATTTTGACGAAAACAAATTGAGGGTGCCACCTTACCCGGGGGTAGGGTAAGCCGTCAAAGTCCGATAGTAGGGGGGGGGGGGGGGGGGGGGTGGTTGCCACCTTACAATTTTTAAAATCGCCATTTTGAAAAATATTTGAATTGTATGTTCCTGAATATTATAGAGTAGGCCTATGTCAGAAACACCATTTCCCTCCCTTATAAGCAAAAAACCGGGTGAAATTCCGATTTTTGGAACGTTTTTAGAGAATATTTCTATTTTGGCCTGGTCCAGCGAGTACGGCGGGATTTTGAGGTCTGCCATGTTTGGTGACGGGGTCATTATGACGTCATGCGTGGGATGTTTGTACTTGTTTTGGTATGTATGGATAGAGAGAACCTCTAGCTATACCATGGTACCAAAATAAGCATACTCTGCATTTCGGATTGGATTTTTTAGGGGGTGGTAACAACCCACCCCACACCACCTCCTCTCCGGAGTAACCCTTTCTATTCATTGCAAACTGTAAAGTGGCACAAAGTCGATTTTAGGTAGCTTTAGTTAATTGGTCATATCTCAAGATTGACAAAACCAAATCAGATGAAATAAACGGCATATGAAAGCTAAGCGTTTAGTTTATCAATATGTATATAATTGTTACACCAAATTTTAGAAGTTCATGGTCAATTAGTTGGGTAAACACGTGCACGGTTTTTTTTGAGACACCCTGTAACTAATTTCTGCCAATTGAAATATTTATTGTCAGGTAGAAAGTCAAAACATCAAGTGCGCGGTATTTTTCGGCGATGTTATCTCTATTTTATTTTGATAAGAAAAAACAGGTCATCAATAGACATGGAAAAACAGGTGAACAGAGTGAACATATTGCTAATTTGCTTATCTATTGCAATGGATCACATAGTACGTTTAGCCTTTCTTGTTTTGCCTGATTTCTTTATTGGCGGGAATTATTGATTAGAACAACGTTACCAATATTTCTAGCTTGAAGACCACGGAAATTTGTTTAACACTTTTCTCGCTGCTAATAGTTTTACCATTTCAAAACAAATAGTTTCAGAAACCTTTCCCAACTTTCAACATAACATAACATAACATAACATAACAATTAATAGTTATATAGCGCTATTCCATCTGTATCATACCGCTTTTAATACATCAGAACAAAACAATGTACATTACATTACAACACATTTCAAAAGTCAATGGTATGCTGATGCCATGGCAACCAGCTTTAATATCCTTCAAATCCTTTAAATTTGACTCAGATTTTACCCATTTTCGATGAATTTGAAGGATATTTAAGCTGTTTGCCATGGCATGCGGACACCATTGACCTTTGAAATGTTTGTAATGTAAAGTTCATCTATAAACCAACATTATAACATGGTTTATCAATTCATAATGAGTCAAAATATTTGTTTAATGATGATAACATGTCATTTTTGTGCCAATTTTGCGAAAATATGACCAAAATGGTCTATTTTGGCCAACTTGTCTTTTTCAAAAGGTCACAGTTCAAAAACTATTGATCTACGATCAAAGTTGTGATTGACTTGTTTTGTTTAAAACACTTATCCCAACAATAAAATATACGTTATATAGTCAATAGCTCATTTTTTTGTTTTTTTACCATGTTACATTTAGTTTTTGACTTCACATTGAAACACATGTGCCCTTTGACCCTAAATCGAGGTCTAGGGTCATAACGTGCAACCTACAAACGTGGGATCAGGTGAATTTGTGTTAAGGGATATATTTGCCACCTTTTGGTAATGATTTCATGTTCTGCCCAGAGGGGGACTACAAAAATAAATAACTAAGCACATTTTGGCCTCACGGCCCATGATAGTCTACTACCTTAAGTATTACTGAACCAATACAAGGAACGTTGGTACTTATTTTAACGAATTTCTGGTGGTTATTCCAAATAATGGTAATGAAAATGAATTATTTTGACATTTTTTAAACATTTAATGACATTTTTGAATGTCGTCTGCAGACGCCTGCCGCATGGTAAGTTCTAAAGAAGGAAATCATACACTACGCCCCATATTCCATTTGATTTCACAATTGTCTCGTAGCATGACCATGGAATTGCTGATTTATCTGTATACAGGACGTGTCAAAAAAGTGTCCTATGAGTTAGAAAATAATTAAAAATACATCCTCAAAATGTAAACCGTTAGAAAGCCCTATGAGTCCCCTATTTACTACACTTTATCCCATTTAGTTTCACTATCTAACTATCCGAGATATGATCAATTCAGTAACAAGAGTGCGAATCACACTTTGGCCACTTTTGAACAAAGAAAGACTTTCTACTAAAAAACCCTTTGACATTCCAATGATAATTATAGGGATATGTCAATGTATTATTTAAAATTTAAATGGATAATATGGAAGAAAATGTGTGTTTTCTGTTCAAATTCAACGAACTATCAATATTTATTAGGTACATTATCATTAGTTTTATTGATCATGTTCAACTACACACTGAATGACGATTCTAATAAAAAGGGTTCTCTGAACAAGTGGCCAACTTAAAACTATGACATGCCTGAGTAGATTTGCCATAAGGCTCATGAAAGTCAATTGCGAGTTTCCCGTTACTTTTTTCTTCTTCAAAGTGATGAGGCGACTTTTTCATTATTCATTATTCATTATTTGAGCAGATTTCATTATTGACATGTAAGTCCATGTTTGATCAACCCATATTGATACGGTGCTTATTTAAATAATATAAAAACATTTTGTATCATGTGATTTAAGGTGCATGCACATGGGTGTATGATTCGGGGGAAACCCCGATGTTTTTTGGCAGAGACGAATAAATGCATCAAAATAATGTTCACGTAAGGTAGGTTTACGATTAAAAAGCCTTCCTTATAAGCCTAGTTCTCAAAATTCATATTTTAAGAAAGTGAAACATTTGTTCAAATTGATAAAACTGGCAACAATTGTGTTTAAAAATAAATAATTATGTTTTCGGGAAATCTTGAAATTTTGACGCGGGCGAAAAAAAGTGATGCGGGCGGGTAACGGGAAACTCGATATCGACTTTCATGCGCCTAATTGAATAACGGACGCGCCAAGAACAACATTCTTATGACACATTAAAGATTACCGAATATGTTTATTTTTGTAAACAATGTTCATATTCTTCTTGGGCTTATTTTGTGCACGCCCTGTATTGCCGTAAAGAATGATCTGATATCTACCTTGCAATGTTGATAAATGTTTGATTAATACTAACACTTAGGCCTAAAAAAAAAAAGTTTGATTGGCGTAACCCGACCGACCCTATTTTAACCCCCGACCCTAAACATTTTTATTTTATTTTTTTAATTTAAAAAAAAAAAAAAATTGTGTGTGAGAAAAAGAAATAAAGACAGTGAAAATGTGTATTTGTGCCATTTGTTTATGTCTGTATGGTATATGTGTGCTGGTATATAAAATTTCATAGACGTTTTACAGATTTAAAATTTAAAAAATCCGACCTACCTACCCTATTTTTTTTCTATGTTACGCCAATCAAACTTCTTTTTTTTTAGGCCTTACTTCTATGAACAATTAATCATGATTTCCTTGAACGCTCACAAATTAGATACATTCCTGATTAAACCTATATGTAAAGTTATCCCAAAAGCTAAACATGTGCACAGTTCGTAATTAATCCTCAAGCAATCTCAGTCATGAGCGTGATTAATATATTATAATATGTGCTACAAATTAAAACATGTTAAACACAACCGTTATCAATAAAATCCAAACTAAGCACTATGTTATCCATTAGCTAATTCCGCTTACATGCAAAACTGTCGCCCAACTCTACTGAATTTTACTAATACATTAGCATTAAGAAATACCAGTATTCCGTCGGCGATTTTATTTTGTACACTTTGGGCCGTATTCTCGCTCGTATTTAAACGTGGTTTTAAGCTAAACACGTGTTTGCCTTTGACCTTAAACACATCGTTTACCTAAACGCAATTCTCGCAAAAATAATTTAGTTTAAACACGAGTCTAACTCACGGAAAAGTAAAAGTGTTATCTTTAATCCATACACTATTAGTAGAGTCAAACCAATCAGAAAGCAAGAAACTAAAATACGCGGAATGCATTGAAAGTGTCTACTGCGCTCCACGTGTGCGCCGTTTAATGAACGCACCAGGCGCTTTGTTTTGATTCATTGTTCAGGAATCGCGGGTTCGCCGATCCTCACTGGGTGTTAGCAAACTTGTTAACAGGTTTTATGCTTTTTTACATAGATCCAAATTATGTTCAAATTGTGTATTTTGATTTGAACTAGCGGATAACGCTCGCTTCGCTCGCGACTCGCTAGATGATCAAGCAAACCAGCGGCTCTCGGCTTGTTTGAGAGAATCAAAAACCAAAAACCAAAAACGAAGTCAGACCTAGGATATTTTTTTGTTTTTTCGACCCAGTCCCAACTATTTTTTATTTCATATTGCAAACGTGCATGCGCACACGTATTAGGTAGGCATATGTGTTGGTTTTTCATTTCATATTACAGACGTGCCTGCGCACACCTATAGGTAGGCATATTTGATGTTTTTTGATTTAACCTTTTGTATTTCCGGGCGGATAGGCCAAGTCAAGGCCAAACTGGCAAAATATTGTTATATCACACCGGTGATGCATTTTTTTTCCACTTAACTTTTGTATTTCAGATTACAAACGTGAATGTTTCAACACCTTCTCCTGACTCCCTGACTTATTTCATCGTAAAAAGCGTGTTTTTCATGCGATAATTGCATGGGCCCCTCTCATAAATATTTTTGTTATGTTGCAATAGTCCTTATTTTGAAAGGAAAAAAAGTGTTTTTGTTTCACAAAATGATAACACTCCCCCCCCCCCCCCCCCCCCGACCGGCAATCGCTGCGAGCCGACGGATAGGCCAGGTATCGCTAACATACACGTGCATTTGATGTAAATTCACCTGATTTATAACTACGGGCCGGGGTCTTATCTGGGCCAAATTCATCCTACGAGTTCCCTGACGATATTTGCATAGTTTAAAAACGTGTTTTGTTTAACATGTAGTTTAAAAGATAAACTTGCGTTTAACTTAAACACGAGAATACGGCCCTATCAAAATACTGAAAGGCAAATAAAATCAGGACCACATTTTCCCTTTTTTACGCATACCAGAAGTGTATTAAAGTTGAACCAAACAAAATTGAAACTTTTGCACAAAGTTGAAACTCATACACAAAGTTTTACACAAAGTTGAAACTTTAACACAAAGTTGGAACTTTTACATCATTAAATGTGTAATTAAACATAATCAATATAATCAATAATATTCTATCTATTAACAGAATGTTGATATAATCAAAATTCATTTTACATTGAAACATTTACAGCCATTCGTGTCCACCGTCGTCTGAGGGCACTCGCTGCCATTATTGTTGCCATCACACGTCGTCGTCGTCAGATCGATTCTATACGCCTCCATCACGTGACAATTTAGTGTCCACTTCATTTCCCGAATTCGTCGCATTAGGGCGCCTTTCCTTGGCAGACTTTCTCGGCCAAATTATCTGCGATATGTTAAGGAAGGGAATTTCTACGGCCAAATACAGCAAAAGGGCAGCCCCATACGTGAGCACGACGATGGCGGCAAACATAAATACCTGTATTGGAAAATTTACGTTGACATTTATTTATTAAATTAGAGTCATACCGCTTGCTCTTTGACAAAAATAGTAATACAATAAAAGCATGTATTTTGGCGAAAATAAATGCAATTGCGGTGTAATTACCTTCATTTCAAGCACACGTAATTGGCATTAACACTTTCCACGCGGCAGGCGGCTGCAAACGACATTCCAACATTTCACAAAATGTTTGAAAAATGTCAAAATTATATAATTTCATTACCATATTTAGAATCACCATGAGAAATGCATTGACATAAGTACAAACATGCCTAGTATTGAGTCAGTAATCCTTGAGATAGACTTTGAAAATTGGGAAAGGTTTCTGAAAAATCTCTTTTGTATATGGTAAAACTAATAGCCGCGTGGAAAGTGTTAATTGCGTCTTAATCAGCGTCATACAAATACAACGATTGGTAGGAATTGTCCATAACATAATATCTGCATTAGCTGTCATACGGCTGGTCCCCGGGCTGGACAAATCATTCTATCGTACATTTATTACTTGGTCTTTGGCAAACACCACATAACACCACGCGCGCCTACTACCAGCGCATGTGTGGACGGGTTTCTATTCCGTATACTGCGCGAATGAAATTTGAATTGTTTGTATGACACACGTGGTTTTAAAGAGGATTGCATAACATGACACCAGAGCAAGGCCAATCTCAATTTGTTTTCATAAATTATAAAACCCAAGAAAATAAAATATCCGTGTAATTTGAAATATAGAGCAAGAGGGAAAATACTGCAAGTCAAGACTTGCGAATCCTCCTGGATTGGAAATTTACCTAAATGGGGTAGTCAAAGGTCATGCCTGGGCCATGCGATTTATTGGTTGATTCTCTACCCCTCTCCCAGTGTTTGTTTTGAAAATTGATGTGTTTTTTCCTCTATGGGACACCCTTTTGACATGAATTTTACAAAAATGGCGCCAAACTTACTAGGCGCAAATGTACGAGACTCGGTCAATAAGTAATAAAATAAAAGTGATCCTGGTATGGGATGCATGGGTGATTTTATTAAGGGATAGTGTGATCAAATATATTTCTAACTTCGACGTCATATCAGTTATATATCATTAGCTTGGACACTGCTAAATCAGTTATTTATTGGGAAATTAGAATTGTTTTTATGACACACGTGGTAAAAGTAGATTGCAAATCACGACACCAGAAGCAGGTAAATCCCAATAATTTGAAATATAGAGTAAGAGGACAAATACTCCACGGGCGAAACCCCTGGATGGGAAATTCACCTAAATGGGGTAAAAGGTCATGTAGGGGTCATTACAGGTCAATCCGGGTACACCGCACGTATCATCTCAAGTCTCCTTACCCCAAAATAATTGTCACCAAGTTTAGTTGAGAATGAAGTTTGGCTTTTCATATGAGCCCTAAATAGCAATAAGTGCAATTTAAAGTGTAGACGAATTTTGGTTAACTGCCATGTAGTGGCGCTTAATCAGTGTACACCCCATCAACAACAGCTCAAGTCCGCTTACCTAAATATGTCACCAAGTTTGGCCAAGATTGATGTCTGACTTTACTAAAAAGTAATAAGTGCAGCTTAAAGTGTTGAACAAAAACGATAGAGCGATTTTACCAACCATAATTTAAACACAACACCAAAAGTATGTCCCCCTCTCAACAGTTCGTCATTACATCGTAAGGTAAAACATGTTACCAATAAAACTTAGTTAGAAATAATCCTATGAGTGTTTCCTAATAGTCGAGTTGCAGGCGACCTTAACCGTGACATGACTTACATCTGCGATTTTATTGCATTTATATGTTAGTTTTGAGGATGTTAGATTACAAATCCGCCGGGTGCCCAAATTCTACTTTTGAGCAAAAAGAATTGTGACCTCATTTGACCTTTCTGGTTTTTTTCTCAATTGTTTGACATTTAAATGTTTATCATTATTATTTTATTCCGTGACGCCTTATTTCTCTCAAATGCTTTTCAATTCAAGAAATTCACGTGTGTAATGCATTTTGACAAACTATAGCATGAGTAATGTCAAATTGCATGTAATATCTAACAAAATACATATTAATGTACATCATGTATACATATGGATATGTTGCCATTCAACAGACGACCTTTAATTTAAAGGGGCATTAAGAGATGTGGTGGAGGCAGCGCCCTCAATTACAAAAATGATAAAAACTAAGATTTGTATATTTTTACAATTGTACTTACACCTATAAATAATAAGAAAAATCAGACCTCTTTGTACAACAAAACGTGGATTCAAACATGCTGATCTCCGACAGATCAGCATTTTACGTCCGACAGTATTCCTCTGCAGTACGCGTAATACATAACGCGAACCATATTTGCATAGAGGGCGTTTTTCAATAAATAGCGATGGTATTGTTTTAATCGAGTTTTGCTGTGTTTTTGTTAGTAGAAACAACAATAATGGCAATATTTAACGTTTATCTTGAATTCTGAAGTAAATTTTGAAACATTTAAAATGTTCAACACCACTTATTGTCCCTTTAAAAGCCAATTACAAACCCATTACTCTTCGTCATTATTCTCTCCCTCTTTGTCATCCATATCAGCGTTAGAAGTATTTTGATGCAATGTATTGATATTCATGCAGTTCTCGTCAGCCGTGCAATGACAATAGGTGGTACAAGAGAGTGAAGCTAACCTACAGCTGCAGTTCTATCTTGAACATGGTGCATCCGATTTTCAGTCACAGGCAACTAGTTTCAATATGCTAGGAGGTGCGACGGAGCGTTGGCCATAATCAGGGACTGGGATACCATTTCCCATTCTCCAACCAAACTTGGAAACATTCATCAATGGTGGGTTGGTGCGATCCGCCGCTCTCCATACCATAACTTGGTGACGGGAGCGTTTAACATGTTGGTTGGCTGCTTTGTCGGTCGGTGGTAGAGATTTGATTTTTGGTGTGTCAACTTTATTGCTGAAAAGCTCGAATCGCAAACTGTTGAGATTGGATGGTATCTTACCAGCATACAACCGGATTATAAACGCCAGACCAGCTTTAAACCATGTATCCTCAGAAGATTCTGGATCTGAAAAAGCAGAGATGTTGCAGTCTGGCTTTAGCAGTAGATTTATGGCAGATACTTTGCCCTTGCCGAATGGGTAACACACCGTATCGCAACCGGAAAGTGCATGGCCTGTCTGTACAGGTGGCTTGTGGATCCAGCAGAAGAAAACAAGAAGAACAAAGATGTCTGTATCGTCTGCTGACACTTGGATGTGACTCCGGAAGGAGTTCAAGACGATGACTTATTATCTGAACATCTGCTACCTGAGTTCTGTAACATCCAACCTTTCATTTTGAGAACAGCAGAGGCTTTGTAACAACAGGTTATGATCAACAACAACATGATCAACAACATCAACAACAACAACAACATGATCCAGTAGTGTTATTTGGACACAGACGCTTGTTCGAATGTCGCACTATGAATCCCTCTTATACTCTGGAGCACTGTACTGCGGCGAATGGAACTTATCATTTAGACATGTTTAAAGTAACCAACTATCTATCTACTCTCCAAGTTTAACATACAACCGAACTATGCATTTTATGGTTACAATGTTTATATCATCCAAATGGTATCATAATAAATTGAGAAAACAAGAAACAATCATATAGGCCTATTCCGATATCTAAATAAATGAGTTTAGTCAACCGAATAATTTGTAATATAGATATTTACAACTAATATAAAGTGAAGATTAAATCAATTTTACGATTAAAACTTTATCGTTCAGGCTATTTAAAAAGGTTGTATAAATAGTTCTTATTAGTAACTCTTCATGACCTTAAATGACCTCTAATCGAGTACAGGTATGTATTGTTTCATAAAACACACACCAATGGATAACGAGGGTTATAAGCTTTAATGTGATACCATATGATATGTTTGTACATATTCACAAAGCAAACTTAATTTTAAACAATTGGTAAAAGTCTGAAAGGTCAAATGAGGTCATAATATTTTTTTGTTGCTCAAGTGTAGAATGTTGGCACCCGGCGGAATTTTGATCAACATACTCTAGGATATCATATAAAGCAATACAATCGCAGATGTAAGCCATGTCACGGTTATTGCCAAATATTGGCCTCTGCAACTCGACTATAAGTGTTGTTTGAAAATGAAAAATGTCTTTGGGAGTGTAAGTGGTATTTCAATACAGTTACCATAATTATGTTAAAACACTTTCTAAGTGGCTATTATTTCTACGTGGCTATTTCTACGTGACAATTATTTCTATTTCTACGTGGCTATTATTGTTTAACCGTGTACAAAACAGCATTATGACAAACCTTTCCCAATTGTCAAAGTCTTATCTGAGGAATTACTGAACCAAATAGGTGTACATGTTTGTACTTATTTTGTAGGCCTTTCTCGTGGCGATTTCCAAATGTGGTAATGACATGTTGTTATTTTAACATTTTTGAAACACATTTGAATGTCGTCTGCTGACTCCTTCTACATGGAAAGTGTTAACATTAGATAATTTACTTACAAGCTCCCCTTGTGACATGTAGAAAGCCACTTTGTGTGAGTACAAGTACGTATCCATAACGACAACATGTAGGAGATATGCAGAGTACGTCAGTTGACTTAGAGGAATCCAACCACGCCATGAGAGGAAATTACTGATTGGTCCTGTAAGGATGTTAATGAACGAAAAATGAAAGAACAGAAGCAATTGGATGACAAGGTGGTATCAAACCTCGCCACACGAGTGAATGAAAGTCAATGTTATTTTTCATATATTTTTTTTAAATATCAACGTTGAAAAAGTAACGGCAATTTTGGAGGAACTCTACTTCCAAATCATGGGTACACACCACTAGTGTCCACTATTTTTCTCGCTCCTTAGCCATTGGAGATCACATGTGCCTCACAATGAGTTAGGGGCCTCAACATTTTGGTCTAGCCCAGGGCCCAAAAAAAGGTAAATCCGCCCTGGGAAAAAGTGTACTAGTATCGGCCGATACTGAAACATATAAAATGTTCCAGTACCGGGCGATACTGGAACATAGTTGTATACCAGTATCACATGTACCAGTATCGCCCGTTGATGGAACATAAAAATGTTCCAGTATCGCTCGAAACTGGAACACAATTTGGTGTTCAAGTATCAACCGATACTGGAACAGTGCAATCATAAACCGATACTGGAACAGTACAATCGTACCAGTATCGACTGACACTGGCTATTTGTATGTTCCAGTTTTGAACGATATTGGTATACCAGTATCTGGGACCTAAAGTACACTTTCCCGGCCCTGCTACCCACATTAGGCAAACAAACAAAAAAGATTTGACTTGCCCTTTCCGACCGACCTCAATTTTCGGAAATCTAGGGTCGCTTTTTTTTTCTTCTTCTTCTTTTCAAATTAAAAAATAAAAAAAATAAAAAATTATAAAGAAGCACATAACAATAAAGAAAGATGAAAACGTATTTTTGAGTAGTTCCTGTTTGTTTATAAATATTAAAAAAATCAAATAAATAAAAAATCCGACCCTCCGACCCAGACCCTTTTTTAACCTTATTTAAGTTGTCAACAAGCAGGTGTGAACGAATGTGAAACAAATTCGGAAACCAATCTCTAATAATATTATTATCAATACATGTCAGGGGTTTTTTAACGTAAAATACAGTCAAAGTAGATTTATGAATACAGAAAAAGTCTTTTCTGTTAATCAAACTTCATTATAAGAAGTTTCCTGTTGGTCAAACTTCATTATAAGAAGTTTCCTGTTGGTCAAACTTCGTTATCAGATGTGAAAAATATGTGTCCAATGTTAAAAACAAATAATATTGCTTTAAATAACGTGCTGTTATTTCAGCGCTTGCTACCTCTGACATTTGTAGTTGTGAACATTTTACTTTTAATAAATCTGAACAATAATGGTGTTGCAATGAAAGATATTAACAAATGAATGGTGTTCGGGAGCACATCAAAACTCGACCGCCGTGCGGTTCCGTGCGGTTGCAGCCGGTTTCTATTGTTCTAAACAATGATATGCGGTCCAACCAGGCGGAACCGCACGGAACCGGCGGTTGCCGCGCGGTCGAGTTTTGATTTGCTCCCTTAGTAGTTTCTGCAGTAAATTGAACCCCCACCCCTTAACAAGAAAAAGCAACAACAATAGTGGCAAAACAGAAAATCATTGATCGTAAGTTGTTTATATTGGATTTATGGGTTGCAATGCACACTTCCCTTATCTTCCCAGGAATTCCTGAACGCAAATATTTCGGAAATGGCGCTAATATCACCTACCTCCATATCCAAAGTAGCAAGCAAATATAACCCATGATAGTGTAACTCCCCATGTAAATAAAGACAATCCAGAGTAGAACATGTTGGCAATAGTAATCATCCCTGATCCGTAGTTTTGTATCAACGATGGGTGGGCTCCATAGATGATCAGCAAAGCTACTATGGCAGCAGCAAACCACAACATAACGGCTATAACCTATAATTAACACAAGTACATGTACAAGTAAATGTACACGTATACGTAGAGTAAAAGTACAGGTAAAATAGTACAAGTACAATTATAGTACAAGTACAATAGTAAAATTACAATAGTACAAGTACAATAGTACAAGCACAATAGTACAAGTACAATAGTACAAGTACAATAGTACAAGTACAAGTACAAGTACAAAAGTACAATAGTACAAGTATAAGTACAAGTACAATAGTACAATAGTACAAGAATAAGTACAATCGTACAAGTACAAGTACAAGTACAATAGTAAAAGTATAAGTACAATAAATAGTACAAGTACAAGTAAAAGTACAAGTACAATAGTACAAGTACAAGTACAAGTACAAAGTGCAAGTACAAGTTCAAGTACAAAGACACGGACACGAATATAGACACGGACAGAGACACAAACACACGCCCTCTGACACATACTTTGGTAAACCTCTTTTTCAGAATTTTAAAGCAGAAACGTGCCTGCAACCATGACTTTTGCATACTATTGATTAATATCTTATTTTTACTTTTAAACGGCTACGATTAATGAAAAAAAAACATAGGGCTTGCACGATTTATTAAAACACATGTACACGAATTTAGCAATCATTAAGGTACATTTTTGTTTTGTTGTTGGTTTTGTTTTTTAACTTGACCACCAGGCCGGGTAAAGGGGAAAAAATTGCCAAATATATAGATGGAAATTAATTCTCACAAATTCCCGAAAAGAGCGCAATTCCGCAATGTCAAGGTCTGGGGTTCGGCTATTTCCTGGTGTGAAAGGAGATGTATCTTATATGTACTTTCCTAAGGATACACTTCCTTTTAACATGGATTATGTAACTTGGTTCAATAATCCTCACTTAGGAAAAGGTTGCAACTTGTATTTATGGAGAAAAAAGCTAACTTTGATCATGTTAAAAGGAAGTATACTGTTAGGAAACTTCATATAAGATACATTCTTTTGCCATAAAAGGGCTGCATAGTGCTGCTTCCATCCACATACAGGGAATAGAACCCTCGAACTAGTGTTCTACCAGTGGCGGCTGGTCAATAGGGGCAAATGGGGCACAGCCCCACCCTTAATTATCTCCCAAAATAAAATAAATAAGTGGTATTGAAAACAATACAAAAATTACTAACTGGTCAGGCACCAACAAGCTTCCAAATACATCCACCCTGCTAAACCATTGAGATTTAAGGGATTTCACAAACGTTTATTGGGTCATACTTGCATTTATTACAACTGGCAACCCAAATGGGGCTAGCCCAATTCCAATGGAATATTTTGCTGTGACCTATGTACATCAAAGTGAGCATGTACATCTTTGCCTATACAACCATGCGCTACAAAAGTACATGATTAGGGCTGCTCAGGATTAGTCCCATTCACTATACCATACACGCGTGTTGTATTAAACCATGGAATTATTCCATGATTCAACCATGCACACTCTTCCAGCGTGGGTAAACCTTGACAAGTTATATGCTGATAGACTTAACCAAATCTAATACTAACAAACTAGTACTACATGAAGTAGTACTAGTATTGCGATACATAATCATTGACTGCAGTTTAAACCCAGTCTTGTAATAGTCTATGGAAGAAAGTTTCTCTGTATTAAAAGTTGGACAGGATTGGAATGGGAAATGTGGGCCTATATTAGTTGAACTGGGCAATTTAAGATGGATTTATTTAAATGGCATTAATATTGAATTATTAACAGTTATCTAATCATACAATATTTATTAGGGTTTAATATTAACTTATGTTTTTTGAACTTCAAAACAGCTTGAAGATCTGTTGTATGCTTGTATTTGCACAAATTGTGAATGATTTCAAAATGAATATTTGGTATGGAATTCGCTTGAAATTGGCCATTTTAATGCCTAAAAATCAAAATTTTCTCAATAAGGGGGCTCTGCCCCCTTTACCCCCGCAAAGGGGCTCTGCAAAGGGGCTCTGCCCCCTTTGAACCCCCGCAAAGGGGCTACCGCCCCCTTGACCCCCGTTAAGCCCCAGTCTTTAAATCAACCACCAGCCGCCACTGTGTTCTACTACACCTGTCCTTTAATACCCTCGATGGAAGTGTAGTTCACGCTCACATGAATCCTAACGTTTTCTTTCTCATTCCATTCCCGTTCTTTTTATCTTCCTCTTCTCCCTTTCTTTTCCTTTCTTTTTTCCTTTTCTTTTCATCTGCTTCCTTGCTTATTCCTTTTCATTTCTGTTCCCTTCATACCCTTTCCATTTCCTTCCCTTTTTTCCCTTCCTACCTTTATTTCCATATCTTCTCTTTTCTTCTTCTTCCCTTCATTTTGCCTTTTTAACCCGGTAGTCTTTCCCAGTCAACGCCATCAGACCGTGACCCTTACCATCGGGCACGGCTGTTTGACTGTCCGATTTATAATTAGAATTATGGAATAAACCCAGAATACATAGTGGCCCAGTTATGGTTTGACCTGATTTAGGTAGCGCTAATGAATACGAGAATACGGTGAAAATTTCACGAAAATTGTTCGAGCCCTTTTTAAATTATCGGGATTTTCTACCTTACACACGTGTTACATGTAACTCTATGGGAAATGTGGCCGATGAGGGCGCTAATATAGTAAATAATAATATTCAAAGCTCTATTTCTCAGATATGGCACCAACAAATGCTCCTACATTTCTACAAAAGATGGCCAGTATATTCAGGTACTTGAGTCAGTTAAAACCAGAACCGGGCCAGCAAGTTACGGTGTTCTCGGAATAAAACGGACAAATTATGTGGGATCAAACAGCCGTGCGGGAGATACGTCACTGGGTAGGGAATTGTATTACTTACTTTGGATACCCGGGGTTTAAGCTTGCTGTGGCTCTGAATCATCAGACCCATAACCATGCCGAGAAGGTATACGGGTATTCGGCAGTACGGTTTCTGGGTTAGCGCGTACATTTTAGACAGGCCTGCGTTTCCAAATGGGTTTCTAAATAGAAGAAAAAAATACAACTTTACTACGGTGCCCTATGTTTTAAACAGATATGTTCATACAGGCAGTCCAAAAAGATAAGTATCAATCGATGCCCAAAGTTCATTAATGTTTTCATTATCAAAATCAATGAGATTGAGGTCCGTTGTTTTTCCATCAGTACTTATCATTATAACTTTACATCATGAATATCGGCCTACTTTAACTGGCTATATCTTGCTAGACGTCCCGTACGGAATAAACCGTGTACTATACTACAACAACACATTTTAATTGGTATGAGCATGCGCAAATCAGTTACGGGACGTCTAGCAAGACATTGCCCTTTAACTTAGGTTACACTCCATTGTGTCAGATATGGTGATTTCACCTTTTTGGTCAAGTGCATTTTGGTGTGGGGGTGTGTGTGTGTGGGGGGGGGGGGCGGGGTGAAAGAAACAAAAGATTCTCACCATTTCTAGTCTGCTATTATTCCTTTCAATGTTTCAATTTTATTTGTAATGGTTGTTCATATGATTTACATTTCTTCATTTTGATTCAATTTTAAGAGTAAAAATGGATTGTTAAACATGAGTAATCCCAAGCTCTGTGTCTATGAGCTCGTTTTGAGGCTTAACTCGAGGGACATGTTTATAGGTAAAGAAGTGGTAACGGGTAATTAGCAGTGGCTTAAGACTTCTTTTTTATATTAGGTGAAGTATTTTCAAAATTAATAAAACTTCATAACCTCACCAACTCCATCCTCCATCAATTAAATCAAACCCACTTCCAATTCCCCCAATATACTTCATTACACACCATTCACAAAAAGCCCTGAAGGCGCTTTGATGTTGGCTTATCCAAAACATTACATGGCGAAATTTCATCTCCGTAGTTTGATAACTCATTCATAAATATCGAATTGATACTTTTTGAAGTTATGACGATTTCAATAACCACAAGTAACTACACCAAAATTGCACTAGAATTAGTTTCCTATGGGATGTTAGGGAGCACATCAAAACTAGACCGCGCGGCAACCGCCGGTTCCGCCCGGTTGGACCGCATATCATTGTTTAGAACAATAGAAACCGGCTGCCACCGCAGGGAACCCCACGGAACCGGCGGTTGCCGGGCGGTCGAGTTTTGATGTGCTCCCTTATTGAGTTGCATTTACCTCCATGTCACTGTGTGCTATCTCAACCAGTCAGGTGTGTGGATGAATGGGTAACGGGCATCGACAGGGAGTAGGTACACACACATTATCAATGCGTAATCACACACTTAGCAAGGATATCCCATTGAAACCCAATTTTAGGGCAAGAATTGTTTTGGTAGTTGTGGTGGTCGATTAAACAATCATAACATCAACAATATCCACTTGATTTTATGAATGCGGTATCAACTACGGAGCTGAAATTTGTTCATGACCTGTATATCTCAGAGTTTTTTGTATCGATTGTTGATTTTGGATTAGCCAACATCAAAGCACCTCAGGGACATTTTGTGTTAGGTGTATATGCAAAAGTCCCTAAACGCATTTTCACATAAAACAAAGGATAGTCTTGAGTTTGATAAATCCGATAATCAAGATCTTTCTAAAAATTGTAAAGAAAGGGTACATTTAGTCTAATCATAGATAATCAAGACGGTAATAGGGCTCAGAAACACAAGGCCTTATCTCCATCTTTTTCAAATATGAGATTAGAAATTATTTTTCCAGTAACACAGCCTTATCTCCATAACACAACCCCTTTCAAAGTTATAAGCCAGTATAATTTTGACCATTCTGAGAAAAAGACTATTGAAGAATTGGAACGCTTTGGGAAGATGGAGATTAGGCCTGGTGTTCCTGAGCCCTCGATGTGTATTTTCTTTTAAAGCAATGTATATGTGTGTTTCGGACCATGGTCGCTCAACACAAAAAGCATAATACGTAGCCTTTCAAAATATCATGAAATAACATCTAAACATATAAATGAAACGCCACTCTCATTCCCAGACGCATTGAATCGGTATGAATCGATTTCAAAAGACGTGCTGTTGTCCATCGCGCTCATGGGTTCGATATTAGGTGTATTAAACAAGGGTGAAATTAGTTTCAAATAATTGTAACCGTTTGTTTTTTTATCAAACTAATTTTATGTATCTCGTTAGCTAGTATTAGAAAGTGAAGTTGCCGCAATTGTCTATAAATACCCCATTCTTTTTATATGCTAAGATCGCAGGTGTTTGCGATAGTATCAGCTGCACATAACATTTCAATAGAGATAATCATCCCCTTTACTGACGATCTTTGGTATAATATGATGAAAAACAACGGACCTAATCCCATTGATATTGATGATGAACATGTAATTAACTTTAGGCATCGATGGCCGGGTGCTTACCATTTTGGGACAGCTTGTAGCAAACCAAAATATTGTCCCTAACACGAACACCCCATATCCGTTATACACACACCCCGACACGATTATAAAGATTGCATGATCATGATAAATGTGACGCGATCTGAGAAAACCCGTCGGATGTCGCAAAATATGAACTAGGGATTATGGGTAAAATAGAAAAATAAAAAAATAAAAAATAAAAAATAAAAATTCTTTTTTTAAGATTTTTTTAAAGAAATTTAGTTTCCAGTACTTTGTGTCATCATCTTTCATGAAATTTCACCTTGACAAACTAACTTACTTAACGCTTTCCATGCGGCAGGCGTCTGCAGACGACATTCCAAAATTTCACAAAATGTTTCAAAAATGTCAAAACTATTGTACTTTATTGTCATATTATTTGGAATCACCATGAGAAATGCATTGAAATAAGTACAAACACGCCTAGTATTGGTTCAGCAATCGTTGAGATAGACTTTGAAAATTGTGAAAGGTTTCTGAAAAATCTGTTTTGTGTAATGGTAAAACTAATAGCCGCGTGGAAAGTGTTAAGTCACTTTTATTATTAACCTTATAATGTTATTATATTGAATAAGGTATCTTTTTTGGCCTGTTTTTATGATTTCTTGTTTTGTAGCTTTTGGTGACATCACAATCATCAATCACTCATAACTTTTTTTTGTAGTGATCGTAGAAAAATGATCAAAACAGTTCTGTAATCAGCACAGTTTTAGCTTACTTATGATATAAATATCTCCAATATGAAAAATGCCACCATGTGGCGGGTTTTCACAGATTGCATCACAAATGTTATAATTGTTTTAAATTTTTAAATGGTATATAGTGTAAAATCTCATTTGCAGTAATGCAATGTGTTCAAAAAGATTCGGTCCAAATTCGGATACATGATCACTTTGTGTTAATACTTTCCACGTGGCAGTTCCAAAATGTAACAAATTCTTTATGTCAACATTATGTCATCACAATATCTGTAATCTCCGTAAGAAATGCATTACAATAAGTACAAACATGCCTAGTATTGGTTCAATAATCCTTGAGATAGACTTCGAAATTTGGGAACGGTATCTGAAAAAATCTGTTCTACATGGCAGAACGAATAGCTCGGTGAAAAGTGTTAATAATGTAAATTACTTCAGAATATTTGGAACTTGGCTGTTACAGCTTGAACTTCAGATGATAATTCGAATGTCCTCGTTAAAATGGATGGTAAAATGTTAAATGCGTCTCCAATGTGAAAATAACAGAATGATTTTGATCATGCTTACCCTGACAAATCATTTTAGAATTATCACAAAACAATTGTACCCATCGATACACAATACCGTTTCACATTTTGTTTTCACCATGGAAATCATCAATGGAAATACTTTGTGTTGTCGTCTTCTTCGTCTTGATGATAGCCAAATAATAGATGGGGTGACATGTGACGTCATGCCGGGCATTTGGTTGGCAGATGCCATTGTTCTTTGCCCGGCGGTGTGCGCGTATCCTGTTTTGTTTAGGACCCGTGCTTTTAAAACTCGCGCCAAAGCATTATAAAGGGCAATAAGGCATAGCGGACAGTGTTGTGGTCATATGCTGTTCAATCAAGCATGTATCGACAGTCCAGTCCCTTCGACCGTTGCTTTTGTTGATAAACATTGCTGTCACCCCATCTATACGTACCTCTGTAACTCTAACTGTTATTATATAATTCTATTTTATTTTTGCGGTAATATGTTGTTGATTTCGGTCCACAAACTATATAGGCCTATCTTTTAAAAACAGTAACATAAATGTCTAAAATAATCTAGTTCGTTACCTGTGTCACTATTGATATTTTATTCTTTATCTTATGTTGTGGAGAAATACCTTCGTCGTTTAAACGTTACTGATTATTTTACATGAGACGTTACAGTTATTTCTCCAAATATCCGTCCACTGATCCATTCTTTCCATACTGTGTTCGTCGCGGAGATGCTTCCAAATGCATAAAATGCGCGAACAACTATGCACGCATGCGCGTGTTGATTTCACAATTGACCAATAAGGGTTTAAAATGTAAAAGAAAAAAAGGAGAAAAAAAAAAAGGATTTACCCGACACCTCCGGTCAATACAGTGAATATCTGGTTGTGCTGTTCCACGTAACTATATCCCTTGATGTTCGCAGTTAGCCCCGTGTACAATGCAATACTGGCAAGGCAAGTCATTACTATGCAGACCAGTCCAAAGTTCCTGCGTCTGAGAAAGGAAGGAAGCATAATAGAGGGCTCAGCATACTCCACAACGCTCTAACACTGAGCGCAAACGTTGACCACAATTTTCCCATCAGGCTGCGCCATTTTGTTGTGGCGAAGCTACTACGCATATAAAAGTGTTAGCGCAAAGAGTTCGAACGTTGTGAAGTAGGCTGATCGCTTAATGGCCCTATCACACAAATGAATGTTATTAAATTATGACTACAATTAGATTATATATAGATATTCCCGGTGATATTGCTGCAATTATTGTGTAAAATATTGATATAGGATAGGTATGAAGAAAAAAAGCATATCTATAATAAAAATAGTGAATTATAATGCTATATTATCATGATTATATAAGGGAAGACCGACGTGTGAATGTATTGTAGCCGACTGTTGCCGACGTCGGCAAACCGTTGAAAAATCGGCATTGATAATATTGAAGGTATTCAGCAACCATTGGTCTGAACCAGGGCTGAACTTGGCTCTTTGGGCCAGTAAGGTATCACGTCAAACCTCGACCGCCTGGCAACCGCCGGTTACGGCCGGTTCCGCCCGGTTCTCACAAAACGGGTCGTCTGTTATAATATACACACATAATGAGGTCAAATAGTTACACTCTGGTGAACACGACCGGTTGATAGTGCCTCGTCACACTCGTGAGCAATAAAATCTTGAAGTAATGGGTTCTCAAGTCTCAGTTGACAACCAGTACAATACAGCTATTGATTTTCGCTGGGGTTGGCTTTTTCAATCTGTTTATAGCTCAATTAACTTTTTTAAATCAATACCGAAAGTCTATGAATGGTTTTTTTTATAGAACGATTATAGAGAGAGCTATTATGACCGCAAAGTAACAGATTGATAGTGTAAATTGGTCCGGTGACAGCATTAAGTAAACCGGCGGTTGTTCAGTGTTGCATGCGTGAATATTCATATACCAGTAAAACATTTGACCTGAAAGAACCGGCGGTCAACGGGCGGTCGAGTTTTGATGTCTTCCCTAAGTAGCGTTTCATCCTATGTCTAAACTGATTTTCCTAAAGGCTGGTTTGAGCATTTATTAATCATTTCTTCACTTATGAATTTTGGACTATTGAGTTATTGTTTTAGTATTACTCATTATTGTTTTATTTAATACGGATAATTGTATAAATATTTAATTGCGCTGGAACCGTATCATCCATGACCTGCCGTGGCGTCCGTGGCGTTTATTTATTATTTCATTCTCAATGCAATTTTTTGCCTGTAATGTACGTAGATGAAGTTGTACATTGTTTTAAAGTTTGAATAAGCTGTTCACCAAGGCTGTTCAGCATTAAACCAATGTCATGGACATCTTATGACGGTTCTCAGCCCTATAGCCGACGTCCATTCGACAGTTAGAACGCCGACGTTCTGTACTTTGCCTAAATATGTCCTTAAAGCGTTAGTTGACCGCCAAATATCTGAATTTAACCCGGTTTTGTGCTTATTATAAATGTGGGAAATTATGTTTCTAACCTATTCTGTAAGATTCGAGTTCAAACAACTATGCCGTTCTGCATAATGTAAAGGCTAATTAAATATGTATTTAAAACTTATTTAGCCACAATTTGAATGGGCTTTTTTATGATATGTTATTTATAATAAAAGATCTTAACATGGGTTGCAAATGGGGGGGGGGGGGGGGGGGGGGGGGGGGGGGGGGGGGGGAATTAAAATGTGTACGAGACCTGAAGCGTTTTCTCTTAATTTTATACAAAATAAGCTTTTAGTATTTCTATGACATACACAACCCCCGATATTCTTACCTATATTAATGTTTTTGGGACAATGCGATGTATCAATACCGTTATTATTATAGGCTACTGCAAACTATTTAAATGCACGTCATTATTATGTGTA
>CM069457.1:53911470-53943529 GCA_035610835.1 Ophiura sarsii | reverse complement strand
CTTGTGGCGCATTGCCTCAGTCCAAATGGCGCACGGAAGAACTCATGAACAAAAAAATGAAAAAAAGAAGAAGAAATATATCCCCAACTTCAACCAGATCGCAAGGAGGCTTATTGATTATCACTACATTTGCTACCATTTTTGTACATTTTACCATCAACATCTCTTTATTTCTTGTACCATATTGCATGCAAATATAGCTCTCCTTAGCCTCTTCTTAAAAGGGGGTAAAGTGGTAAACACATGAGCTTAGAACTTTCGAAGCCCCCTTGACCCCACCCGTTATTCGCCCCTGCTTCACTAAATCTAATTGAGAAGGCCTGATTTAGACCCTGCAGCAATCAAAATTCAATAAATATTTCCTCTACTCCGGACAGTAGTCCACACGGTGCTAAATACAACATTACTCCGAAGTTTTCCGACAAAGTTAACACGACCATCGCAGGGGGCTTAGGAGTAAATATCGGAAGTACACACACCGCACCCTATGACCTTTGACAACCGCGCGAGTTCTGATTATTTTGAATCCTGTTTTCGGCAGTCTGGTGCTAAGCATTGGTTTCCAGTTTACAATACGATTTATTCTGTTATTTCCAAATTGTCGGTTCCTTTATTCGATTATTTCAGCTAGGTTTATTTATCCCTCGCTTGTAAACATGAATTCAAGATCAAAATGTCTCTTTATGTTACTAATTTGTCGCCTCTTTTCAGATGGTGGTATACAAGATTTAATGCCTATGCTAAATAAAAAGAAGTCACCCCCTCCCCCTTTTTTCCTATAGTGCATCAAATACAATCAAATGTTATAAGCAAATCATACTCTGCCACAACTTTCAATCGGTCCATATACTTTTAGTATGACACGGTTTGTTTTTTCATTGGATCACAATGAGTGAGTACAACTCATCATGATACTATTTTACTAGATTTAAAAGGCCTCCTTTTGTGTTGTTGAAAAAGTCCTGACGATAAACATGTTCTTATATTCTTGCATGGCCTAACCTGACCCACAACACGATACTCGAGCTTCAATATATGCCAATAATATCGCTGCACGACTAGACTGTCTGTTGTCGTCTATAACTCAATTTGGATATGCGCATGCGATGCGTCAGGTTGACGCCTGTCGTGTACATCAGTCTGTGCAATTTCGCTACACGACAGTCTTTTATACTAAATTTGAATCTGCGCATGTGTTCGCGGCTGTCGTGTATATAGTCTACGCAATTACGCTACACGACAGCCTTGTATAGTTTCGACCATCTTCCCGATATTACCAAGTTAGAGTAAATTAAAATAAAGAATCGCTATCCATTTATCGTTAGTAGTCCACTTCGTAAACCCTCAAATCAATATAATGAATTTAAAATGAGCCTGAAAAGCCCAATTATTTTCCTGCTTAAGGGGGGGGGGGGGGTCTAGGTTGGTCAGATATTAAAATTCAGTGCTTCGGCAGTCTCTGCTTTAAAATGCTTTTTGTTTGAGGTAAATTGGATTTTCGATTCTGACGTTATACTATAGTCAATTGAATTTCGTGTGTCTCAAAATATCGGTGGTGTTTTGTATACATTTGTATGTAGAAAATGCTCACCCTGCGATGTTAAGCATTATCAGTTATAATTATTTTTTGATCAAATAATTATAACATTTCATCAAATTTATTTATTAAAATATTAAAATAATTAATTGCACATCATAAATCATCAACATTTCAAAGTCAACGTAATTTCTTATGTATTTCTTTATTTTTCTCACCCGGTTATTTTTAAGCCATTTATCTTTAAAAATCAAATGAAAATGCTAAAATGGCTCAAAATGTGTCAAAATTCATGTTCTTCCATAATTGAACTATTTTTATCCAAAATGTTAACTTTTTGCTAGCCAATTTTAATATTTTTCATACGTTTTTTGCACGATATATTAAAACTATAAAACACACAAACTTGCAATATGGGGCAAAAAACATAACTCAAAAACAAAACCTCGTATCAGGGTGATATTTGGAATGGATAATAAGCTTGAATAAAGGAATAAACCAATGAAGCCATATTTTCAATTCATCTTTCCAAATTTGAATTATAACGTAAAATTACCTGA
This sequence comes from Ophiura sarsii, assembly GCA_035610835.1. Classification (NCBI taxonomy): domain Eukaryota; kingdom Metazoa; phylum Echinodermata; class Ophiuroidea; order Amphilepidida; family Ophiuridae; genus Ophiura; species Ophiura sarsii. The sequence goes on along the minus strand of CM069457.1, from coordinate 53,941,432 downwards.
TTGGTCGGTTCCTGGTTACCATGGCAACCGTATAAACAATCCGGCTTCATTGGTTCGTGCGCATTGTTCCCATACATCATCTACTAAAATAAGGTGAACATGCAACATTTAGTTTTCTAGTTACGTTTGTTACCGTGTTTAGCCAATCACAGGCCTTGTCTGGTTACCATAGCAACCAGATCAAAATAACGCCCATTTTTTGAAACACTGTTACCTAAGCTTCAATTTGATATATGACTCTAAGGGGTAAGCCCACGGTAACATTGAGAAAATCTGTTTCCAAAATTGGTGCAAATCAACCTTAACACTCCTCATGGTTCCTCGACACTCCTGAATAGAGATTATAGCTGGCTAGCTAGCACTTTTTTGCTTGTTCGCCAAGGCGAACTAGCATATATAGGCTTGGAATTGGTACGCGTTGTATGGCTCCGTTCCGAGTGTCACTTTGCACAGAAAACCTAATTGGTGTCACTGGTATAATATGCCAAACGATACTTTCATACGCTCATAATTGATGGACGAGAAGTGTGCCATCCGTGTCGATGGTTTTGATTGGACGAGAGATTGATATATCATCGCCAGTGAATATTAAACTGGGTAGGCGTTGTAACTGGTACTTATACCGAACATTGTATGGGCGGCCAATGGGGTTAAATATATTGAATATATACTTGGAATTTGTTAGAGATTTATAAATGATAACTTTTTTATAATGAATATTAATAAGTAATATGAATATTCATGATTAATTTGGGATCCTCTTGAATCATCTCGGTTATCTCGGTCAGTGGCGTAACAGCCGGGGGGGGGGGGGGGGGGGGGGGGGGTGGGGGTAGGGGGGTCGCACAGTGCCCCCTGGAGGTGCTCAGCGGGAAATTCAAACCTACCCACCAGGAAAAATGGAGGGGAAGGGAAAGAAAAGAGAGAGAGAAAGGAAAAAGGGAGGAAAAAGAAAAAGGAAAAGGAGAAAAAAAGGGGAAAGAAATAAAAGAAGAAAGGGAAAGAAAGAAAGAAAATTTCGCCGTACAAAAAACACAACAGTCAACACATTGTTGACTGTTGTGTTTTTTGTACTGCGAAATTTTGTTACTGTGCGAAATTTTGTGACCGTGCGAAATTTGTGACCTTGCGTAATTTGGTGACCGTGCGAAATGTTGTGACCGTGCGAAAGTGTTTTGACCCTCCCCCCTCCCCCCACACACACCTACGTGAAATTCACGAGGTGACTGAATGGGGAAAAAATTGGGGCAACCTTTTAAAAATTATTCTAACCATAATTTTTTGGGCTGTGCCCCCCCCCCCCCCCCTGACAACCAACCTCTGTTACGCCACTGATCTCGGTTCAACCTGGACCATTTCAGTTCAATCCGGATCATTCATATTCATGTTAATTATAATTCATTATTGCAAATTAGTAGTCATTACAAAATTATAATTTATCTTTTTTTACCCCGATTTTAGACTATATTCAATCAATTTAACCTCATTGGCCGCCCATACAATGTTCGGTATAAGTACCAGTTACAACGCCTACCTAATAGGCTAGCTGTGTCATCGTATTGAACTTTTCGTGAAATTTTGAAGTGGATTTGCGTGATAGATCGCAGTTGTCTTCTTCATTACCTATAGATTAAAGGGCCGTGTACTACATTTTTATTACACTTTTAAAAACAGCTCATAATCTTAGATCAAGTTGAGACTCGATTTGACTCATACGGTGAATTTTGGAGTTTAATTTTTGGTAGACGGAAGGTTTATTTCGTATGCTTTCCGCCATATGAAAAATACGTTGATTTTCGTCTTATATAGGAAATGTATATTACGTAATGTTTTGAGAAATTGTTTTCCAATTGATCCATCAGAGAGTTATCTCTAGAACAGGTCTGCAACTGATTTTTGTCTGCATTATTATTTTTGAGTGATTTTTGGCCAGTTTCAGTTTAACCAATTAATGAATTTGTAGTAAGCTTACTTACCATTTTAAGCTTACAACTTCTGACTTTGATATTTCTAATCCGAGATTTTAACCACCCATAATCATGTTTATGGTGCTAGGGCATCTAGTACAACAAATGTCTTTTGATCACAAATCTGTTACTGATTATAGGTAGCTCAAATTCGTATCATAAAAAGCAAATAAAGCCCGGTTTTTAAAGGCACATTATATGATATTTGCCTATTTTTCCGGAATTGGTTGAAAAAAAACCACATTTTTCCTTGAGATTTCTACACGAATGTCATTTATGTTCTCAAATTGGTTGCGGATTGACCGTGCAGTGATACTGATATATGATACGTAGCTCAAACTGTGATATCGTCCTTTAAAAAGTAAATCAAGGCACATTATATGAAGATACTTTAGCATATGGCTAGTTTGTCCACAATTGAATTGGCCGGTAAAAAAACTGTTTTTCCTTGCGATTTCATAGGGAATGTCATTTATGACATCAAATTGGTTGCGGATTGACCGATCAGTGACACAGATATTATACGTAACTCAAAATGTGATATCGTATCCTAAAAAGCAAATCAGGGCACATATGATAGTTTGTCTATTTAGTCCCTAATTGGTAGAAGAAGAAAAAAGTGTTTCCTTGTGTGATGTCAACGGCAACGCTATTTGTCGTCAAATTGGTTGCTGATTGACCGATCAGTGACACCGATATCATACGTAGCTCAAAATGTGATATCATATCCTGAAAAGCAATCCAGGGCACATTATATGATATTTAGCCTATTTTGTCCGGAATTGGTTGGAGAAGAAAAAAACACGATTAGGTTTTGCGATTTCAATGTGAACGTCATTGTCGTCAAATTGGTTGCGGATTGACCGATCAGTAACACCGATATCATACGTAACTCAAAATGTGATATCGTATCCTAAAAAGCAAATCAGGGCACATTATATGATAGTTTGTCTATTTAGTCCCTAATTGGTAGAAGAAGAAAAAAAGTTTTTCCTTGTGTGATGTCAACGGCAACGCTATTTGTCGTCAAATTGGTTGCTGATTGACCGATCAGTGACACCGATATCATACGTAGCTCAAAATGTGATATCATATCCTGAAAAGCAAATCAGGGCACATTATATGATATTTAGCCTATTTTGTCCGGAATTGGTTGGAGAAAAAAAATCATTGCGATTTCAACGCGAACATCCTTTATGTTGTCACGTTGGTTGCGGATTGACCGATCAGTATAACACCGATATCATACGTAACTCAAAATGTGATACGTTTCCTAAAAAGCAAATCAGGGCACATGATATGATAGTTTGTCTATTTTGTCCGGAATTGGTTGAAGAAAAAAAATCACGATTTGGATTTGCGATTTCAATGTGAACGTCATTGTCGTCAAATTGGTTGCGGATTGACCGATTTGTGACACCGATATCATATGTGGCTAAAATGTGATATCGTATCCTAAAAAGCAAATCAAGGCACATCATATGAAATTTTGTTTATTTTGTCCGCAATTGCTAGGAAAAAAACCTGTTTTCCCCGGCGATTTCAACGTGAACGTCATTTATGTCGTCAAATTGGTCGCGGATTGACCGATTAGTGACACAGATATCATACACAGCTCAAAATGTGATATCATATCCTGAAAAGCAAATCAGGGCACATAATATGATATTTAGCCTATTTTTCCGGAATTGGTTGAAGAAAAACCCCAATTTTTGCGATTTCAATGTGAACATCATTTATGTCGTCAAATTGGTTGCGGATTGACCGATTAGTGACACTGATATCATACGTAGCTACAAATGTGATATCGTATCCTAAAAAGCAAATCAGGGCACATCATATGAAATTTTGATTATTTTGTCCGCAATTGCTAGGAAAAAACCCTGTTTTCCCCGGCGATTTCAACGTGAACGTCATTTATGTCGTCAAATTGGTCGCGGATTGACCGATTAGTGACACAGATATCATACGCAGCTCAAAATGTGATATCATATCCTGAAATGCAAATCAGGGCACATTATATGATAATTAGCAAATTTTTTCCGGAATTGGTTGAAGAAAAACCACAATTTTTGCGATTTCAATGTGAACGTCATTTATGTCGTCAAATTGGTTGCGGATTGATCGATTAGTGACACTGATATTATACGTAGCTACAAATGTGATATCGTATCCTAAAAAGCAAATCTGGGCACATTATATTATATTTTCTGGATGCATGATATGGGAATTGCTCACATAAAACTCTAATATGTTTCACACTTGTTACAAGCATTTCCCTTTTTAAAGGGTTTTTTATTCAGGAATGATCAGGTGTATAAAGTGTGCATGAGGAAATCTATTTCCAATGTTTTCCAGAGAACATGTTATTCTCTTAGTCAGTATACATCCATGAACTGTGGCTATTAGGGGACTGGAATGCTCTTATGTCAACTTTTAAAAGTGCAATAACATTGGAAGATAAGTAGTTTACACAGTGAGTCAATATACAACCTATGTATGCATCTATACTCCGGTTATCCACCAAATCGGATCAACTGTTTTTGTATAAATTAGGCATACATAAAGGCCACCTTTAATTGAAAAAAATATTAATATTATATTCTCATATCACTGGCCTTTGAAAAGTGAGGGCCAGCATCTTTCAGCATTATCAGGAAAATGATATTCTTTTAACGGTTAGTTAAATGAGAGTTAGAGTTAGACCCCTAATAAAAACACTTGAAAAAGTGAATGTAGTTTGATTAATAATTAATGGCGAAAAAAAGGCTACCTGTTCTACGGGCAAACGAACCTATCAGGTGTAGGGTCGGTTCGGTTTAAATTGGGGGTGGGTGTGCGCTTGCGCTATGTCGTCTCCAAACCAGGAACGCAAAATAAAAGTGTGCTCGATACCACTGTCAGGAAATTGTGTTGGTTGATTTTAAGGCAATTTTAAAATTTTCAAATTTCTAAATATAAATAAACAAAACCTTTTTTTGGTCGCCTTATTACAAAATGTACTTAATAATTATGATTAAAGTTAATCACTATAATTGGCCATTATTGCTGTTTCTACTCACAATAAAGCAGCAACACTTGATGAAAACAATGTTTAAAATATGTAGAAATATAATCGCTATTTATTGAAACTTTTTTTTAAACGCCCTCTATGTAATATCGTACGTAAATTTGAATCGAAAAGAAAAATAGCGTAACGCTGAACCATTAAATGCTGTCCGAGCCAGGGATGGATTAATTTGAAACGACGTTTTATTGCACAAAGACGGCTGATTTTTCTTAATCCTACAGCTGTAAACATGTGTATGTAGGCTTATACAATTTTAAACATCTAGAAATCCCGGTTTTTGTCCTAATTGAGGGCGCAGCCTTCAACAAATCTCTTAGTACCCCCTTTAAGTGGCCTATTGCACTAAATCCGCTATCATCTGATCGGGCACGCTCTCTATGTGCTTCAATAAAACGTTGACAGTTTTTTGAAGCCATTTTCTTTGAAATTCTGTGGATTTAAAAGATGCTGAAACTATCGTTGCAAAATAACAGCTATTGAACAAAGTCTGTCCCATTTCACTCTGTCCACGATTACTGATTTCGCGACGTTACATTGAATACTGAATTATGAATTGCATGCAAGTAATCTAAGATTTCAAGATCCCTCCAGGTGAAACCAGTGTTATTGTTAACATCTTATCTATTCAGGTGTGAAATCAATACGTAATAATAATACCACAGTGACCCTAATTAGAATGATTGATTTTCATAGATTGGAAGTGTAATTGTCTATACTCTATGCCTTGAAAGTGACGATGTCATTTAATGTTATCTTGCTGGTCATTTCCCGTAGACTTACCCGTCGACAAAGAGATTTTGAAGAGATTCTTTTCAAATAGCTATCATGTTGCCGTCATAGCATTATTAACATTGAGATTTGCAGCATAGATGGCCAAGATGATATTTTTGAGGAATATGTAAAAAAAATTAATCCCACAATTTTAAAGAATATGGCTCCTGACCCGATCTATCTTTTTTTACAGCGTCAGTGTATATCCTCTACCCACGACAGCACAGCCAAGTTCATCAGCAGATCATATTGTTATCTCGGGTTGTAATATTCCTGGTGAGTAATTATTTAGGGCGGGAGCCCAGAAGGTTTAATCAGCTGAAAAGGTACACAAGGTGTGATGATCTGAGTAAGTCAGTTAGGGGCCAAAAGTCATTAATTAGCGCACAAGATTTGAGCTTTTAAGTTCAAACGGTTTTGATATTTCAGCTACTTCAAATTGTTCAATTCGGCTTCTAATTGGAATTGTACAGGGGTCAACGAACTTTCCTACATAGAACACACACTGTAACTTTAGGTTCTCGGAGGCCCCCCATGTCAACTTCCAAATTAATTCAAACTTGGCACATGTTAGTTTTGTGACAACAGGAACATTATGTTTTCACTTCCTTAACACTTTTGGACCGATGATTTGACATTTTGCCGGTAAAAAATCTTCTAAGGGTGTGTCTATTTCCCACTATTTGGTCCAAATAAAAGACTGCAAAGGACATCATTAGGCCCCAAGGGCATAAACTAACCTTCATAACCCTGAAAAAGGATTACATAGTCAGCGGTTGACAAAATCTTAGATGATTTATTACCGGCGAAATGTCAAAATCACCGGTCCAAAAGTGTTTAGGAATGGGAACATCAAATCCATTGACATAAGGGGGACAAGATGACCTTAACGAACACGCTTAATACTGATTTTAAGAATAGCTGAATCATGGCTGTAAATAATAAGACCGAAGACAGTTATTAAATTAAACAATCCAGTATTGTATTATTGAATTTAGAGAGTATCACTGTAGGGTAATAACAACTTGATTATCAGTTTTCCATTCAAGCTTTGTTTGTTCTTCCAGGTACTACTCATGTATGACGGCTTATCTTAAGGCTTATAGGCTCAACTACTTAAAATACTAAATAGAACCACATTCCAGATTTAATTTAACATACATTTATAATAGTCTTATTTATTTGTAGCTGGTTATCACAGTTATATTAGTCTTAGAGGAAACAATACAACTCATATTTTTAAATGCTCACTATTTATCTATTCTACTAACATTTCACTGGTAGTCCAAACAGTTTAATGACGGTCAACACATCTATCAGGTTTTTAATGACACGCCCAGATCTAAACTGCTCACAAAAAGTATCGAAACACTTAGAAATTATCCAATATATAACGGCTCGAAAGGGTATGCATTAATCGAAGCAAATAACGATGTTGCGGAGCGGAGTTATTGTCATTTCAATGGTCGTGGGTCCAGTTTCAAAAGTGACAATCATCCTATAGAAAGAGGTTTGCATTGTTTAGAATGATCAGATTCGTGCTTTTCAATAGGGATGAGCGTAACTTTTGAAACTGGACCCACGATCATTGAAAAGCCGGGTAAGATCACACATTAATTCCCTTCTAGGTGGGCAACAAAACTCCCCTATCAATCCTACACACTATTGTACATTTATGTAAGCACTGTTATTACCACTGTTGTTATTACCTCCAGAAATCCATGGATTTTCTGGTTGGGTAAACTTTAAGCTGGTATTAGCCTCAGGTATTTTAAACCACAGAACTATGTAATCGGTAAGTGAAGACTTCACTAAAGCAGAAGAAGTATGCTCATACCAACAGCCTTCATATACAAATAGTACAGTAATATGCATGACTCTCTGCTGGATCTATGAATTATATAAAGTAAACACAAGGATGCCTAAGTTGTATTCATGTTATTATATTATTAACTCTATAAACTAATAATAAAATTTCATAGAAAAATTCCAAATTTGAACTTACTGTTCCAGACAGTTTCGACGTCCGTTCGGATGTCTTTATCAATGATGTATGACCGCTGATCCAGTGTTACCAGAAGATGTTGATTTTCTGGTGACGTCACGTGATGATTTTGATGACGTAATCCGGATCAATGGGTCGTACAGGTGACTAAGATGGTAGGCCCCCTCGTCGCCATTCATTAGGTGCTGTTTCATGTCAGTATTGGCTTTTCGACGGATCCAAATGGATTCTCTGATCCATCTGGTATTTCTGGCGTCGTCCCTCGCGAGAATGTGTGTGCATTACAAATTACGCAATGCACACATTTTTAAGGGGGACTTAAGGAAGTTTTTGATTTGATTTTTTGAATTTTGTGAGTGCTGTAATTATTGAACTATTAATCAAATGTATATAAAGTATACATTTTTGAAAAGGAAAAGGATTAAAGAATCCACATTTTAGATCCTAAATTTTTTGAGAAAATCATAAAATTCACTTTTTTGACCCAATTTTTTTTTGAACAAAGCTAACAAAAATAATTTTGAGTAAAAAATGGCCAAATCACTTTATAATGATATTAAGACACTACTGAAGGGACGATTTTTTTAAAAAAAAACCTAATCTAATATTTTTGAAAATGTCGACCAAAATGTCCCAAAAAACGTGAAAAAAAATTGATTTTTAATTTTTGTTTACACTTTTTTGTCAAAATTTCAAAAAATATTGGATTCGATTTTTAAAAAAAACCGTCCCTCCAGTAGTGTCTTGTTAAAACATCATCATCAAGTGATTTGGGCATTTTTAACTCAAAATTATGTTTGTTAGCTTTGTTCAAAAAAATTGGGTCACAAAAGTGATTTTTGTGTGTGATTTTCTCAAAAAATCAACATTGTTGGTCGAAATTGATGCCAAATTTGGATTCTCTGATCCATTTCCTTTCCAAATATGTATACTTTTATATACATTTGAGTCATGGTTCAATAATTACAGCACTAACAAAATTCAACAAAAAAACTTCCTTAAGTCCCCCTTTAATAACAACAACCATAAGACCAGTTCATTTAACATTGTCCAATTTAATTTATTTTACAAATCACTTTCCATTGGTAATAAATTTAATTGATTTACCAAAGTAAAGTTTTAACACTCAATCAGGAAGAAAAATAGTTGTTTGATTGGCCTCATCTCATCCGACTGACCTAAATTAAAATTAAAAACACAAATGGAAGTGAGTTAACAATAACACTAACATATCTCCATTCACATCTTGTATTAAATGTGATTAAAATAAATAAATCTGGCCGACAGACCCTACCCTTGGAGAGGATCTATAGACAATCAAACACATTACTGGGCCTAATTATGGTTCACTTTGTACATGAACATGCTGCGAAGTGTGAAAAAGTTCCTTTAGATAAAAACTGTGCCGCCAATCGTCATTAGATCATAATAATAATAATACTAATAACTGAGATTTATAGAGCGCCTAATAGCAGAGGCCTCAAAGCGCTGTACATTTTAAAAACCAATTGACAAGATACAATAATCATTTAAAAACAAGAAATACTTGCAAAATTTACACATGATAAAACATACACAAGCGGAAAAAAAATCATGACTTGAACCATTATAGTATTCCAATTATACCGTTGTAAATAAAAGACATTTGAACAGTTTTCAATTTAACACAATTTAATTTCATCTATAAGCCCCCATTGACTAATAGTTAATAAGCTGAAAATAGATAAAAAGGTTTGATCTGGAGAAATTAGCACGAATGAGTTTAGTGTATTCGATATTCAATACTATAAAGTTTTATTACTATCTAAACAATTTCATGGACAGACGAATTGCTCAATTGGTAAAGCGTCAACTTCAGTATCACGGGGTTGGTGGTTCGATTCTCAAGTACACCCTTTGCAATTTCTTTTGAAATCCTAGTGATATAGAAATTAATGCAAACTTGAATGTAAAATTATTACTCAATTATACAAGCTTTATTTTTATTCTTTTAAAAAAACAAGCGCATAATTAATTTAATTGTAAAAAGTAATGATCTTAATAGTCTAACCTTTTTATAGCTAAAACACATTTATACTACAAATTAACTACAGCAAAATGTATTTATTGGCTTATTTTAAATGTTTCACACAGTAATCTTAAACGTTTCCTTCATCATGATTTAAGGGAGAATTATGATGATGCATATTAGGTTGGTAGATCAAGTTAAGCAACAAAATGAAAGTAACTATGCAAACCACTATAATCCTGGTCTCACAGGATTATAATTGAATGGCTATTATTAAATCAATTTATTTCCAATAAGATAGAGGGCCGTCCATTTATACCTGGTTCGAATCTCACTGTTAACTTAACAACAGTTGCAGCTATAGAAGACAACTACACACACTGACATTTTGCGCACGTTAGGTAAAATAACGTAATGTAAATTAAAATTATGCAAAAAGTACACAATGCGAGGTATTCTTTATTACTAAACCATTTTGTAACTTTTAAAATTACATTTTTGAAATGTATCGGAGATAATTACCGGTGTTTGTAGATATTTTACCGAAATTAAGTAAAACAAAAGTCTAAAATACAATTTAATTGGTAAAAGGTGATTTCGCCCAACGTGTTAAGTAAGAATTACCGATATGATTGGTGAAAGTCGTAATCTTTCCCTAATCGCCGGGTAAAATCTCCTCGTGTAATTATACAAGATGGCGAGCGTTAGAGAAACACTCAGCCGGTAGTTCCTCCGGAATACATTGACAAATTTGAAGGTAAGGAAGTAGTATATCTGGGTGATTAAATAAATAAATAAATAAATAAGATTGATTGATTGATTGATTGATTGATTGATTGATTGATTGATTGATTGATTGATTGATTGATTGATTGATTGATTGATTGATTGATTGATTGATTGATTGATTGATTGATTGATTGATTGATTGATTGATTGATTGATTGATTGATTGATTGATTGATTGATTGATTGATTGATTGATTGATTGATTGATTGATTGATTGATTGATTGATTGATTGATTGATTGATTGATTGATTGATTGATTGATTGATTGATTGATTGATTGATTGATTGATTGATTGATTGATTGATTGATTGATTGATTGATTGATTGATTGATTGATTGATTGATTGATTGATTGATTGATTGATTGATTGATTGATAGATTGATAGATTGATAGATTGATAGATTGATTGATTGATTGATTGATTGATTGATTGATTGATTGATTGATTGATTGATTGATTGATTGATTGATTGATTGATTGATTGATTGATTGATTGATTGATTGATTTTTTTGTTGTTGATTTTTTTTTAATGATTTTCAGATGACTTCAATAACATCATGAAAACAAGGACATAAAGGCATTACCAAAATTGGAAAGATATACTACTTCCTTACCTTCAAAAACTCCCTTGAAATTACCTAAAACTTACATCCAAATTCAGTAAAAAATACCCAGCAATTGTGTAAACAATTGCCTAAAAAATACATCCAAATTCAAAAAAATACCCGGTGATTGTGTAAACAATTATCTTAAACTTACATGCAAATTCAGTAAAAAATACCCAGTCATTGTGTAAACAATCACCTTAAACCTACATTCAAATTCAGTAAAAAATACCTAGTCATTTTGTAAATATTTACTAAAAAATTAAGCAAAATGTCCCATAATATTGTGGGTTTTTTACATAACATGTGGTAAAATATTACACATCATTTACGTTAAAAAAATGCGTAACTAGTTAAGTAAAATTTATACCTAGCCACTGTGCAAAATAAATACCTAGTAAAATTGCATTTTTATACATAATAGTTTGGTTTTTTTTACCAAACAGAGTTTATGTAAAATTTTACCAAATTGTTTTGGTGTTCTATACGTACTTCAAAATTATGTAAAATGTTACAGAACTTAGGTAAAAAATGCTGTGAGTGTAGCTTAGTTATATATAGAGGGTAACAAAATACATGAAAATATACATAAATGTAGTTGTAGTGGTTTGACTATTACAAGATTAGAACACTTGAATTATTTTACTTGATCTAAGATATTAAGTATGAATATGCTAATTAGTGAAAGGTATTTCACAGCTGGTTTAATAGAAATAATACTCATAATATAATTACAAAAGGTTTCCTTGTTTTAACTATAATTTATGAGATTATGGTAATTTATATATTTACAAGGTATTCCAATGATATCAATAAGTGATAATTAATGTTAAAAGTGAATATCTGAAATAAATTGTAGCTTCAGGTTTTCAAATCCATGTTTCAATAATTAAAAAAACAGCATTTTGCCCTATACAGACCGACCCTGGAACACATTCACCCCACCCGCCGACTCACCCCTACTCCCCACCATACCATGGATTTCACTCTGGTAAATACAGTAGCTAGACATCAAGGTATTTTATAAACATCTGGGCATTGAAGCGCATTATATTCAAACAAACACAGAGTCCTCCCAGATGCCTCAGGTAAACCACAAGCAAATAACCTTTTGTCAGTGCAGATTAAATGGTTTGATGCTCAACAATACACCAGTGTTAAGCATGCTTTAAAGCCCCAACTAAAAAATCCTCGTTTCCCATGGAAATGGAGTGATCACCAGAACATGATGTGTACAGAGTAATTTGTAGTGACAGTTCACCATATCATTATGTAATGCAGTGCTACCCAACAAGGACACATCTAGGTTTATTCAAAAGCAAGCACTATTTTTCGCGGCATTTAATGTTCGTGATGCAGAAGAACCCACATTTTTCATCATGAAATGTTTACAAATGTACACATTTCTAATAATGTCTAATAAGAAAACTAAAAGCTTGTGAGCATGACAATTTCACTAATCCTAGCCAGTCGCGAAGTTTTTCATACACATATATATTTCATGCAAACCTTGACCATGTTTTAGGACACAGTTGACACTCTGAGCTTTTCAGTAGTATCTGAGACCACAATTGTAATGTGTTTAACATCTGGATTTTTTGGTTGGGCCTTTAAGTAACCAAAACATATTGGGGAGAGATAGGTATATGAATTCCTACAGTACCAAGGGTTTTATGTAGCAATAATTAATGTGTGATTTTACCCGACGTGTACTGGTAATGAATAACTCTGCTGTCATGAGTAAAATCAAAGTTTTTCCCTCCAGAAATACTTTTGACCAATGAGGGCAAACCTTATTGATTTTCTAATGGATCAGGCAATGATCAGTGTTATGTCACATCACAACACTGTCACTGGACCCACGATCATTGAAATGACAATAACTCCGCTCCGCAACATCGTATCTCAACGATCGAGGTGTCAAAATACGCAGAACAAAAATATGTACTTGGATATTTGCTTCGATTAATGCATACCCTTTACTGGGGATGCACGGTAACCCCCGTATATACCCAACTACAGTACAGCTCGAAATAGAATGGACACTGACATTGCAATGACATTGCACTGATATTGCAATGACATTGCAATGACGCCTTGAGATGTTTCCTCAAATCGGATCATGTGACTTCAGGTCACGTGATACGTAAGCGCCGGGTTTGCCCATTTTTTTCTTAAATAAACTCAAAGGGTATTAGGTCTTTGTTATAAACACAAAGCACAAAGAAAAACAAATCACCTCGAGAGGAACTGTAGCAACTTCAAGTCGGTTAGGTATTATCTGACTTTTTCAACTTCCGCAAAATGTGATATTTGAACATGGCAACAGGGTATCAATCTGGCAACACTGACTTTTTAAAATCGGTTGTTTGTTAGACCAAAGATAGAACAACTCATTCATGAAGTCAGTTTGGGCAAAAATTCTACCACCTTGGTGTAGGGTTCTGCCAAACTTTTTACTTTTTTCGTTGCTGAAATCAGTATAATTAGGAGGAATTTCCCCTAAAATGAGCAAAAACAAGATAGGCCCGTTACCATGGGAACAGAGGGTTGCTGATTTGTTTAATACCATATATTTACATAAACTACTAAATGTCTTTCACCTCCCAAACTTTAGGCAAAATCCAAGAGATGGCGTGTCCAAAAGTTTGTCAACTTAGAAACAAGTCGCTCTTAAAAACTAATATATATATAGCCGCGTGGAAAGTGTTAATGTTTCAATCAAGTTAAAACTTGTTGGTTCACGTCTTGTCAGTCCGGATATAGAAACGAAAAATCCATACGGCAGATGCTCGATGCTCAATTCTATTAATCTGTTTCGTTTTGTTTCGTTTCGCAAAATAAACACTTCAAAAGAAGTAAGTTCCCCTTTAGGGTTTCCCTTATATTTTCAAAAATATACATTGGGTTGAAATGGGTTTTCTGTCAAATTGTTGAGGTTCATACCAATACTTGACCAAAATTTCAAATCAACAGGTTCTGTCATGCTTGAGTGAGCTTGTATTGAATGACAGAATGTCCCATTTCAAAAGTTGTTAAAATAATGTTTAGTAGTGTGTGTATCCATCACGTTGGTGTATCAATTGACGACATCGATTTTTCATAGTGTTGATGAGGCGCGCTACTCGATATGGAAGTCCAACTCTTGTTGTACCAGAATTTTAACCCAAGAACAACGCGGATACACCCGCTACTAAACATTATTTTAGCAACTTTTGAAATGGGACATTCCGTCATTCAATACGTGCTCACTCGAGCCTGACAGAACCTGTTGATTTGAAATTTTGGTCAAGTATTGGTATGAAGCCCATAATCATTTGACTAAAAACCCCATTTCATTCCAATGTATTGTTTTGGAAACCCTAAAGGGGAACTTACTTCTTTTGAAGTGTTTATAATAAGCCAGTGTGGGTTATTACAAAATGCGAAACAGGTTCATAATAAACATCCATATTACGTTTTTTATCATTGCCAACGGGAATGGATAAGAAATAAGAAGACGTATAGAAGTAATACTTTCCACAGGTAGGCGTCTGCAATTAACGATTGTTCGGTGAAATAACAAACAAGAAATTAATGGCAACGACGTCGACCGATAACACTTATGGTATTCGAATGCCAACCCCTTGTAGTGTTTTTGTACAGTACACGTCATTACATCGTATGATGTGTAACTGATTGTCTTTACTGGACATCGAACGCCTTTGAATATGAACTCTATGGAGTTATGTTTATAACGGTATGTTTAATAGTACATCTGATTTATCACAAAATTATCATAAGGCTGCGTGTAAATGGCGGGAAGGTTATTTTTTATTTTTTTATTTTACAGTATAGAGTCGCCTTAAAAATCTGTTTCGTTTCGTTTCGTTTCATTTCGTTTCGTTTCGTTTCGTTTCGCAAAATATAATAAGCCCTTTATGGAGAGTTGAGTATCTCCAATGCGAGTGGATAACTTGAAGTGATGGGTTACTTGATAGCTCAAGCATATCACAACAGGGGTTGAACTACATTTTTGAAATTATGGACAAACGTTTAGATCCCAGATAGACTGTACTAGTATCGTCCGATACTGGAACACCCAGTATCGTTACAAAGTCAGTGTTCCGGTATCGCGCGATACTGGCATATATAAAAAGTGCCAGTATCGGGCGATACTGGAACATAATTATGTACCAGTATCGTTCAATACTGGGACAAATCTCACTGGTATAATGTGTACCAGTATCGCTCGCTACTGGAACACAATTTGGTGTTCCAGTATCGGTCATACCAGATACTGGCATCGTACCAGATACTGGCAACTTTTATGTTCCAGTATTGATCGATACTGGTATACCAGTATCTGGGACCTAAAGTACACTTTTCCCCGAAATTATACGCAATCTTAATCATGTAAATCCCTATGGGCGAGTATGCCCCCATCATAAAAGGTTCCCATAGCACAACAAGTACATTGACCCGGTTATCACGCGTGTCCCACATACAATGACGGGTTTATAACTGCACCAAATCCATAATCAATCCTATACATATCTAATAGTAATTACACTAAAATCTTATGTACGAATAATGTTAGAAAAAAATCAGTACAAAATCGATAATAATCTACCTACTAAAAATGTTGATACAATTAAAATTCAATTTTACATTGAAACCAAGTGAGATTCAAAATGTATGGCTATTGGTGTCCAGTGTCGTCTGGAGGCTGAATGTTGCTGTTGACGTCATCCGTCGTCAGATCGATTCTATACGCTTCCATCACGTGACAATTTAGTGTCCACTTCATATCCCGGATTAGTCACATTAGGGCGCTTTTCCTTGGCAGACTTTCTCGGCCAAATTATCTGCGCCATGTTAAGGAAGGGATTTTCTACGGCCAAATAGAGCAAGAGGGCAGCCCCATACGAGAGCACGGTGCTGGCGGCAAACAGAAAGACCTGTATTGGCAAAATTACGTCGACATTTATTAAATTCAATTAGATTCATACCTTTAAATCCGACGCCTCTATAGTACAAAGGCTCTTTAGTCCGACCATGTAAATTCACCATTCGATAGTCCGAATCAGATAAAAGGTTCTTTAATCCGAAAATAGAGTTCTTTATAACGAAGGTTCTCTTTTCCGAAAATAAAACAGTGTTAAAGTCCGACGGTTCTATAGTCCGAAAATGAAATAGGTTCTATAATCCGATTTTGTTCAATGGTAAAAAAAAAATCTTTAGTCCAAAAATAAGTTCTTCAATCCGAATGAATATTCTGAAAGGTTATAGTCCAAAATCTGATAAAGTTAAAAAAGGATCTCTAGTCTGAATTTAAAAAGGTTATTTTTAAAAGGTTCTATAGTCCAATAAGGGTTTCACGGTTCTTTTATCCGAATTTTTGAAAAGGTTCTTTAGTCCAAAAATTGAGGACCCTAGATATAAAAGGGGGTTAAGTCACATTGAGAAAAATGAAGAAAAAAAACCCTGGGTTTCATTGTGTCCATGTGTGGACTTGACCCACTTGGGTTGTACCTCCCATGGACTCTTACATAGATTTACCACATGACTTAACTGTAACATTTGAACAGAGGGTGCAGAGATCCTCCTTGTAGCAGAAAATCATACTTAACTACAATTTCACAAGATTGTGACTTAACCCCCTTTTAGATCTAGGGTCCTCAATTTAAATAGCGTATTTTGCAGTTGTCCCACTAGAGATAACATTTTGATAACTCAAAAACCTTCTTCATGTCGTTCCAGTAGCCATTTTATTAAGCTTGAGTAATTTAACATGGAAACTAATTCGCGTCAAACGCGCAAAAACGGTCCAGAAAGGAGTTCCTGAAACCATCTTGTTAAGCATGCATCATTTAACATTACAACTGATTCGCGCGGAGCGCGCAACAGTGGCTATTCTAGCACTAAAAAGGACAAGATAAACGTCCCTGAAGCCAACTGGTTAAGCTTGAATAACATTTAACAAGGTAAATAATTCGCGCAAAGCCCCAAAAAATGCTATTTTAGCACTCAAAAGGTCGAGAAAAACGTTCATGAAACAATCTAGTTAAGCATGAATAATAACAATGAAACTAATTAGAAAGCAAACCATTTGGATAAACACTCCAGGGTCGAGTTGGGTCTGAACAATATATTGCTAGCTACCCATATAATATCCTGCACACACAACTCCACATGCCTATGCTTCGCGGGATTTATATAAAAAACAAGATTACATACATACAAACTAATTACATATAATACTGATTATGAACGAATTAATGAATACAAAAAATTGAATGAATGAAATGATCGAGTGAACGAAGGAGTGAAGGAACGAACGAACGAGCGAATAAACAAACGTACGAACAATAATGAAAAAACAAACAAAAATAGATAAATAAATAAATATACTAATAAATATATGAAAAGGTGAATAGGTAAATCAATGAATTGGTGAATAAATACATAAATACATAAATATATAAAAAAAACAAAAATAAATAGAAGAAAAACAAGTTTGCGTGAAACGCGCAAAAACGGTCAAAAAAGGTGTTCAATGAACCCGTTTAAAGATTTGGATTAAAGAACCTTTTTTTAGATTCGGATTAAAGAAGCTTATTCAATATTCGGACTAAACAACCTTTTTAAGTATTCGGATTACCGAACTTTTTTCAATAATCGGAGTATGGAATACGATCATAGTATTCGGACACAAGAATCGTGTTTCATGTTCGGATTATAGAACCTTTTTTCATCTTCGGACTATAGAACCTTCGTAATATAGAACCTTTTCATTTTCGGACTATAGAACCATCGTCCTATAGAACCTACATTTTGTTCGGACTATAGAGGCGTCGAATTATAGAACCTTCGGACTATCGAACCGTCGGACTATCGATATATCACCAAAACATAAATGTAGGCTTTGATCTATTATATTATCAAATGTATTCTGGAGATAATAAAATCAATTGCGGCTTAATTTCCTTCTTTTCAAACACACAGAATTGGCCTTAATTTGCGTCTTAATCAGTATCAAACAAATACAACGATTGTTGGTAATTGCCCATGACATTTGCATTAGCTATCATACGCCCGGCCAAATCGTTACCGAGTACAGTTTTTTTAAAGTCTTTGGCATGTCGTGTTAACTGTTAACCCTACCAAATGGCCGAAACTATATACAAGACGACTGTCGTGTAGCGTATTTGCGCAGACTATATACACGACAGTTGTTAACACATGCGCAGATGCAAATTGGGAATGAAAGACTGTCGTGTAGCGAAATTGCACGGACTATGTACACGACGGTCTTCAACCCGAATGAAAATCGATAGATACATGACGACAGACAGTCGTGCAGCAAAATCGATGAAATCAATGTACCATGCAATCAAGTAATCAAGCAATCAACCAATCAAGCAAACATTATTTGCTTTAAAACTAATCTTCCCGATACCAATTTAAAAGTACGATACAGGGTGAGTCAGAAAGAAGTTTACCCGGATTGGTGATGTTTTAAAAAACAAACAAATGACACTCGAGAGTTCAGTAAAGCATATACTTAACAAGCATTCTCTCCTGCTTATTAGGAAAAAAGAATGACACAAATTGATCATTGCTAAAAGGAGTTATGCCTATTTTAATAAAGGTACTCATTTTGCAAGCTGTCCACTGAATACTTGAAAAAACAAATGTAAAGTCTAGTAGTTTGAATTCGACCGGGAGGTTACGCTGGAATTCACTGAGGTCAGGAGTTATTTAGAAGTAACACAATTGAAATTGAGATATTTAACATTTAGATAATGTACTTACAATCTCCCAATTTGACAAGTGCAAAGCCACTTTGTATGATTGCAGGTACGTCGACATAACGACCGGATGTATGAGATATGCACAGTACGTCAGTTGACTTAGAGGAATCCAACCACGCCATGAGAAGAAATCACTGATTGGTCCTGTAAGGATGTTTATGAACGAAAAATGAAAGAAAGAAAGCCATTGGTTGACCGAGTGGAATCAAAATTCGCCACGAGAGTGAATGAAAGTCAATGTTATTTATCATATATATTTTTTAATATCATCGTTTAAAAAAGAACGCTCTCAAACAGGGCGCGATGATGATCCGCCGCACTAAGCGACCGGAATAAAAGGCTACGTGTAATGAGTTCGGACATTATTTGTATTAATTAACCTGTATGTGAACATTACCTGCTAAAGCTTGAACGATCATGGCTGTTTGCTTTTACAGATAGTGTAAACATGTCACACTACTTTTATCAGTGGTCCAAACGTGTCCACAAGCAGGTGAGACCAGAAAAGACATGCATTGCACAGATAGGTATACATTATTCTAAGATGTTAGGCAATCGAGAATTTGAGGCTATATATACATGTATATATTGTGCACAGCTTTCTGTGCGCGAGTATTTCGGAATGACTCCTGAATAAGATCGACGGCGATGACACTTTCACACATGTTCACTAACATATAGGCCTATGTGGGCAATTCTTTTTAAAATGACGTCGTATCGACGTTGTACCAACGTTAAAAAGGAATTGGGGCAACGTCGATCTAACGTCTTTTTAACCAAAATGCCCGGAATTGCAACATTGGGGCAACGTCGATCTAACGTCTTTATAACAAAAATGCCCGGAATTGCGGCAACATTGGGGCAACGTCAATGCCCGGAATTGCAACATTGGGGCAACGTCGATCTAACGTCTTTTTAACAAAAATGCCCGGAATTGCAACATTGGGGCAACGTCGATCTAACGTCTTTTTAGCAAAAATGCCCACTGGGTATGAATTAAAACATGAACACGTTTGGATCCCATAAATCGTTAATAGACTACGAAGACTCTTTAGACTGTCGCCATCTGACTCTTAGTAGGAGCCCCATACCTCAAGTTTAGGAGTTGACCCATGACCTCCAAACATACTCTTAAATGTACACTTTTATTACAGCTACACATCTTATCGCCAAGACTTATGAGTCCTGCTCTTGAGATTCTCGTGCACACTTATGCTATGGCTATGATCATAATTATTTCCCTATGTATTCACATAGCGGATATGAAATAATAGAACCAATGGTAAGGGTAGGGGTAGTATTTGACCATAAAAGTCAAGAAAATGTCAACTTTACTTATTATTATTGTGTATATTTATTTTCATAAAAAGAACTACTTGACTCGTTATAATAGCTATTTATATTGTACTGTCACGGATAACGGTCA
Organism: Ophiura sarsii; assembly: GCA_035610835.1. Lineage (NCBI taxonomy): Eukaryota > Metazoa > Echinodermata > Ophiuroidea > Amphilepidida > Ophiuridae > Ophiura > Ophiura sarsii. The sequence continues at coordinate 53,920,988 of CM069457.1, read as the reverse complement.
CAAACTTGATGGAACATTGGGAAAGTTTAAAAATATCAGATGCATGGAACGTTCTCAATCTGTGATTTTGTTTCCAAAAGAAATGCTTTGATTGTCAAATTTCATTCATAACCATTAAACTAAATATTGTATAAGTTACAGAGCAATGTGTATTCTAATGACTTCAAAACTAGATTTTGAAATAAGTTGTCCTGGTACTAGGACAGATTTTGTTCGACTACTTTTCTGTTTCGTTCGTAAATCGAATCATATGGATTGACATCGTGATTCGCTGTTTACAGTGATTCTGGTTACGACCGCAACTATAAAGTAAACACTCCCGAATGGAATGCTTTATGATGACAATTGAAACAAATGTGAACAATACCTTATTTGGAAGCCGATTTCCATTTCAATTCAGTACATTTCAGGGAATTTGTTTACCGGAAAATAAAGTCGAAATAGATAAACGAATCCGAGAAAGTCTTTCCCGATAGTCAAACTTCATTATAAGAGAAAAATATTTGTAAACATTTGAAAAGATTACATAATATTGCTTTAAATATCATGCTCTTTTTCAGATTGAAGCATTTGCTACCTCTGACATTTGTGACCTGGCATTTCAAAACAAGCGTAAAGTCGCGGCGAAGATGTTGCTGAATTGAGGCGCAGCATAGCATGTTATTGATTTGCCGTTTAAATTGTTGTTGGTATGGACCCAAGGTCCCTTCTATTATAGGGGAATTATTATAGATGACAGTATGTATACGGCCATGTGTTTTGAACTCGACACCCTTCCCGTTGCATGTCCAGGTTTTTATATTTTACACCATCTGAGATTCGAATTAGCATATCGCAATAACTACTTGTTTTACCCCATAAAAAGTATATATTTTCTGAAAGGAAATCTCACAAGAAAACCAAATATGCTATTGGGATTTAGATAGGACCTACTACTAACATGTTGTGATTAAGAATATTAAAAAAATATCGATTTTTTTCATATTTTGATTTTAGCTCAATAATATTTTTATACCTATACCAATCATAATTTTACTGTGCATATTATGGTGTGATTAAGACTATTAAAAAAATATCGATTTTTTTTCATATTTTGATTTTAGCTCAATAATATTTTTATACCTATACCAATCATAATTTTACTGTGCATATTAGTTCCTCATGCAATTACCCATCGGAACATAAAGGTTGTCAAGGGTAACTTGTTGAAATATACTATATCGGGAAGTGAATGGGCACAAACGTTTAAATTTCATATTTATCAGAGTTTACAAGTATATTATTTTGGGTATGCACCATATCTTGATTTAAACGCCATTTTTGAATTCCCCTATTTGAGAGCTTTCCAAAAATGTATAATTGTGCTATAATCGGTTGTATACTTCTTTGTTATAGTCATGTATGTAAAACCGATGAAATAGGGCAAGTTCACTGTGTAGCGAATAGGGAGAAAGCCAAGAACGGTGTACAATTGGATTACAATTGTTACATAATAGTTGACGCGTTTGTTGAAACAGAAACTTATAGAATATAAAACAATCTATAAAATGAGAGCAAAATCATGTTTGTACCATACAGGGATCAGGAGTATTGTTAATTGAACGTAGAATTTGGAACATTTTCTATATTCCCCATAGATATTGTACACTGCGCCACCGCCACCGCCGCCACCGCCACCGCCACCACCCCTGACTTTCGAAATATAATCAATCATATCTCAGCTAAATATTTATGGAAATTACTTGATTTATTCACACAATGTAGCTAGATAAATAGGCTTTCGAATGACATCTAAACCATAGCTGTACCACATTTAGTTGTTAAGTTAATAGAGAGAGATGGACGATTGCAACGCCACCACCCTTTTATGGCCATACTTATTTTAAGAGTATTACAAGCCATGCCAGGCTATTTACTTTATAATCCCGCTATAAATAGAAGGGCTTGGTCCATACTAACAACAAATGGCAAACATCAATAACATGCTATCCTAGCTCAATTCAGCAACATCTTCGCCGCGACTTTACGCTCATTTCATGGTGCCAGGTCACATTGGTAGTTGTGAATATTTTGGAACATTTTGTGCTAGGATTTATGGGTTGCACACTTGCCTTATATTATTTTCAGGGATTCCTGAACGCGAATATTTCTGAAAGAGCCGTGATAAAACCTACCTCCATATCCGAAGTAGCAAGCAAATACAACCCATGATACTATAAGTCCCCATGTAAATGATGACAATCCAGAGTAGAAAATGTTGGCAATAGTAATCATCCCTGATCCGTAGTGTTGTATCAACGATAGGTTGGATCCATAGATGATTAGCAAAAATACTATGGCAGCAATAAACCACACAGCGACGGCTAAAACCTTTAAAATAATACAAGTACAAGTACAAGTACAAGTACAAGTACAAGTACAAGTACAAGTACAGGTTCAAGTACAAGTACATGTACAGGTACAGTTACAGTTACAGTTACAGTTACAGGTACAGGTACAGTTACATGTACAGGTACACGATAAAGTACAAGTACAGGTACAGGTACAAGTACAGGTACAAGATCAAGTACAAATACAGGTACAGGTACAAGTACAAGTACAAGTACAAGTACAAGTACAAGTACAAGTACAAGTACAAGTACAAGTACAAGTACAAGTACAAGTACAAGTACAAGTACAAGTACAAATACAAGTACAAGTACAAGTACAAGTAGAGGTACAGGTACAGGTACAGATACAGGTACAAGTACAAATACAAGTACAAATACAGGTACACATACAGGTACACATACAGGTACAGGTACAAGTACAAGTACAAATACAGGTACAAGTACAAGTTCATGTACAAGTCAGTGAAACGATACAGACATGGACACAGGCAGAGACAGAGACACCAACACAGACCCCCCTCCCCTACTCCTAAACAGGGTGATGGGGCAGTTTCCTTTATGAGCACAGCCGTTCATCTTTTGAAACGCATTGTTAAATGTTGGGGCCAGGGTGATTTGGTGTTCTCAGCACTACTGTGTGGTACATAAACACATGGACACATTAAAACAATCACTGTCACCGAGTTGGCGAGGGGACAAAACAGGAACAATAATTCCCTTTTATTCTTTAGATGTCTTTGGATAGTGAATTATAGAGCGCGGTATTTTGCATTAGAGGACAGTATAAATGGATTATATATATAAAAGCCCTTGTTTCTCGGACGGAAGCCCTTTCGCATAACAACACTGACCTTACAATGAAATGTAATGGGGTTTTTCAACAAATTACCCACATTGCTAGAAACTACTACCAACATACTATATATTGCCGGTTATAACTAATTTTTGAAAAAAAGTGGTCGTTTGCAAGTCAGCTCTTCATATACTTTACTGTACCCAACCCACTACCTTGCTTGCTCCGCGGTACCACGTCTCCTACTTCACCGGTCCTAAGTCACTGAAATTACGTAATTCACGTTCACACAAATCCTAAAGTGTTCTTTCATTTTCCCGTTTCCTTCCATTTGTATAATTATTCCTATCATCCCTTTCTTTTCCTTTTCCCCTTTCCCCTTTCTTTTCCTATCTTCCCTTTTCTACACCCCTTCAATGTGCCTGTTTTTAGCCCGTTATAGTCTGACCTGGCCTTCCAGACAACGCCATAAGATCGTACCCCCCCATGAGATACGCTACTCGATAGGGAGTTGTACTATTATTTACCTTGGATACGCTGGGTTTAAGCTTCCCGTGGCTCTGCATCAACTGACCCATAATCATGCCGAGGAGGTATACGGGTATTCGAATGTACGGTTTATGATATAAATCCATATAACGCAATATTTTACGCCGAACTTCTTCTCTATAAGGGATAAAAAAAACACAAATACATCTTTCGTACGATGCCCTTTTTATAGGGTTGGACAGATATGTTTGTAGCAAACACAATCCATGCACTAACACACGACCGCATCATACCCATACACACAACGAAACGATTACTATATTAAATAATGTCATTAATCGTGATCAATTACAACAACAAAACTGAGTAAATTATAAGAACAGTAGTAGTGATGTAGTTAATAATGCAGTGTGTTCCAAATATTCGGTCCAAATTCGGTTAGCTGATCACTTTGTGTTAACACTTTCCAAGCGGGAGTCGTCTGCAGACGACATTTCCAAAATGTCACCAATTGTTACAAACATGTCAATAGTATTTAATTGTATCGCCATTAACACAAGTACAATACAAACATGCCTAGTATTGGTTCAGTAATCCTAGAGATAGACTTTCTAAATTTGGGAACGGTTTTTGACAAATCCGTTTTGAATATTGTATATAACACTGATAGACGCGTTTAAAGTCTGACTATTCTGCTTTTAATGAAGTATTAGTGATGGAGTCGCCAAATACTTAAACATGGCTGCCACTGCTAGAATTTCAGAAGAGAATGGCCAAAATAGAGATATTTCAAATTACCTCATCAAAATCTCCAATGTGAATAAGAGGAGGATTTTGTTCATGCTTGCACTGAAAAGTCCTAGTCTTTGCAAAACAGACTATTCCAAAACGATTGCATCCATCGATAAACAGACCTTTTCACTATCCACGCGGCTATACAAAACAGATTTTTCAGAACGATGTTCCAATTTTCAAATACTATCTCTGGGATTACTGAACCAATACTAGGCATGTTTGTACCTATTTTAATGCATTTTTCATGGTGATTCCAAATAATCATAATGATATTTAATGATATGGTAATGATATTCAATACATTTGACATTCATAAAACATGTTGTGAACGTTTGTAATGTCGTCTGCAGAGACGCCTGCAAGTGGCCGTTTGTTTAACGCTTTCCACGCGGCAGGCGGCTGCAGACGACATTCCGAAATTTCACAAAATGTTTCAAAAATGTCAAAATTATTGATTTCTATTACTATATTTGGAATCACCATGAGAAATGCATTGAATTAAGTACAAACATGCCTAGTATTGGTTCAGTAATCCTTTAAATAGACTCTGAAAATTACGAAAAGGTTTCTGAAAATTCTGTTTTGTTGTGGTAAAATGTATAGCCGCGTGGAAAGTGTTAATACTATTTGCACCATTGAAAGCAATGAACTGTATGCCATCATCTTCTTGATGATAGCCAACATAATGCATAACTGTAACTGTAATAATTCTATTTCATTTTTGCGATACTATGGTGTTGATCTAGGTCCATACACTCTTCATCTTTAACAATTTTAGTATCGAAGTGATTACGTGAGGTCACCCAAGGTCGCTGGTTCACATAGCCACGGGATAACGGCGATCCAAACATGGCGGCCATCAGTGCGTAACTAGACTTTTTCATTTGGGGAGGCAAGAAGGGGCAGTGACTTGAAATGGTGGGGGGGGCTCCTAAGATTTTTTTGAGTCAAGAGATGCGCGCGTAGCGTGCGAAAAATTTCGACTTTACAGCTTTTTTTTGGACGATTGAGCTACATTTTGGCTCTCAACAAGCTCGTACGAAAGAATATTTCATTTTGGGAAGACATATCCGCGAATTTTTTTCATATGTGTACTTTTGACCATCATAATTCCATGATTCCTTTCGTCAAATGAACCGTCAGTGCCAATCTCAACCGACACGATGTCATTATTGGGGGGGGGGGGATTTGGTGTGTACTTTGTTTGTAAATTTCATTTACAGCCGTACTTGATTTCATTTGGGGGCAAGCGGGGGGGGGGGGGCAAGGGTTTCCAAGTGGGGGGGGGGGGCTCCCGCCCCCTGCCCCCCGCTGGTTACGCCACTGCGGCCATTCGGTACGGACTTGTGAGTCAGTGATGGCTTGTCATAATTTCACGGCCAAAACATCTCATATCTACGTTTTTAAACACGTTGTATGTAACATTAATATATTCCCCAGATTTACTTTTACATTTGCTAGTTGTTAATACATTGGAGTATTTATCAATTTGAATAAAATATATAATACCGCCGCGGCAAAATGATGCAGTTTTCGGCATGAACCATTTTGCGCTACAGGCCGGTAAAGTTACTATACATTAGAATATGATGGGAATGTCAATTTTGAAATATTGGTGAAAATAAAAAAAACTTTGAAGCCTTTTCGATCCATAGTTTAAATAGTTCGATATAATCTAGTTCATAACGTGTGTCACAATTGTTATTTTGCTCTTTTCCTACTTTGCGGAGAAATAACCTTAGTCGGATAAATGGTTCTAATTATTTTCCAGTTTAATGTCATGAGACGTGCTTCTTTAATTGCCCTATATTATTTCTCCAAATCTCCATTCATAATGAATTTGATCCATTCTTTCTATAATGTGTTCGCGGAGATGTATCCAAATGAATGTAATGCACGAACACCTATGCATGCATGCGCGTGATAATTCACGATTGACCAATAAGGATCTAAAATGTATAAACAAAAGTATTTACCCAAAACCTCCATTCCATCCAGCGCCATATTCTTCCACATAACTAAATTGATGTTCCAAACTAGCCCGATGTTCAATGCAAAACTGGCAAGGCAAGTCATAAATATGCAGACCAGTCCAATGTTCCTGCGTCTGAGAAAGGAAGCAGTAAACAGGTTAATGGCTCGGAATACTCCACAACTCTCCACCGCTAAGCGCAAACGCTGACCACCGATCAGGCTGCGTAATTTTGTTGTGGCGGAGCTACTACGCATGTGTAAGAGCGCAAAGAGTTCGACCGTTGTGGAGTATGCTGAGCGCTTAAGATGAAAAAAGATGGCACTTACTTAAGAAGAAAAAGTGAGTCAATAAAAAATACAAAACCTCTCTAGTATTAAGGAATGAGATAGGTAGTGTGATTAAGGTCATGTGCAATACGTTGGGATCCCTTACAGTTATGTGACACATGCGAAACCTGGACAAATCACGCCGCTTTTGCTTCAAACATTTACAGCCTTTCAACATGTACATGGGAGTGTGGAACAGTTTGCAGTTTCTGAGAGCATGATATACGTCATTTAATTCATATCATACCTCCTGAATGTAAAGGGCTTATCAGACTCTACAACGCTCCAACGCTGAGCGCAAGCGTTGAACCACCTTCGACCAATCAGGATGGCGTCATTTAGTTATGGTATAGAGGTACTACGCATGTATGAGAGCGCAAAGAGTTCGAGCGTTGTGGACTCTGGCGCATGACCACAAGAGTTACCAGACCGGTAGATTTGAGGAGAAGGTTTTGATGAAATCCTTTGAAAACAGTCTGGAATTCTAGGCCGTGAGTATTGAAAACATTTTCGAATTCCTCTTTCGTGTAGGGGTGCGTGTACGTGGGGGTGTACGTGTACCTGTACTTGTGTTTCTATTGGGGTGCATTTATTTATTTATGGAATAGCCCGTTAAGCGATTATGATGTTATTTTAGTGCCGCTCTATTTTCATGTCAAGCCATACTGTGGGGATCACACACTAACGACATGTGGGTTTCTATCTATGTCTGTATTGTCTAGTCTTGTATTGTCTTGTCTCTCTTGTATTCACGTCACATTGATATATTGTATTGTCTTTATACAATTTTGTGTAAACGTGTTAGCCTTTCAAGTGTATTTTGATATGAAATGTTTGTATGTTGCACACCGTACACAATAATGATTGAAATGACATGCAGACCTGAATAGGATAAGTTGTGTACATGTACACTTCAGTTGTTTATAAACGTGTTACTTTTGGCACCGGCTTCTTGTACATTTGAAATAAAAATAGGTGAGAGTAATTAAAATACTAATAATCAGATTAACCAATATTTAGCCCTGGTCTATAATAAGCCAAGTGAAAATTCTGAAATATTTAATATATACTAAGGCCAAACAAATGTAATACTTTAATTCTTTTGATGAGCTCACGTATAGTATTATGAGCAAACTTGGATGGAGCATTGCTGGGCTAGTGTTACGTAATCATTCATCCATGCGGATATTAGGTTTACCATATCAAACAAGCCATTTTTTTTAGAAACTCTTCCAAATCTTCAAAGTCGTATCTGAAGAATTACTGCTTATAAACCAATACTTAGTATGTGTGTACATATTGTAATGCATTTCTCATGGTTATACCAAATACAGTTTGTAAAATACATTGACTGCAAGGTGGACGTTCTGATGTAGTGTATTGATAGTCTCGATAGTTCTCTTTTTAATGTATTTTGGATAGGCCCTTTTGCTTGTAAAGCGCCCAGGGGCCCATGTTTTGGCGCTGTATACGAGGGGTATCAACAAGTTTTAGAATCACCCAGAAGTATTGAAGGAGCCAGAAACTTCATTTTTATATGTGATCCTTCAGACATCTTTACAAAGTCCCTGTGCAAAGTCACACATTTCTCCTACTATTTATTACCTATCCACAGACCGCCATTGTAGAGATCCTCAGATTGACCGCCATTGTTTGATTCTCAGATTGCCTCAGATTATGTTATTCCCCTAACAGCAACAAATTGTGTAAAGTGTTGAAAGGAAGGGTCAAACGTCATGTAGGAGTCATTAGAGGTTAATCTGTGCATGTACACCCCATGTTACCCATAAGATTATTGTCACCAAGCTTGTTTGTTTTGAATGACCTTTGACCCCTTTTTGTAAAACTTTAAACTATTAAAGGTATATGTTCCGATCACTTTTTGGGGGCCTATGATTTTTTTTTCACATCAAGATGTTAGGGTCCAAAAATGTTCCATTTGGAAATTATAGGCCAAAATGTGGTGAATTACTGCCAAAGGTGGTTAACCACCAACCAGTCTGTGTATGCTCAATGGGCACATGTCTTTTGACCTCGTGCTTCTAAAATAGAACCATTGAGTTATGCAACTCAAACTTTGGAATGCGACAATTTTAAGGATGACCTTTCATGTAAAATAGAAAACATCAAGTTGAAAATCGGGTCAGCAATCGGAACATCTACCTTTAATTGCTGTTTAGGGAATAACACAATCTGAGGCAATCTGAGAAACAATCAGTGGCGGTCAATCTGAGGATCTCTACAATGGTGGTCTTGGACAGGTTATAAATAGTGGGAGAAATGTGTAACTTTGCACAGGATGGACAGGTTATAAATAGTGGGAGAAATGTGTAACTTTGCACAGGGACTTTGTAAAGATGTCTGAATGGTCACATATCAAAATGAGATTTCTGGCTCCTTCACTCCTGGGTGATTTCTAACACTTTTTGATACCCCCCTCGTAAATACGTTATTATTATTTATTAGTATTTATTATGGTGATAACATTCAAATGAATAATTTTTACATTTTGAAACTGTCAATAATTTCATATGAAAATTCGATACCCCCCATCTTTACACCTATATAGTAACTTACTTGTATAGAAGAATGATGAAGATTGGACTGATGATGTAAAACTGCATGTCGATTGCCACATACCAAGTGTGGCCTGCACACTGAAAATTAAGAATTTGAAATTATTTTAAAACATCGTTGCATGCATTCTGGACCGCGCGACTCATAGTGGGAAAGTATACCTTTATAATTGA
>CM069457.1:53831520-53911370 GCA_035610835.1 Ophiura sarsii | reverse complement strand
AAAGTAATTGTTACATGTTTTAATTAATACTTACGAGTTGATTTATTTGTCAGAAAATATTTCATGATAATCGCGGCGATATTGCTGGTATCATATTCATCAAACGGCTCAGTTGTAAAAGTATAACCTCTAGTATCAACACAATTCCTTGAGAATCAAAGATTCAAGAGCCAAACAGGTATGAGAGCTTCAGTGACGATTATAAATATATCATTAAACAGATCCACACGCGAATTTTGATTAATTTTCTTTTTTATTATATTCTCATTTATGCTTTAAACATCTGTACATACAACGTTATTCTCGTTCACATAAAAATACGTGTTTTAGTATTTGTTTATACTCTGGTGTATTTATTTCTAATTTGCGAGGGACAGAGAAGGGATTTGTGTTCAATTGTACAACAACTAAGTTGTCCTATGAGAGCTACTGTATCAAAAATTAGTCTAGTATAAATATTCTATTGTATAAACGATGTCACCTGTAACGTAACATCAGCTGTTGATGCTAGCCGATGTGCGTGCGAAATGACTGCCAAACAAAAGCGTGCATGACGATGCGAGCGCATGCCGGTGCGAGCGCATGCCGGTGCGAGCGCATGCCGTGCGAGCGCATGCCGGTGCGAGCGCATGCCGGTGCGAGCGCATGCCGGTGCGAGCGCATGCCGGTGCGAGCGCATGCCGGTGCGAGCGCATGCCGGTGCGAGCGCATGCCGGTGCGAGCGCATGCCGGTGCGAGCGCATGCCGGTGCGAGCGCATGCGGTGCGCATATTAAACACCATACACTAAACCAAACCAGTATAACATATTGAATGCCCTCGCGTGTGATAGTCCAAACTATATCACAAGGTTCAACATTTTATTTTTCCATTGCACGAGAGGCCGAGTGTAATAGTATAATCCAAATTAGACCGAGTTATATAGTTTTATTATTGCGCAAGCAAAAGGAATTTAATTTTTCTTTTATATCATGATATTACATCATTCTTTTCCAACCATAATTATAGTAAAAACTACCACATGGTTGAAATCAGGCCTATCATGATATAACAATCTACATCCAATAGCAGGTTCCTGAAAAATCTGTTTTGTGTATGGTAAAAATAACAGCCGCGTGGAAAGCGTTAAGGAAGTTACAATCTCAAATGTGATGTCAAGTACAATTTTCATTTTGGCATTCTGCGTTTCTACAACCGGACTCAGACGGGCACATTATTGATTAATGCTAGTGGTAGTGCTAATTCACCATTTGATGCCAATGTTGTTGGATAGTCGACCAGCCGCGTTGTTACGGTTGATAAATACAGCGTACACGTTTTACCTTTCATACTTTCCCCGTGTTGAAAAGAAATATGTGAAATTGAAAATCAGACTTGACCTTATATTTGGATTGTAACTTCCTCAATAATCAACAATTCCTAGAGTGCAATATCTCGAATTAAAGAGGATACATTTCTCAACAACGTTATAATTCCAAAAATGTATGTAAGAGTTATACTGTTAGAATTATCAGTACATTTATTACCTGGTCAGTTACTTATTGTGTTGACTGTACACGTAGACTATGCCGAACCCTACCTCTTTTGGTGGATTAAAATCGCGTCCTTGGTACCAACAGTCTAGCTGTTCTATTGGTATGACATTCGTTTTGGGACCGAAAGGTCTTGGGTTCAAATCCATTTACGGTCAGTAAGAATTCATCGTGCAAATCATTGTTCTCAAATAGGGACAACGTTTCTAAGTCAGAATACTTACGAATAGGCTTATTCGTGATAGCTTACTCATAGATAACACCAACATTCTGGCATCAGGTCTAAGAGAAAATTAGAGGCAATACGATCCTTATTTATTGAATCGGTTTTATAATACAGCTGAATTACAGTATTTGCAATTTCATCAATGTCATGTCAATAGTCAAATACAATTTCGTATAATTTGTTTTATTCTATTTTAAGTTCCATCTGCACCACGCGATACACGAGTACAGCGTGGATCTCAAGATGGTTCTATTGTGATATCATGGGACCCTCCTGATTCTTATTCAACAAATGGAAATATCATCTTCTATCACATCCGGTATTGGGAATCCAGTAAACCTGATCGAATAATTTACGATCGTGCTGGAGGCGATGCCGATATACTGACTTACACAATCGATGGACTGGCAAAGAATTCAACCTACAACATACAGGTATAAGTCTAAAGGCTATACTGCAAAACCAGTGCGTATTTATCGTACGTATACGTGACTTGTACGAAAAACTCATACGATCGGCACGAATAAAATCACCATAGGAACATGATACTAAATTGAACTGAGACCAATGCAAATATTATTTCTCTATTAGGCCAAAAAAACCAAAAACAAGTTTGTTTCCAGTAGTGCGCGCGCATTTCAATGAGATGCTTGATTCTTGCGCATTTATTTTTGTATAGAAACACGGGGACGAATATTGTTAGGACGCCATCTGTTGTCGAAATTGTGTCAGACATGTTTCCAGATGGCGATTGGCCACATACCTCAAACACGAAAGTGTAAATCCGCGGCGAATATCACATTTAAGTGAGCATAAGAGTAACAAAAATGCACACATTTGACTAAATAAAACCATTTCAAGTGAATCTCCACTTTGAATTTAAATTTAAAAAACAAACAAAAACGCATTACGCATTTGACTTTTCAGGCTTACTACTGGAAACTAAATTGTTGTTTTGTTGGCCTATTATTATGCAAATATTTCCATTAGCCTCAGTTCAATTTTCAGTGGAAATCGTATTTTGTCAAAGGGATCTTGTTGCTTTTTCAAAAATAGGCATCTTTATCGTTAGAATCCAACTTCTTTGAAAATAGTGGCAAACTTCTTGGCATACTTAGGAAGCCAACTTCTTTAACAAAAATGTGGCAAGTTTTATTAAAAAATGTGTAGGTTATTATGGAAAAAAATATAGAGGACTGCGCCGAAGTCCCATCAGTTATAATTTTCAGTAGGTTTAGCAGATCCTCTACAATATTAAAAGCTTAGATTGAAATATATTGTTAACAGGGATCCAGTAGACACTTGATACAGATTACCACTGGTATGTGATGGAAAGAGGTTGAAGCTTGTCAGACTTTCTCAAAAATGTTTTAACAATGTATTTTGATATATAGATTCAAGCTGAATCAAGCGCTGGGAAAGGACCGTGGACGGACATAGTAACTATTGCCATTTTCTCGCAAGGTTAGTATTATAGGTTGAAACCGTCGAACCCGGGGACACATTTCTGAACTGTGCCAAGGAAAAGGTCGAAAGGGAAAAGTGGAAAGGATAAAAATACCCAAAACGTAACAACATGTTTCTGAAAAGAAGAAAAATAAATCAAATTAATTATATATGAACATTTATAGCAAATCCAGGTTTGAGAGTTGGTGGTACCGACTTGTAACTATATTCTAATCAACATACGGTAATTTGTGATTCTATATACTGCGCCTCCAAATCCACATCATGGTTTCAAAAAGAAAATTTTTGACAAGGCAAAAATATAAATCACTGAAATTATTTATTAATAATCATTAACATCCTATTTTATCAACCTCAGAACCCGCCGTTCCTGCTACACCAATATCTAATGTTTCTACGGCCATCGGTATATCAGTTGCCGTCATTGTTCTTATCATTATAGCAGCCTTTGTAGTAGTTATTCTGATGAGAAAACGACAACAAAATCAAAACCAAAATGCGGGACAATCAGGATTGTCACGACAAGAGGATAGCACGGTAAAATACATAATAATAATATTTGACTATTGAGAATTGTTCTTCTAGTACTAAGGGGGACTCAAGGAAGTTTTTTGATTTGAATTTTCGAGTTTTGCAAGGGCTGTAATTATTGAACTATTAATCAAATGCATATAAAAGTATACATTTTTGGAAAGGAAATAGATCAGAGAATCCAAATTTCAAGAAATACAGCTATAAAAGAAAAAATGAGAAAATCGGCACTAGATTAGTGTCCTAATAAAATCAAGCAATGTTGGCCATTTTAACTAATAAATCATTTTGTCAGCTTATCTCCAAAAAGAAAATCGGTAAAATAAGTGAATTTTGTGATTTTCTCAAAAAATCAACATTTGTTGTCAAAATTGATGCCAAAAATGGATTATCTGACACAAATCCCTTCCAAAAATGTATACTTTTATAGGCATTTGATTAATAGTTTAATAATTACAGCATTCACAAATTTCAAAAAGTGACTTCTTGAGTCCCCCCTTAATCATGTTAATTGGGCCAGTAGTCTTTGCCCTGGGCTCCTGGCATTTCCGAATGCATAACCGACTATTATTTTATCTATAGAGAGAGAGTTTGTTATCAATAATATGGAGTCAAAAGTAATAATTGCCGTGATTATAAAGTATTCAGTTTGTTATTAGAATGTGTAATTTCATTTGGGAGGGACAGGAGCGCGGCAAAACCCTCCTGCCTCACGCCTTCATCTAGTTACGCCCCTACTATCGAATGACTAAACGTTAACAAAAGGACAGCCAGTTGGCTCTTTGTATCGGAGAATGATGAGTAAATAGGAAGGCATAGCTACTAGACAATGGTAATGAAACGGAGATTGTCGGTTGGCGTCTTCGAGAGATCAATGGCGTAAATAGCCAAGTCACGAGCCAGGCTCAAATTCAATTATGTTCAACTTATGCGGTTATGATGATCTCCTCCATCACTAATCGATGTACTGAAATGTTTACTTATCGATTATTTTTGTATCGAAATACCAGATCGTCACCTTTATCAACGAAGCATTTACCGTTAACGAAGACGGTTACGATTATGCCGATGTAGACGATCAGGAATACGACGATATTGCGGCATCTAAATGGGATATTGCGTGGAAGGATTTATCCTTGTCAGGAAAGATACTTGGAAAAGGAAACTTTGGCGAAGTCCAGCTCGGCAGAGTCTATGTTCTAAGCAAATGGGTGAAAGCAGCCGTGAAAACGTTGAAAAGTGAGTACATTTTGGTTACGATTTATTTTTGAAATTTATATTATATGATATTACATTGAAATGTATTTATTGTTAAACAAAACAATGGCACGGTACCTCCGGCACAGCTATCGTTGTTGTAGTTACCAATGAGCTTAGACCATTACAAATAATACTATTACATTTAATCAGGGGTGTGCCACTCAGATTGCCGATCGGAAGCCACTTTTAAATTGAAATTTGGCCAGCAGAGCCTTGGTGGCGCTATACTGATAAGGCGTGATTGTAGCAGACGACGCTGGCCACACGTCTCTCGGACGACCCAATAATATGGCAACGGGAATGCACTATTTTGAAATATTTTTAACAGTCATCGCCCTGTTAACTATGAAAATAATTAAAAAACATAGCATTTACAATGGAGTTGGTTAGGTTTTGGATTGTAAACAAATTCTTCTAATTATGACGGTTTTTAAAATGATGAGATTAACATAGCGATTACGTGTTATTCCAATACGAATTCAAAATTTAGGTTTCGCGTGGCCACCGTCGTCTGTGTACATCTACCGCGAGAATAGCGCCCCCATGGCTATGCTGACCAAAAAATGACGTCAAACGCGTCAAACGCCGGTCACGGACGCATTCCACACATTCCGGAGGCGATTACGTTAATTTATGTAAATATGCTAAAGGGACCGTTTTCGCTACGTACGTCGGTATAGGACTTTCCTATTCCAAAATTAATAGAATCTCTGATTTAATCTTTCGTAGTCGCTGGACGACGCTATTAGCATGTACTATTGGCCAGCTCCCGGATGTAGACGTAGCTCGTAGAACAGAAATGCCCTGATTGATAAATAGAGGCCGATCGAACGTCCTATGCTCTGAATGATCCCGCGACTGATAATGGGGTGTCTGAGCGTCCATCATATGCTCTGATTGATTCGCTGTATGAATATAGCTTCCAACCTTCGTCATATTGATTCGTTGACTAATTAAACAATTGATTCTTATATTAATATCGTGCACATAGACGTAGACGTAGACTAACTTGTACCAAAATGCAATACATTTAAAGACAGACCCGACGGAGGAAGAGTTTGTTATAGTGGCGGGACAAATATTTCGCGGCAGGATCGGAATGGAAACCTCGTCCAATTGCACCCAATCGATCATTCTGGTTGGTAAACCTGTTCGGATATTAGCTGATAATATTAACAATATCATTCAGAGGAGAGAATCGATCACATAATCAACCAGAACATCAATCAGAGCTTATACAATGTAGTCACGGACACCGCATCGACCGCACCGATTTTACTGCACCGATCGTTTCGACCCGAGCTAACAAGCTACGACCTTACGAGCTACTACGACCTTACGAGCTACTACGACCTTATGAGCTACGATCTTACGAGCTATACGACTTTACGATCTACGACTTTACGAGCTGCGACCTAACGCCCTTGATTTACGACTTAACCGAGGACGAGCTTCGATAATACTCCTTTAATTACGGCTTTACCGTGTACAAGCTACGTCTTACGACCTTCGAGTTATGATCCAAATCCCGCTTCATAGCAATTTGTTAAGAAACCGTTAGCCAAAACCTTAAGTTCGAATGTGTATCAGAGAGCGATATAAAAAGAACACAAGTGATTGCAAACTATCTCTACTTTGCAGATGGCACACCTCAGATAGAGAAGAAATTGTTCAGAGAGGAATTCGACACCATGACGAGGATTGGACATCACCCAAATGTTGTCAATATACTGGGCTCGTGTGATTATGAAGGTGCGTACCAGTATGCTGTTGGACATTATAAGTGATTGGAGTATGTTTCTCAAATTGATTATTATTTTCAAACCCAAAATGTACATTGTCGTGTTTGTCTTGTCCTTGTTTGTCGTTTAGCGTTGTGCTTCATTAATGCGTCTCAGTTGTTTGTCTGGTTTGTTCTGCCTTTCTATGCTTGTTAAAGACCCCAATGAAAGTAAGCTTTGTTCAAAGCTTTTTGGGTTATTCTTGGTAATTGTGCTCATATCTTATTATGTCTATATGTTATTCAATTTGCTTGGTGCAATTTAAGTATGTGCATGTATTACATGTTTGTATTTTAGATGTTTTTATCTCTGTATGATGTTCGAGTACCCAATAAATTCAAATCAAATCAAATGTGTATGTTCTGTCTCTCGAAACATTAGAAAATTAACAAATGTTGATTTGCTCACAATAACACTCCCCCTGTGGGTTTGTGCCATTTTTACAATTCAATATCAGCGCGTGCATTGCTATTTTTTTCTAATTTATCTCGGTACAACAAACACGCATTTATTGACCAATACACACTTTACTGCAAATTCGCTCCCCTCTTTTTCACAGGTTCTCTATACGTGGTACTAGAGTACGTGCCACATGGCAATCTTCGAAAATTTCTTCGGAAAACCCGCAAAGAAACAACTAGAACGGGCGAACTTGTGTCAAATATGGAGCCAGATCAGCTTCTGAACTTTGCGATTGGCGTTGCCAGAGCTATGATGCATATTTCAAGTTGCGAGGTACACTATCTTATTGCTCATAAGTAATACACAACAATCTTATCTCTACAATATAATTAATACATCTAACTGTGTAGCTAGCTGCGATGTCGGATCGTATCTTATTATCGAATGCCTGATTGTAGTATCACACAATCCTAACCCCAACATGTAAAAATGCTGAGTTGGTCAAACGTTGATAGTCTAGGATATTATAGAAATTCCTGCTGCAAGTAGCACGATCAGTGTTATATCAGTGTCGATCCAGTCCACTTAATGATTTTCTTAAAGATCCAAATTAAAAAAAACAAAAAACAAACATCAACATTTTCGGAAGAAGTTAGATATCGGGTAGGGGGGGCTGGGGTACCGCGCCATTTTGCAATATTTTGCGTAATCGATCGTGGTTATCACGTGATACGTATCGTGGAAAAATAATGTACACTGTTTTAACGAAATGCACTGTGGGATTGTGTTACCAGCCTAAAATTATAGAGGTCGCAAACCCGGTCGCAAACTTGCTTATAATTGAGCCTAGTTATAACAAGCTAAAAGTGACATCTCTGAATGTATTACCAAAGTGTGCAAAGGAGAAATTGTTGGACACACTGGTAAAATGGTTTTACAACAAGTTTTGCGGCTATCATATTATCAAACTGAACTCAAGTTAAATCACTCTATTTATCGAGCAATAATATAATTGTTTACGCATTTTAATTGTTTAGATACAAAGTTAAATAAATCAAGGATACATTTATGATAGATAAATAAGTAAAAAGAAAACTATAAACGCATGGGCGGCATTTATAATTGATAAAAATCGACATAACAATGATGTTACATTAATATACCATCAAGTTTAAAAAATAGAAAAATAATGGGAATATTCGAACCCGTGATTTCCGATTGCCAACGAGATTTACGGCTGTAATTGTGATAGTTTTATTATTTAACCATGTCCATTTATTTATAACGAATGGATTTTTATTGTGCCATTTTTGCCAAATGTGTGTGTTGCTCTCGCACAAAATGTGTTTGTAATTTGATTATAATTCTTATTTTTAAAAGAACGGTAATTTTTTTTGACATTTTCGAGAAATAAAATGGCGTAATAACTGATACGGTAAACGCCAGCAGTGTGGTGTCCGCGTGGGCAAGCATCATGATGCTAAGCAAATCCAGCATATAAAACAAAAAGTGCTCCTAATGGGGCGCGAACCCACAACCTCTCGCTCCTCATGCCGTCTTTCCATCCACTACACTAACCGTGCTAATTGAAAAAATGTAACAAAAATAATGTATTTATATCATCGGTCATGGGTTAATGCACTGTGTTAAATTCTACAATCCCGGCCGCCACTCTGTTCAAAGGCACAAAAAAGTTGACTTGTTTTATGCTTTTTTGCAATTCTGAGGTGTGCAGTTCGATTTTCTTTCTCGAATTGTTTAGAAAACCATCCATTTTAGAACATCTGAAATTTAAAATGAACTGCACACCTGGGAAAGTATGATGCCAAGGGCATATTTTTTGCACGTAAATCCAATACAAGAGTTCTGAAAATCGACAAAAATATGACGTCATAACCATTGCTTCGGGACAAAATGGCGCGGTACCCCCCCCCCCCCCCCCCCCACCCCCCCTAGATATCGGGCAAAGATCGGGCTAACTTATCTTCTTCTCCCTTTGAAGTGCAGACTCACATGAGTGAGGATAAGACGCAGACCCGGGATGATCACCTACTCTTTACGAAGGAGTCTGTGACGTTGTTAACGTGCTCGGGTATAGCTCTTCTGATACACGGAACCACCATTTATACGTGACTTCCGAACCGCGGTGCGCTAGACAAGCTTACTTCAATATATGCAGTCTAAAGGAGACATGGGACGAGGTTTTATGGGAATCACCACAATTCGCATATCAATTGAAATCAAATGTAGCAATTCCCAGCAAGTGTAAGAAGTCGAGCTGTTTTATAATTTGTTTAGCACTGTCCCTCCTGAAAACAATCCTGAGAGCACTGTGGTGTTGCTAAGCATGATAGACTAGATAATAATATATATCTCTGAGCACAAGCACAAACATACATACTTTTATATTTGGGGTTACACCAGTATAACATTAGTATCATGACTTATTGTTGTTGTTTGTTTGTATGGCGTTTCCTCGTTCAGATTATTCATCGTGATTTGGCAGCAAGGAACGTTCTAGTAGGACGATCTCTCACTCCAAAGGTTGCAGATTTCGGCATGTCCCGAGAGGGAGATGAATACACGCAGACATCGTCCGTGAGTTAAACTATAATGACATGGGATTTGAAAAAAACAAAAACAAATTGCAATCTGAAATTAAAACGATTCATATCCCTTTTAACTTCATTAAACTCCTTATACTACGCGTTTATATGCAGTTATATATAGATAAATTGCGGTTTAACAGGTCGTAACACTCTCTACTCTACTTTGACACACATCCAGCTGTTATTGTTAGTTTGGTATCTAATTAAAGTGTTCTCTATTGACATTTGTTTTTGGTTGTTTAGATGGGGTGACAGGTGACGTCCCACCGGGCAAAACGTGGCTAGTTGCTATTGTTCTTTGCCCGGCAGTATGCGCGCGCATCATGTTTTGTTTAGGACCCGTGCTTTTAAAACTCGCGCCAAAGCATTATAAAGGGCAACACGGCATAGCGGACAGTGTTGTGGTCATATGCTGTTCCCTCAAGCGTGTATCGACAGTCCAGTTCCTTCGCCCGTTGCGTTTGTTGATAAACATTGGATGTAAACAACGGTCACCTCATCTATACTGCGAATTAGTTTACCGTTTTGTGAAAAGGGATCGACATCTGTGAGACACCTTGTATTAGTGATTTTCCTACGAATGATGAATATTTACGAGGTGTGTTAATTATTCTATTTCAGCAACGTGTACCTACCAGATGGCTATCAATTGAATCCCTGTCAAGGAAGACTTACTCCACTAAAAGTGACGTGTGAGTACCAAGACATGCTGGAAAATATGGGCGGCACTGCGCAAGCAGTACTCAGACTTCCAGAGTTATTATACTTTTGTTCTAGACTTTGACGATGTTTCCAGGGTATCATAGCTAACTAAACGCACATTTCCCGGTATAAATCATTTTTGACACCCTGAAATACCAACGTTGTTAGATATTAACGTAATTGTCTGTATACACATTGATTCGTTTATTTCTTTATAATTTGGAATCCTGCTTTGTGAAATTGCAACATTTGGTGAGTAAATGATGTATTGAAGGTGGATGGTTAAGCAGCTTGCACTAGGGTCTTTGCTCGAACACCGCACAGGTACAGCTTGAATGACTACACGCGGTATTGACACCCTGAAATACCAACGTTGTTAGATATTCACGTAATTTTCTGTATACACATTGATTCGTTTATTTCTTTATAATTGTAGATGGTCATTTGGAATCCTGCTTTGGGAAATTGCAACATTTGGTGAGTAAATGATGTATTGAAGGTGGATGGTTAAGCAGCTTGCACTAGGGTCTTTGCTCGAACACAGCTCGAATGAGCACACGCGGTATTGAACTTTTAGCAACTTTTGAAATGAGGTATTCCTCCATTCAATGTGTGCTCATTCAAGCATTACAACACCTGCGCAGTTATAGTTCCGTTCTAGTGTTACTGTGAACACGTACATTATGTGTGCCAAAAATCGTTTAGATGGTGTAACTTATTTGTAAAATATCAGGCATAATCTAAAGGGGAACTTATTTTTGTTTAACTGTGTATGTGACCCAACGTCACTAAAATGAGGCACAATGCGGCAATAGCTAATTTGATTTAAGAGCACAAATGCGGGACAATGTCAAAAATAATCAAAATCATAAAAGTCTCATTATTTCTCATCTTTGATATATCGCGTTTCTAACCAAAGATTCAAATTTATGAAAATAAAGCGGTAAATTACATTTTGAGGTATTTTATTTCCATTTACTTCATTGTTTGTTACCAAAACTAAAACTTGAAATGCCCACAACTCGATAATTTGTTTTTGATTTTTTTGAGACAAAGAGGTTTTAAATAATCCGTAACTTTGATGATATAACATTGACTTTGGTACCAAAATGTTCTTTAACTTATACATTATTATCATAATATCGATAACTCAATATTCACTTTTCCCTCATTGTGCCTCATTTACTTGTGTTGGGTCACACAATTCACATGGGGGAGTTTATGAATGTAATTCAATAACATCTGTCGATCTATCTAAATTGTTTAACAATCAAAATTGTAGTCGATGAGTCCACCCGCGCGTTTATATGGACACGAAAAGGTTAATAATAATAATAATAATAATACACGGCATTTATATAGCGCTTTTTACATACATCCATCTCAAAGCGCTTTACAATTTTATTCCTAGGATAGTCAGAACCACGGTTGCAGCCTATTGTGGCGCAGGGTCCTATCAGTACAACGACTGTGACTACCTTAAATGCACTAGTAACAGGCCCGGGATGATCCCCTACTCTTAACGATAAGGTCTGTGACTATTTAACGTGTTCAGGGTGAAGCGTCTGAATACACGGGACCCACCGGCTTTACGTGACTTTCCGAACCACGAGACAATTGAGACTAAGTACCTTGCCCAAGGATACAAACACGTTGACCGCAGTGGGGCTCGAACTCACGACCCTATGATCGTGAGACTTGCTTCTGATCCACTGGACCACACGTGCTCTAAATGTACCTGATACATTCCAAATGCTGAATGCCAAGAAGCCGAACTCAGCGAAAACCTGAAAGAAGAATGTTCCTTAATCTAACGAAAATATGTTATGGTATACCTTGAAAATGTGTGAAAAGTGTTTATTCTTTGAAAACACGTT
The DNA here is from genome assembly GCA_035610835.1 of Ophiura sarsii. Lineage (NCBI taxonomy): Eukaryota > Metazoa > Echinodermata > Ophiuroidea > Amphilepidida > Ophiuridae > Ophiura > Ophiura sarsii. Next base: position 53,898,984 of record CM069457.1, on the reverse strand, counting down.
GAAACCTCGTGATTGTTTCTATGTTTGTCTATCAGGTGGCACCCCTTACCCCGACAAGGAGACGAAACACCTCAGCTACCTGTTGTCTGACGGTTACCGCATGGAAAAACCACCGAACTGTGATGACGACATGTGAGTATACTGAACATGACGTGTTTTGATAACAGATCAATAAATGTGCTGTTTATTAGACTTTTCAAAGAAAACACAGGCGCTGATATTGATTGATATGTAAAAAACAACATTTGTGCATTGATTTTTTCTCATATCTCGAAAAACAGAACATAGACACTATTTCATACACACCCTAATTGTTTTATTTGTGCTATTTAACTCGTATAGTTAATTTCCAACGAATACATACTTAACTAATGATAGGAGATACGCGTAAGCTTTCATTGTAAAGGGCGTGTCGATTTAGGGTAAGGGTTATACATGCCCATGTATAGACCGTCAGTAAGCCCTATTAGTCTTCTATCACATACACTTCATCCCATTGGAATTCACCACCTAACTACCGAGATATGATCAATTCAGTAACAAGAGTGCGATTCCAACCTAGTCCACTTTTTAACAAGACAATGACTTTCAACTGAAAAAAACAACTGTCTTTGTTATTCTTATGATGATTATATGATATGTCAATGTATTGTTTAAAATACATCTCAAATTCAAATAATGTTATGTTATGTCATGGATATGAATGAAAATGTGTGTTTTTTTGGCAAGGGGCAGTCCTTTGGAGGTTCTATTAGAACCAAAGTTATATATAGTAGGCCAGTGGCAACCTACGTGTTCAGTGGAAGCCAGTGTTTAGTTCAGTGTTCAGTGTTCAGTGTTCAGTGGGATCCATCTTTTCAGAGCCACCAATTCTTTCACAAGTAGGAAAGGGCACCTACTCTCAAATCATCGGGCAAAGGGCAGCCCAAATGATGATAACAAGAGAAGTGGCAATCTCTATGTTTTGTTTAATATTATAATAATTTGATCCTGAAGAAGTCAGAGCTAATCCTGACGGAAGTTTGACAGATTAAAACTTGTCCGACGGCGAACCCGTTAAACGTTTAACTTATATTATGAATACCCGTCGTAAAAGCCTATCTCACAATGTGTTTTTATGTTCAACTAACTACTTACTAACTTTCTACAAACATTTGTTAGGTAGATTATTATTGATTTTATTGATTTTGTTCAATCATGTCACAAACCTAAAATCTAAGTAATTGATTCTGCTTTAATAGGTCGAAAAAAGCGACATATGTCAAGAAAAATACCCCTCCCACTTCCATTGTAAATTGTTGAATATAAGGATTTATGACAATAAAAACCAACGGGCGAAAAGTAAATTACACCCAATGACCTAGCTCTCGGTGGCATGATTATATACTGAATGAAGTTTCTAATAAAACAGCTCTCTTTATGAAAAGTAGCCAAAGAAGAATTTGACATGCCTAGATTTGCCATAACCATGATAATTAGATAACTGAAGCTCCGAAACGGATAGAAAAAAGTGTATGGTACATTAAATATTACTGAACATGATTATTTGTATTTCGCGAATAGTTTTGTACTTGTCATGGCTAGAAAATAATTTTTAACATTATATTTTTTTTGACACGCCCTTTACCTACTTTATGATTGATGAGTGATCACTAATAGTGTAACTATGAACCAAATTTAGTGCAACATTGCTCTATTTCTACATTAGATATGCGTTGATGTTGAAATGCTGGGAATACGAACCTGATGCCAGACCGTCATTCAAAGACATCGTGGATATGCTGACTAGCATGACGTCAGACGAAAAGGTACGTAACCATGGTAACGAGTACTTTGAGTAAAACGGCTGTTATTTCATATTGCCTATTCATCCCACACTTGTTTAACTGTTTGTGTTGATTCAGTAAATGCACTTGGAATTTTGAAGATGTTATGATAAGAGAGGTTGTTTTGAAATATTTGTTTTTAATTCACTAATTAATTAAGACCTTTTTTCATATTGCCCCGATTTTCCTTTCAAAAGATGATACTGACCTATCACTGAGCGATTGAGTATTTGCATCTTGTCTGTTATTAGAAAGCTGTCGCCGCGCCATCAACGGCAGAACAAAACACCCAGCTTCAAAATGTTACACACGTTGAAAAAAGCATTGACTTTAGAGACCTACTTGAAACATCACATTTTTTCCCCGATACATTCCGAAACCACTGCACCTTATGTTGGGTCATTTGGTGTATTTACTTTTCGCCCGTTGGTTTTATTGACATAACAATATACAAAGGAAGTGGGCGGAGTAGTTTTTCTGATATGTGTCACCTTTTGCGATCCAAAAAAGGGAGAATCAATTACTTCACTTAAGGTAGCCTGGTTACGACATGTATTGCATTTCTTAATGTTAAAATCTAAAAACGAAATGTTAGTGTAGATCTCCTTATTTTCTAACGTACAGAGAATTAAGCTTTAGTGAATATTCATTGCAAAGCATTTTGTTAAGGAAGCAGCTCGGGCTACATTGTTCAGCAAAGCACCTGTCGGTTATAAAAAAAAATCGCACATAATTGATTTTATTTTATTTTTATTTATTTTTTATTTACCACTTTTTAAAAATTGTTGCGAACAATGTTTACACATTTCGAAAATTGTTGCAAATTCTCCTATTTTTTTGGAAACAAAACCCGTGAAAAAAAATACTGATCGACCCTACCTGAGAACTCAGTTTATCCGTAGAGCGGTTAACTCCGTCGTCACTGAAACCCGCTAACAGTAGCAGCCTGGTGCCGTGACGTCATCAGCGATGGTTTCAAGTTTCCAATACGATTTATTCCGTTAAAATATACTACCAGTTTCCAAAGCATCATCTGCAATCAATTATTTCCTTTCATCTGCAAGCTGTTGGTAGTCAGATTCAATCTTACTAACATATTGCTTCAACATTATTTCAGATCTACATGTCTACCCACTTCTACGAGAATTTCAAGCATGCACCAATAAGACAAGATAGGGATGGCAACTAATAAAATGGATGGAGGTGTTTGCGAGATGTTCTGTCAACAGTACTCACATTCCTTACATTGCCTTGACTACTGCAAATGTCTACTTTATGCATTACCACAATATCTGATTGGTAAGCTTCAGCGTGTACAGAATTCTGCGGCTAGGCTCACTGCGATGAAACGCAACCACGTCCATGACGTCAGTGACATATTGAGACCTACACTGGTTGCCAATCACCGAACGCATTGAATACAAGATGCTGCTTATAACTTACAAATGCCTTCATGGTCTGGCCCCTTCTTACCTGACAGAATTCTTGAAGAAACACGATCCTCCTCGGACTCTTAAGATCTTCATCCATGGACCTGCTGGATCCACCACGTGCAATTCATACCCGTACGTATTGCGAGCGTGCGTTTTCGGCGGCTGCCCCGAAACTGTGGAATGCGCTTCCCACCAAGGTTCGCTCTGCTACCACTCTCGAACTGTTTAAGTGCAGGTTGAAACACTACCTTTTCACTCGTTTGTAATTTGGCAAATCTGTATCTATATTGACTTTTGCGCTTCAATTGTGTTTTGCCTTTTACTCATGTATATATTTTGTTAATTTGTTATGGTATTTTATGATTGTACAGGTTGTGCATTTTCTTAATTTTTAGTTTTTAATTCAATTTTTAATGTATTGATTTTATCGTTGTGCGGCGCATTGAGTTTTTGCGGTTTGAAATGCGTCTTTTAAATGCCTGTTTATTATTATTATTATTACATTCTTATGATAAAAAAGGGAGCTAAAAGCATATTGGAATCTTTTGAATTATTGTACTACAGTTCAATCAGATCTAAATTGGCAAGAAATGTACGTTGTTATCTCGCTGCACGCAAATGTAATCCACGCGTACACATGCTATTTTGTCACACGCTTTTGTCGCGCCTACGCTCTTATGTACTTCGCTGCATTCAAGTAGGTTCGCCAAATTAGAACCAACTGAACTATTTAGGGATCACGTCAAAACTCGACCGCCCGTTGACCGCCGGTTACGGCCGGTTCCGCCCGGTTCTGACAAAACGTGTCGTCTGTTATAATATACACACATAATGAGGTCAATTGCATGAGGAATATAATAAAACTAGTATGACAAAATTTAACAAAATATATTTTGAGTTATCTTTTCCAAACCTAAAATGGGTCAAAAAACATGTTTTTTATAATTTTCTCCAAAATGGTCAATTTTATGATCATATTTGGATTCATTGAACCCTTTCCTGCAAAAAAATGTATACTTTTATTAAGATTAAATGAATAATGAAGAAGTTACGGCAGTTTTACGGAGGCTATGCGAAGGTGCACATCCCCCTTAAGGTTGTAATGATCATTATTTTCTTAATTTGATAAATTATGGATTTTGTAATTATGTATTTGTTTTATCTTTGTGCGGCGCATTGTGTTTCCTTGCGGTTTGTGTCTTTAAAATGCCAATTTTCAATATAATTATTACATGAATACCATTGTGCGAAGGTGCTGTTTGTTTTAATTTTGCAATTTTCACAAATGTAACTTTTCTTAAATTTTCAAATCTTCAGAGTGTTATCCAACAGAATATGAACAGATATGTTCAACTTCGAAATTCCAAAAAAAACATCCCTTTTTCTGAACATTTCCAAACTGAAAAGGAAAAGTCAGTCCGTAGGGGATCAGAAACATTTCCATGCGCCGTTATCAATGCTATCATCAGTAGATATAGCATGTTTAAAGAGACCCAACCAAGTCAGCAAGGGTTAATATAGCTAATTGTTAACAAAGGACATCATTATTTAATAACTTATCTTCAGTAGAAAGCAATACATTTCTAGAGGATCCAAGTGAATTATAATAGAAAATGTCTCATCATTCAACTATGAAAGGTGTTTACAAGTGTTCCATGGCAGGCTTTCGTGACAGACTAGCCATATTGAAGATGTCAATAGTCATAATTACTTAATATGTTCAACTACTCATATGTTCGGCTAGAATCATGCTTATAATGTATGCTTAACCCCTAGCGTATAACAAAAACCATAAGTTACTTTGTGACCTCTAATTTCTCTAAATCTGTTTTTGACCATTTTCATAGGCTCAAACTTCAGGACCCCTTATATTTTTTTCAGCCTTAAAGGGTCCTGAAAAATGTAATGGGACTCCTCACATTTTTGAGCCAGTGCTACCCCTGCACTCCAGGATTGACCACATTAATTCTAAGGAAAATCCACATTATGTTCCCATCCCTTAACACTTTTGGACCGGTGATTTGACATATCACCGGTAATAAATCTTCTAAGGATGTGTCTATGTCCCACTATGTGGTCCAATTAAAAGACTGCAAAGGACATAAATATGCCCCAAAGGTATAAACTAACCTTCATAACCCTGAAAATAGACCACATAGTTAGCGGTTGACAAAATCTTCGATGATTTATTACCGGCGAAATGTCAAACCACTGGTCCAAAAGTGTTAAGGGATGGGAACATAATGATATTTTGATCGTGCGCATGACCTGGTGGTATTCATGTGTTATCTGTCTATAACACTTTATAAAGAGGACCTGACGTTTCGATTCTAACAGAATCTTTATCGAATGTAAAATGACAGATTACAACATGCACAATATAATAATGTAGAGAGGGGATGAATAGGGGAAGGGATATCAAACTTGATAGCTGATTGATTAAGTGGATAATGTAACAAAGGGATGACATAGACAAAGGTGAGATTAAAAAGTAAAATGCAAATAGGATTAAAACATGTCAATGGTGAGTAAAATAAAAAAGGTGATGACTAAAAATAAAAGTAAAAAAGTGTGAGATGAAAATGTATAACTGAGGGAATACATGAAAAAAGACAAAACAAAGTTGGAAATGCACAGGAACAAGTGATGAAAATGACTGTGCATAGGAGACAATGCCGAAAATGAAAACATACTGTCACAGTAAAAAGAAGTACAAAATATGAAAAATAAAGTGGAGAAAAACCAGTGGGTAAAAAATACAAGTGATAAGTTAATCAGCTACAAATTAAGGAGGAGGGGTGGGTTGGGAGGGGGGGTGGGAGGGGGTGTTGGAATCTAGTCATTCTCTTCCAGGATGTTTAGACCGTGTGGCTGGATTGTGAGGAGACGCTTCATCCTGTTGAGTTGAGCAATCTTGAACTGAGACACACGTACATGCAAGTTACTAACTCATAATCATGTTCAACAATCTTAAAAGCATATTATGTGATCTTTAAATCATGGTTTTAGGGTGAAAAATAAATTGTCCTGCTAGTAGGACAGTTTATTTTCACTCTTAAACCATGATTTTGAAGTTATAGGAATCGTATCGCTCTGTAACTCAGAATATATTCATGATTTATGATCAGAATTGTAAATCTGCATGAAAATCTACTTTCTAAAACAAATCATGAATAGAATCTACTCGGAAATGTTCAAATTCAGATTTGGCTACTTTTCTTGTGAAGAGATCTCATTTTAAAAGTATTATTAGGGGAGGATGAGGCAACTGGTCCGGATAAGCATAATTTATTAAATAAAAGATTAAAGCTCGTGTAAATATTAATGGAATTGCTATGAAAATGAAACTGTTTCCATATAACATACAATCAATGTTAAAAAATATCTTAAGAAAAGGCCAATTACCACTAACTGAAAACTTTACTTGGCACGGACCAGTTACCCCATCAGTGGGGCAACTGGTCCTATATGTTCCAACGGTTAGAATACACAGATATCAGTAAATGACAACACGGAAACTAGGCAGTATTTTCTTTACAAACACATTTCCATATTATTTAACATGTAGAAAGGATACATGTCTCATGAAACCCATGTTTTATACAGTTTTCGTGGTTAACGTGTAAATAGCAGTATACTAATGGTGTACAAAGCAAGCGAAATTTTCGACTGCACATTGATTCGATAAAACGGTATGAACCTTGTTAAATGGTTACATGGTTGTGATATTCAGATGCCCCATACATTTGTCTATATATACCCCTTTCTTTAATGATTTTATTTACTTCATACAATCATCATTTAGTACTTATAATAAACCATCTTGATATTTAGCCAGCTTTTCATGTTACCATGGTTACAGGGGAAGTTAGTCAATATGACAATGATGACCCAACGGTTAATATACACAAAAAGCAGTGGATAAAATACATAAATCATGATATTTTGTCATTGCAAATACCTTTACAGACACCATTCAAAATAGAATAAAGATGTAATTCATAATACCGAGGTTTTAAACCATTCTAAAGCCATTTCATGTCATATTGTAATCCTTCAATAGCAGAAATAGTGGTATTAGACCCAAAATGCCCCCAAAATGTCTAAGAACTAGAAAGAATGTGAATTAGTTCATATTCTATTCACATTTCAATACCGAGTCAAGTTTATTGACACTAACAACTAATTTTCAAAATGAATTTTACAATTTTGATTAAGTTTTTGCAGACGACCACTTGCCCCATACCCCTTCAGACCACTTGCCCCAACAAATGACTTAGCACTTTGTCGAGATGAAACATTATTCAAACACGCCTGTGACGTAATCAATTCTACGCCAAAATGTTTTAAAACATACCACCACTTGTCATAATAATCAATAACTCCAATACATTTCAGAAAAAAGGCAAAACTTCCATTTTTGTTTTTATCCATTACACAGATTTCTGTAGCCATCGAGTATCTTTGAATTCGCAAATATTACGGCGTTCGGGTCCTACAAGCATGACAAGTAGACGAGTGTCTTTAGATAAAATAAGAATGGTGTACTTTGTTATTTGAAAATTCATAAACTAATAACTCTACCAAATGAATACCCGTGATAATGATTTAAGGTGAAGCATTCTTTAAATGGTAGGCCTAATATTAATGCAAATCCAAACTACCAATGTCCCAACTTAGCAATGTGCGCCATGGTACGGTTATTTCAACCACTATGGTTTTAATCATATTTCGGAAAAGTCCTAAAGCACACTACAATATAGCACCCATCAAATGCAATATGCACCTAGCATCTTAAGACGACTGTTACTGCATGTATATATTTACTGTTGCATATCTGTCAATCATATAAAGTACATTAAACATGATCTAAACCCATCTTCATATATCGCCCATACTATCTGTGCATTTTCAATCAGTCACTCAAGGAGGTGGCTTTAAAGATCTGGAGAATATCACATGTGTAAATACCCTAAAGTTCAAATGTTTTGGATTGTAGAAATGTAAGGATATATGTCAAGTTTCAACAAAAGTCGCACTGTTCAAAAGAAAGCAGTATGCCCATACAATTACAAAATCCTTCATTTCGGACCACTTGCCCCACGGACCAGTTGCCCCATATTCCCCTACATGTGTAATGTGTTTTCATTTTAAAGTGTGAATGGATATATTGACATTAAATGAAAGATTGATATCTTAACTACGTACAACCACAATTTAAGTACCATATGTCCGACTGTAAATAGATGAGTAAATGAGAAATACTGGTGTCTTAAAATGGTGAACTTCGTCAAAAGGCTGGGGCACGTTTGCCATGGGATCATTTTAGGCTTCATATGGTAGCATGTATAAATTACAGGGTGTCTCAAAAGTTTCGTACAAGGGGTCAGAAGGTCAGGTTCCGTATAGGTCAATATGTAACCTGACCTTTTGACCCCTTTATAAGGTACTACAGACACGCTAGATGGTAAAAACTACCATTTTTGGAATCCTTGTGATCATACGAGCAATTTGAGATATTGTTTTTCAAAATCGGAGCACGTTTAAATTTTGACCCCATATGGAAAGGTCAACGACCTTTTAACGTTTTGCCCGACAACTCGTTAACCAAACATCGGAAGTGGAACAAACTATACATTTTTGGAATCCTTGTGCTCAGCCGAACAATTTGGTATGTTTTTTAACTTAATTAAAGCCATTTGAATTTTTGGGCCCCTGTATGGCGGCCATTTTGGATTTTGCTGTCTCCTGGGGGCGCGTTCAGGATTTGGGCTGATTACCAAAGATATTCTTATTCCTCATAAAATTCTGGTCTAGAAAAACCACATGAGATAAAGAACGCCTCTAAGTGATACCTAGCTCACTTTTAGCCTGGTCTATATGTCAAGAAACAGGTGAGCACTCATTTTTAAGTTAAACCTGTCCGATATGTCCGTGAAAAACCGAATTTAGACATTAATTATTATGTTAAAATTAGTCACATATGATAGCCTTGTCTTTTTGGAATGGTTCCCCCTTATTCATTTGCCTGAAGAAGTACTGAAAAGAACTACGTGAGCTCATGATATCAATGAACTCACGCCAGCCGATTTGCTTGAATTATAATTGACTATAACTATCCGCATTCATTAACGTAGGCAAATAGTACCTTATAAATAGCGTATAAATGACAACAAACACCAACATATTATGCCAGTGAGAAGAATGAGAGGAAAATGATTGATGAAATACAATAAATACAAACACAAACCACATTTTAATTCCATGTAATTCGGGGTCTACTTCTTTATGCGTAGAAACTATCGCGGGGGCGCATCACAGTACATCCTAACACATAGTGAAATCGCACGCAAAAGATTCTGGCCTTATTATTATGCTCCCGAACACTGTACGCAATATCGAACGCAATAATAATATAGAACTTGGAGCATAACATATGGCCTACATTTTCCCCCGCCATGGCTTAGCGTGATACCTAAATGTGAAACAGATAACGTGCCTTGGTTACGGCCCAAAAACATAAGTAACGCCTAATTCTGGACCTCAAAAATATGCTCATGCAGTAGGTATGAATATAATACACAACATATCACATTTTCGACCAACCTACACCCTTTACTCTTTAAGATTTTGGTACCACAAACGAACCACGCTATAACCACGCTACAAGGCAGTAACTGGTCCGTGATAACGTGATAACACAACACATACGGACAAAAACCCCTAAAAAAATAGATAAAAATGGATCTATCAGAATCATGCTACCAAACACAGTATTCGAGCCTGGTAGTCATCTCATAATCATGTAAATCCTTATGATGGGCGAACAGGCCCCATCATGAAAGGACGAATGTGCTGTGCATTGACCCGGTTACCACGCGTGTCCCACATACCATGACGGGTTTATAACTGCATCAGATCTATTTAACCAATCCCATACCTATCTAATGATTATTTAGAGAATAGTGACTGCGTAACAACTGTTTTCGTGAATTTGTTTTGAAATCAGAGGTTTTTGTTCTCGTCAGAGGAATTGAGGGACAATTCCGAATGACCAGAGACAACAACCGATGATTTCAAAACAAATTCACGAACACAGTTGTTAACACTTTCCACGCGGCGGCTATTGGTTTTACCAAATACAAAACAGACTTTTCAGAACCTTTTCACAACTTTCAAAATCTATTTCAAGGATTACTGAACCAATACTAGGAATGTTAGTACTTATTTTAATGAATTTCTCGAGGTGATTCCAAATATGGTGGTACAATTCAATAATTTTGACATTTTTGAAACATTTTGTGAAATTTTGGAATGTCGTCTGCAGCCGCCAGCCGCGTTGAAAGTGTTAAGTAGTCATTATTCTCATTCATTACTGAAAAAAAGATGCATACATGATCCAAATCGTTGATTTGTACCGATATATATGTAATCGCGCTAATAATTTATTAGTTTTCTGTTTATTTTGTCCACCGCTTCTTAGTTATTGAAACAGACCAAGTCGGGTCATCCACTCATTAACATTTTTATCATTCAACCAATCAGAAATAAGCTTTAATCGTGTTTTCTCATACATCATTGAATATTCAGTTTAGGGGCGTGAGGCTTTAATTTGATTTGTCGGTCAATGAGCAAAACAATCGAAATCAAACGCAGCTATCGCGATTATACATGAAGTAATGAATTACATTATAATCTTCTGTGCGAACATGTTGAGAAACAAACCAATATACAACATGGATAATAATCTACCTACTAAAAACATGTTAATATTATCAAAATTCCTTTTTTTATTACAGCCATTCGTGTCCACCGTCGTCTGAAGGCTGACTAATGTTGTTGCCATCATCTGTTCGTTTCTATACGCTTCCATCACGTGACAATTTAGTGTCCACTTCATTTCCCGGATTCGTCGCATTAGGGCGCCTTTCTTTGGCAGAGCTTCTCGGCCAAATTATCAGCGCCATGTTAAGGAAGGGATTTTCTACGGCCAAATAGAGCAAAAGGGCAGCCCCGTACGAGATCACGATGCTGGCGGCAAACAGAAAGACCTGTATTGGCATAATGACGTCGACATTAATTGAATTCAATTATATTCATATCGCTTGCCCTTTGACAAATCGTAATAAAATGTTAGAATGCTTTGATCAATTATATTATCAAATGTTTTTTTGAGATAATAAATGCAATTGCGGCTTAATTACCTTCCTTTCAAATACACAGACTTGGCGACTTAATCAGCATCAAATAAATACAACGATTGTTGGGAATTGCCCATGACATAATATTTGTATTAGCTTTCATACGTTATACAGTCCATTTTATTACTGAGTCTTTTTTCAAGTCGTGTTAACCTAATCCTACTAAATGACCGATACTATATACATGGCGGTCGTTAACGCACCCCAACATGGAATTTGAGTATAAAAGACGGTCGTGTAGCGAAATTGCACAGACTATCATGTACACGACAGTCTTCAACCTGAATGAAAATCGAGAGATACATGACGAACATCGTTCAGCAAGATCGAAGCTCAGTGAGTGAGTGAGAGAGTGATTGAAATCAATGAAATTAATGAAATTAATGAAATCAATAAAATCAATAAAATCATTGTACCATGCAATCAAGGAACCAAGCAATCAATATTTGCTTTAAAAATAATTTGCAAGATAACAATTTAAAAAAATAGAGTGATTTTGCCGACCATCTAGTACTTTGAATTTGACAGGGAGGTTACACTGGAATTCACTGAGGTAGGCAAAATTACTTGAGAAACAAAATTGTAATATTTAGATAATGTACTTACAATCTCCAAATTGGATATGTGGCCAAAAGGCACTTTGTGTGATTGAATGAACGTTGTCAAAACGGTCATATGTAAAAGATATGCAGAGTACGTCAGTTGACCTAGAGGAATCCAACCACGCCATGAGAGGAAATCACTGATTGGTCCTGCAAGGATGTTAATAAACGAAAAATGAAAGAAAGAAAGCCATTGGTTGACCGAGTGGAATCAAACTTCGCCACGAGAGTGAATGAAAAGTCAATGGTATTTATCGCATTTCTTTTAAATATCATCGTTGAAAAAAAGAACGCCCCTCAAACCAATGAATTTCTAGTAGACGGATACTTACGTGCGCCAAGTCGTTAGGACCAAGATAAAGAACGATTAGTATTAAGCCCTGTAATGAAATAACTCAACAACGCCGGGAACATCAACAACTATTCACCCTCGTTCCCTGAACGATTGCATCTATTAGTATCGATCTGAACAACATGCACGTGCACACATTAGCCATTGTGCGTATCGTGGGTTCGAGTTTAGTTCTATAAAAACACTGGGTAGAGAGGTTATGTACAATTACCACACATATAGTAAAATCAATCGGACACGGTGAATGTTTTAATACTTTTAATAATTTAATACAATGTATGTTGAAATTGTAAGAAGTATTTACACTTTCACCGTGCCATCACGTTTTTAACGTTAGTCTTGTGTCACAACAGCCATTACAAGTAACATTGGTCCTGCAATCAGGTAATGACAGGAATTAACAGCATTGCTTAGTCTTGCAATACATACGTATATGAAAGTATGCATTACTAGTCTTGCAAGGAGTGGGAAAATAGAAATTCAATGATCGTAGGTTGTTAACATTGGATTAATGGGTTGTACACTTCCCGTATATTAGAAGGGATTCCTGAACGCGAATATTTTGGAAAGAGCCGTAACAAAACCTACCTCCATATCCAAAGTAGCAAGCAAATATAACCCATGATACTACAAGTCCCCATGTAAATGATGACAATCCAGCGTAGAAAATGTTGGCAATAGTAATCATCCCTGATCCGTAGTTTTGTATCAACGATGGGTGGGATCCATAGACGATTAGTAAAAATACCATGACAGCAATAAACCACACAGCAACGACTATGACCTATAAATAACACAAGTACAAGTACAATTACAAGTACAGGTACAGGTACAGGTACAGGTACAGGTACAGGTACAGGTACAGGTACAGGTACAGGTTCAAGTTCAAGTTCAAGTACAAGTACAAGTACAAGTACAAGTACAAGTACAAGTACAAGTACAAGTACAAGTACAAGTACAGGTACAAGTACAGGTATACAGGATGTATCAAAACATTAGGACACTTTATGATGGTTTGCATCCTTGTTAAATCACTGAAGCATGACCAATTATTATTTCAATGTAAAGTTAGTACAACCGATAAAGACAAAATCCTGAAAATATGAGAAAAATCCATCATATATTAAGGAAATTGTGACCGATTAGGCAATGGAATCTATTTTGTAGTATGTACACTGGTCAATCACACAGTAACAGTAGAGTAATATGAACGCGCACACTGTGCCAATTCTACTTCTTATCATGCTTATGAACCATCTACAGTGGGTTCGAGATTTTTTTTTAAATTTGCACAGAATATGCATTCATCCTTTTCCTTTTCCCCTTTTCTTTTCCCTAGATTCCTTTTTTTTTACACCCCGTCACTTCGCCTGTTTTAGCCTGGTATAGTCTGACCTGGCCTTCCCGGAAAACGCCATCAGACCGTGCCCCCACCCCCCGGATATAAGCTACTGGATGGGGAGGTGTACTATATATTATTTACCTTGGAAATGCTGGGTTTACGCTTCCCGAGGCTCTGAAACATCTGACCCATAATCATACCGAGAAGGTATATGGGTATTCGGCAGTACGGTTTATGATATATATCCCACCAACGACCTACGTTAAGCAAAACTTCTTGTCTGTAGGGGTAAACAAATAAACACTGCACAAAAAAGAAAGTAACCACCCTGTGTTTAATTCCTAAGACCGTAAATAAATTCGAAATAGGGGAAAGAACCGAAATTTTCTCCTGCGTATTTTGACACCTCATTTGTTAGTATTTAATTGTATCAACATATTATTTGGAATCATCATGAGATATGAGTGATACATTAACATAAGTACAAACATGTCTAGTATTGGTTTAGCAATCCTTGAGATAGACTTTTGACATTTTTGATAACGGTTTCTGAAAAATATGTTTCGTATATTGTATATAAGACTAATAGACGCGTGGAAAGTCTGAATATTCTTCTTAAATAATAATAAATAATAATATAATAAATAAGCATTTATAATGCGCCATTTATTTAGAAACCAGTTCTAATCCAAGGCGCAATAAACAATTAATGAAATATTAGTGATGGAGTCGCCACATACTTAAACCTGGCTGCCACTGCTAGAAATTCAGAAGAGAATGGTCAAAATAGAGATAATTCAAATTTCCTAATAAAAATGGTAAAATGTTAAATGTATCTCCAATGTGAACAAGAGGAGGATTTTGCTCATGCTTCCACTGAAGGGTCTTTGCAAGACAGACTATTCCAAAACGATTGATCCATCGATATACAGACAGTTTCACTTTCCACGCGGCTACACAAAACAGATTTGTCAAAATGATGTCTCAATGTTCAAATACTATATTTAGGATTACTAAACCAATACTAGGAATTTATTTACCTATTTCAATGCAATGGTGATTCCAAATAATTATGGTAATAATATTCAATACTTTTGACATTCTTGAAATATTTTGTGAAAGTTTGGAATGTCGTCTGCAGACGCCTGCCGAGTGGAAAGTTAAAAATACTGTTTGCACCATGGAAAGCAATGCACTGTATGCTATCATCTTCTTGATGAAAGCCAAATAATACATATCGTCAGCCTGCTTCGATAATTGCCTAACTCATTTTTTCTAGTTCTTAGAAAACAACAAAAGTATGAAAGCTGTTATCTGTGTACCTGTTACTCATTTTGCATTATTGATGGATTCGTTATGTGGAATGACGCTTGTATTGTTGATGTTAGGCTTGTATTGTTGATGTGACTTGGATTAGTGCATCCATGCACGCCAATTGAGGATTGGCGCGCGCATGGATGGACTAATCCAAGTCATATAGAAACAGATGAACACAGCCATACAATAATTTGATTAATTCCATGGATTTGTCAATGCAAATTCAATAATGCAAAATGAGTAACATGTTGGAGTGGTCTGGTGGCTTTTTTAAAACAAAGCTCTTCATTTATCAACACTTTTGATTGGTCAATGACTTAGGTATTATAACAGCATGTGCATAATGTAATGAAGTCATGATTTATGCAAAAAACTCAATTTTCCTGAAAAGTGAGTTAGGCAATTATCGAAGCAGGCTGACGATATGTAACTGTAACTGTAATAGTTACATGTTATTTTTGCGATAATATGTTGTTGATCTCGGTCCATACACTCTTTATCTTTTAACAATAGTAAAATAAATTATGATCTAGTCTAGTTCATTGCGTGCAACGTGTGTGACACGCCTATAGAATCTTTTTACTCCTATAGAGTCCACACAGCATTCTGTATTTAGATTTATTCCGTTAGCGCCCTCAACGGAATAAATCACAATAACACTAGTTTAAGATTGTAGGATATCCAATGAGTGTTTTTGGCATACAATCATGTACCAATATGATTTCGAAGGTGTCTAATCTAAAATACGTATACTGTACTGTACGTAATCTTAAACTAGTGTTATTGTGATTTATTCCGTTGAGGGCGCTAACGGAGTGTTGTGTGGACTCTATAGGAGTAAAAAGACTCTATAGGCGTGTCACAAACGTGTGTCACAATTGTTATTTTACTCTTTACCTACTTTGCGGTTAAATGTCATGAGACTTGGTTCTTTAAATTGTCTTAGTAATGTGACCCAACATGAGTAAATGAGGCGGAATGCGGCAGTAGCTAATTTGATTTAAGAGCACAAATTTGGGACAAGGTCAAAATATGTAAAATTCAAAGCAAGTCTTATTTCTGATCTTTGATACGTCTTGTTTGTATCGAGGCTAACCAAAGACTAAAATTCATGAAAATAAAGATTTAAACTGCTTTTTGAGGTATTTAGTTTTCATTTACTTCATTGATTTGTTAACAAAACCAAAAGTGTAATTGCCCATAACTTGACAATTTGTATTTGATGTTTTAAGACCAAGTTATTTTCAATCATCTGTAACTTTGGTTTGGCATATGATATGACATTGACTTTGGTACCAAAATGTTCCTTAACAATACGTATTTTCATGATATCAATAACTTGATATTCATACTACCCTCATTGTTCCTCATTTACTCGTGTTGGGTCACAATATTATTATTATTATTTCTCAAAATCTCCCTCCTTTGATCCATTCTTACTATAATGTGTTCGCGGAGATGCATCCAAATTAATGTAATGCCCGAACAACTATGCATGCATGCACGTGGTAATTTCACGATTGACCAATAAGGATCTAAAATGTATACAATAGAGAACTTACCCCATAGCTCCAGACCATCCAGTGGTATATTCTTCCACATAACTAAATTTGATGTTCCAAACTAGCCCGATATTCAATGCAAAACTGGCAAGGCAAGTCATAAATATGCAGACCAGTCCAATGTTCCTGCGTCTGAGAAAGGAAGCAGTAACAAGTAAAGGGCTCGGCATACTCCACAACTCTCCAACGCTAAGCGCAAACGCTGACCACCGATCAGGCTGCCTCATTTTGTGTAAGAGCGCAAAGAGTTCGACGGTTATGGAGTATGCTGAGCGCTTAAAGGCCTGACCATACTCCACCAACGCTGAAACGCTTGCGCTCTGGCACATGCGTATTAGTGCCCATAACAAAACCAAAACAACTCCCGATCAGGAAAGCGTTTTCAATCAGCCTACGCTTTTGGGTGAGAGCGGCGAACGCTCGGGCCAACGCTGAAGTTGGATTCAGGTCAACTTTGTAGCGTTGTCGCTTTCCATGGAACCAATCAGCAAGCAGAACACTTTGCAGGACTTTTGACGTCACATACTTTTTTCTTGAGCTCCCATCTTTGAAACTACAGCCGAAATAGGCAAATCGCAGGCAAATCAAACTATTGTTGCTGATGGAATGATATTGTGTATGTCAAGGTATGTTTAAACACTGTAGGTCTAAGCAAGTTTGTTACGATGTTGATGCCTGTGATGTGCTAGAAATACAAATTTACGGCGTTTTGGGAGGTATTTTGGTCGTCTGTTCTCCAGAACACCATAGGCCCCGCCCACAGCGTTGACGCATTTGTTAATTTGGTCGAGCGTTGACCAACGCTATAGCGTTCAGCGTAGATTCCCGATGAGCGGCAGAGCGTTGGTACATGTTGTGACAAGCGTAGCGTTGACAACGCTTGCGCTCAGCGTTCGAGCGTAGTGGAGTATAGTCAGGCCTTAAGATGAAAAAAGATCACACATGTCATTGTTTAGAACAATAGAAACCGGCTGCAACCGCACGGAACCGCACCGAACCGGCGGTTGCCGGGCGGTCGAGTTTTGATGTGCTCCCTTAAGAAGAAGAAAATGTATATAAGTCCATAAAAATAATGCACCCTCCACAATTAAGGAACAACATAGGTATTGTGATACATAAGAACTGGGTTATTGTTGATACATTATTTCCAAACACAAGAAAAAACACAAGACATAATATAAAACAAAAGAAATAGATCGAAAATAATATGAAACATAAGAACTGGATTTTCTAGGATACATTAAACAAATATATTAAAAAGAACTTTATTTTTGGGGGTACATTACTTTCAAACACAACACAAAACACAAACAATAACGGAAAACATAAGACATTTCTTATGTTTTATATTACTTGTTGTGATTTGTGTTGTGTTTGGAAATAATGTATCCTAGAAAATCCAGAAATAAAGCACCTCAAAATCCAGTTATTATGTTTTATATTATTTGTTGTGTTTTTTGTTGTGTTTGGAAATAATGCACCCAAAAATCCAGGTCTTATGTTAAAATATTAGAAAACATAAGAACTGAATTTTGGAAGAACATTATTTCCAAACACAACACAAAACACAACATATAATATAAAACACAAGAAATGGATCGAAGATAATATTATAAAACATAAACACTAGATTTATTCGGGTGCTTTATTTTTAAACACAACACAAAACACAACAAATAATATATATAAAACATAAGAAATAGATCGAAAATAATATAAAACATAAAAACTAGATTGTATCGGTTGCTTTATTTCCACACACAACACAAAACACAACAAATAATATAAAACATTAGAAATAGATCGAAAACAATATAAAACAAAAGAACTAATTTTTTTCGGGTATGTTATTTCCAAACACAACACAAAACACAACAAATAAAAGAAAACATAAGAAATAGATCTAAAATAATATAAAACATAAGTGGATTTTTTCACGTGCTTTGTTTCTGATATAGATAAGAACAAGAACACAAAAACACAGGAGGTACTAAAAAGTCTGATGAGTAATAATAATTTATGTGATGCATGGAGAAAAATAAATCCTAACAGAAAGAAAAATAATAATAATAAAAAAGTGAGAAATACACAAGTACCAAGTACAAATTTTAGGCTTTCAAACATTATATTTTGATATATTTATTTAAAAAGAGTTTAAAACTATCAAATGATTCAGTATATGAAAAGTGTTTTAAAAAATAAGAGATTATTAAATTTATAGATGTTTTGAATGTACTAATCTTTAAAAAAAAATCTATTTGTTATAGCGTATGATTACGTAGTTACGTCGATATCTGTATTTATGAATATATGTATTGTATTGTGATCATGCTACGCAAAAGGTGTGAATGATTGAAAATAAATGTTAAAGAAACGAAAACAAAAGTGTTTGTCTAATGGTGGTGTTCTTGATTTTGTCTAGCCTGGTTATGCCTAGTATGCCGTCCTCTTTCTTTAGAGTCCATGTTTCAGAACCGTATAACAGGATGGACATTATTAGAGTTGAATACAGCTCCATTTAAGTTAGGCGTGAAATCTCTTTGGAGTTAAATATGTCATTCAGACTTTGCATGGCTCCAAGTGCTTTACCTACTCTCAATTTGGATGTCTTCAGTGCAAGTTCCCTTTTTAGAGATTTTACCACCAAGGTATACAAAATGCTCTACTTGCTTGAGATCAGCGTTGCTTATGTTAATTTTAATATCAATGTCTCTCCGGCTGATAACTTGAACCTCTGTTTTGGCTATGTTAATTTTGAATGAATGAGACATATTGTTGATTTTTTCTCTTTTTGAAGGGACACTAAGAGATGTGTTGGAGGCTGCGCCCACAATTATGATAAAAACTGGGATTAGTATATTTTTATAATTGTATTACATGTATGAACTTACACCTACATGTATAAGGATAAAGAAAAATCAGCCCTCTTTGTACAAGAAAATGTCGATTCAAAAATGCTCGTACAGCCGCGACGAGCATTTTACGTCCGACAGTATCTCCCTGCAGTAAACGCGTGATAACGCGAACCATATTTGCATAGAGGGCGTTTTTCAATAAATAGCGATGATACTGTTTTAATCAAGTTTAGGCTGTGTTTTTGTTAGTAGAAACAACAATAATGGCAATGTTTAATGTTTATTTTGAATTCTGAAGTAAATTTAAAAAAAAAAAGAATTACATTTAAAATGTTCAACACCACTTAATGTCCCTTTAATGCATTTGTTATCTTTTGGATGGGGCCTTTTGCTGGTAAAGCGCCCAGGGACCCATGTTTGGGCGCTATTTATACGTTATCATTATTTATTATTATACTCCACTATTAACTGAAAGTTAATACAGGAGTATATTGTGTTTGTTTCTGTGGACTGATTATCATTTTCGAATTACTCGCAAACAAATCGACCTATTCCAACCAGAAGCGGCACACGTTATTTTTTTCTCGACATACGCTACGGCTCCGCGTATCAGGAAAAAATACGCGCTG
Organism: Ophiura sarsii; assembly: GCA_035610835.1. Taxonomy (NCBI): domain Eukaryota; kingdom Metazoa; phylum Echinodermata; class Ophiuroidea; order Amphilepidida; family Ophiuridae; genus Ophiura; species Ophiura sarsii. Next base: position 53,878,865 of record CM069457.1, on the reverse strand, counting down.
GAATTGTTGTTATCATGGATTTAGCTTATTTCAGAATATCTAATATTATCTCCCCCATTGAAAACAATGGGAAATACTCCCGATGAAATATCTCAAAAACAAATTGAGCTAGTGCACTGATATTTGGCACACAGGTTGCTGATTACAATACCCTGACTTAATGCGCCACCGGGAAAATTTTGACCGTTTCCATGGCAACGGGAGCCATTTTAATCAAAAAATACAAAATTTCACCGGTTTCCATGGATGGAAACCATGCACGAATAAAATCTGAGAAATTCACAAAACTATGCATCATACATGTTAAACATCATATCTAGCATCATGCACCCAGGTTTTAGAGTCAAACATGCAAAAATGAGCAATTGAGAGCTAATTTTTAATTTTTCACTACGGGTTCAGGGAAATGTGGTCGTCACGGTAACCCGAAAAACCACGTCACACATTTTCAGCCGACCGATCTGAATCGACAATTTGTGGACTCGACCCGACGCTGAAAATTTTGTTCCAATGAATAATGAATAAATGCTATCATCAAATTGCTTATTTTACGTCAAATTCCAAATCCAAGAGATGATTTATAATAAAGGGCTCACTGCTTCATTTCGAACTGTACTGTACGTGTCATTTGATACATTGAATTACCGATACATTTATTATATTATTCAGTCTCAAAGAGATGCTATCAGTCACTATCATAAATCAGGTATGAATCAATAGATTGCGATTGTTTCCACCAGGTTGGGGTCCCAGTCTGGGGTATCTGTGGATTAAGCTTATTATAAACGTGTTTCGATTACTGTACCTAACTCGCGTATTCTATCGAAAGCTTCATTTCATGCTTCGGATTATGCTGGTATATTGGCAACATTATTTGTCCCGCGCCGGGATTGATTGTTTGCTATTTGATATAGGGAGCACGAAACTAATTTGCTCCCCATAGGCTTTACACACAAATGTAGGCCTATTAAAACCGCTCTATTTCAAAAATCCTTTGATCATTTTTTAAGTGAATTTGCAATCTTATGCCATAAATGTTTTTTATAACATTTATGAATATCAAGGCAAGTTACATTTTTCAGTAAATGCCGCTGAATCGGGAAGTATTAATTTCATCAGCTATTGTCAGTCCTCACGCTGGTATGCAAGGTGGCGGTAAATCGGCGGATAAAATTATAGTAAAGCTCAAATCATCCCGTTTTTTACAAACTTTATGTACATATTCCACACAACACATAAATGCAACATTCGAGAGGACAACAGCAGCTAATGTGTCGATCTCGCACACTTTTGTGCTAGGAACTATTGCTGTACTCAATTTTTGGCCGGAAGGGGCTAGACTGAATTAGTTGTGTGCGCCCATAACTAAATACAGCCGGTGAGCGTGACACAAGGGAACACACTACTAAATTCGTTCTTCATGACTTCCCTTTGACGTACGCGTAAGAGCAGTCAATTAAAATCGCTCTAAATCCAGCTTGTGATTTTATCAACGTATTTTGTTATCTTTTTATAAATTTACATAACTGAAAATCAAACCTTAGATTTAATCTCAAATTAATTTAGGTAAACACAAATTATGATGGTTTCCGAGATTGTTTTCATCTAAAATTGGTTTGCCTCTTGAAAAATGCAACCATGCTTTTTTTTTCTCCATCATTTGTTTACAATAATAACACTGGACTATCGATTCAAGCAAAGCAACCCTTAGCGCACCAGGTTGAAAAAGACTCGAAAAAGACACCCTTATTCTCCGTCTGATTGTCCGTGGGATTTTGTTGACATGTTAATAGTGGAGTATTTGTTCTCTTTGAGTACCTTTCTTGTTATTATTATTATGGTGATGAAATTCAATACAATAATATTACATTTTGAAACTGCCACATTATGAAAGTGTTTACATTCTTGATGAAATGTTAATAATTTCATATGAGAATTCGATAACCCCCACCCCCATTTATACCTATATAGTAACTTACTTGTATAGAAGAATGATGAAGATTGGACTGATGATATAAAACTGCATGTCGACTGCCACATACCAAGTGATGTGTGCACACTGCAAAATAAGATTTTGAAAAGTTATTTTTAAAATTCGTTGAATGCATGCTTGCATAAACGCGCGACTCATAGTGGGAAAGTATACCTTTAAAGTTATCGACTATTCTATATACACCTAGCACATAAAGTCCCCGAGGTTTGAGGTTGGCTAATTCAAAATATATCATCGGTACCAAAAATATAATTATACAGGGTGTCTCTAAAAAGGTTGTGTTTACGGAGCATGTTTATATAAAGCCCCGCAGAGTTCCGGAGGACACACGAATCACGTATACGTCACATGACTCATTGACCATATTGTTTGACATTATTCTCAATGTTTCGACGTTATTCTCAATGTTATCTTATGAAGAAAAAAAATGCTATTCAAACGTAAATCTCATGCTGATTACATTCCAGGTATTGTAATTACGGCAGTTTTACGGCAACATGTTGATCAATGGAACGAGGTCCCATCATCTGACCACAGGATCATTTATGATGTAACCTACTTTATGCAGATATGGGTGTCTGGTACGGCCCACCTGCTGCATGTGGCCCTAGGTAGAGACCCCAGAAGGTCCCACACCACCAAATCAGTTCCCTATTGCTTTGTGTGGTAAAGAGGTCAAGTTGGTGTTATTTTGTTTCACCTATAGAGCAAACTGGTTCATTTAAATCATTGTTTTTATTGAAGATCTAGATGTCTTCTGCTTAAAAACAATCACTTTTGTAGGGGTAACCAGCATTTTTTCCCCGCTACGGGCCAATGATATCTATCTTAGGTTCAACAGGCTGCCTATATTCTTAGATCAGGGGTTTTAGCTCTAAATTGGTGGAAACAGTGAAATCGTGTAAAATGATATTATTCAAGAAAAAGCTAAATATGTCGGGCCTAATGTGGAGGAAATAACCTACAAATGCCAAATTATGAAACATGTTGGTACATTTACAGGACTTTTTACCTTTCTCGGATGTTAAATTTAGACTTATGGTGGGATCAATCTTAATTTCAAACACTGCAGTGTATGGCCAAAATGCAAAATATTAGTTGGTGGTGTGTACTCAGAAAGAGGCTGACAAATGCGTTTGATCAATGGAACGAGGTACCATCCCAAACCACTTTCAAATGAACAAGTACATCACACATAGTATAGAATGACCCCTGCCAGACAAATTATCTGCTGCAAAGGGCCCGACAGACGCCCCGAGAGTGGGATGAGGTGGGGGGGGGGGGGGGGGGGGGGCGGGGTAGCGCCCGCATGACGGCTTTGACCGGGGGAAACAGCTCAAACGACCGGGCTAAAAGCTGGAGTGTATTTTTTTTTTGTAAATGGAGTGGGTGGAGAGGGGCGGGCCAATTTGAGTCGGGTGGGTTTATATCAGCACTGTTGTTTAGTTATCGAGCAAGTTTGGATACGCCAAGTCACTACCCCCTCTGTTGATCCACTGGTAGTTCTTTACTGTGTAAAAGCTGTATTGTCAACGCCATGTTCATAATTTATGACCCGAAAAATTGTTGTTCTAGAATATGTAGTAATCTAGTAACCCCAAATGTTGAGAAGCCCGCCTTTGTACGTGTCTCGTCTCCTTTCAAAACATATGATGTATGAGAAGCTATACTTACCATGTCCAGGTATGGGAAGAAATTTTGAATAAACAGTGCAATAGACCACCAATACTGTTTGCATCTATTCCTATCCAATTCTTTCGTCGGTAACCACGTTGGTCCGTCAGCGAAATGACGGGACGCCATCGTCACTAGAACGGAAAATAACACCGCCGGCGCAAGTCTGTATTATAGGGTCATAAATTTAAAAAAAAGTTAAATAAAATAAGCCGTTTGCAACTAAAAGCACATTATTTTAAGCGTTGGTTTCAATTCAACTCCATCACAAATTCCTCATTGAATTTTTGTGAGGGCTGTAATTATTGAACTATTATTCAAATGTATGTAAACGTATACATGTTTGGAAAGGAAATAGGTCAGAGAATCCAAATTTTGCGTCAATTTTGACCAACAATGTTGTTGTTGTTGAGAAAATCACAACAAAATCACTTTTTTTGACCCAACAAGTTCAACAAAACTAACAAACATAATTTTGATTAAATAAATTCAAATTAAGGACGATTAGGGACTAAATTAAATTAGGGACGATTTGTTTTAACCGATCTAATATTGTGTGTGATTTTTTTATGATTTTCTCAAAATATCAACATTGATGCAAAATTTTGATTCTCTGATCCATTTCTTTTCCAAAAATGTATAGTTTTATATGCATTTGATTAATAGTTCAATAACTACAGCAGTCAGAAAATCAAGTCAAAAACTTGCTTGAGTCCCCCCTGAAAACTCAAATACAAAATGCAGAATATTAACACTTTCCACGCGGCTAAAGGTGTTACAATACAAAACATACAAAACTGATTTTTCAAAAACCTTTCCCAACTTTCAAAGTCTACCTCAAGGTATACCAAACCAATACTAGACATTTTTGTAATTTGGCCAACAACAAAAAAAATTGAACCTAAGCCTTTAAATTTCAATTGGTTATACGATATACTGGTATACCATAATACAGTATCGTTCAATACTGGTACATAACAATTGCCAGTATCGGTCGATACTGGTACGATTTTACTGTTCCAGTATAGTATCGGGCGATGCTGGTGTTCACAAGATACCTGCGAGATTTGTACTAGTATTGAATGAACGATGCTGGTACATACTTATGTTCCAGTATCGCCCGATAATAATTACGATATCGCTGTCATTTAACCAGTCCGTATATCTGAAAGAATTGCGACGATATACTGGTATACCAGTATCGTTCACTACTGGTACATATCAATTGCCAGTATCGGTCGATACTGGTACGATTTTACTGTTCCAGTATAGCATCGGGCATGATACCTGCGACATTTGTACCAGTAGTGAAAGAACGATGCTGGTACATAGTTATGTTCCAGTATCGCCCGATATTGGAATATTTTAAATGTGCCAGTATCGGCCGATACTGAAACACTGACTTTGAACCAGTATCGAACGATACTGTGTGTTCCAGTATCGGACAATACTACAGTACAACTGACCATAACGCCTTTTAATTTCAATTGGTTATACGTAACCACCTCCCTTTAGTCAATTAAAGATGAAAATTAAACCAATTCAGTGTGTTATCCCATGATTATCCAAATACTTTGACTTGACTCAAGTTCAAATAAATAAGTTACTCTCCGTATAATATGAGTTTTAATGTAGTTATACATTTCTATTAAACCTCTTTTGTAATTGGCCTTTGCTTCATTATGCACCATTCACACCTGTATAAGGCTCAGCCATATAGAAGCTAGCTTTTAACCGACCTTGATTTCACAGCTGAGTACACATCTTCAATTTATAAAGACCTAAACAGGGCCCTAGAACTCATTGTTATAGAACAATAAAACTCAGCGACGTTAACGAATATATGTACAATGAATAATCATATCAATGAATATTGAAGAAAAAAACAGCGTCATTTGTAGAGTCGAAAATTGAAAGTACCAGACGATGGTGGACACGAACGGCCGTAATTTTTGATTCTCCGTTGGTTTCAATGTTATTATGGATGGATTTTGATTATAATATGACCAAAGAAAATTCATCCCACGTTGTAACTAAATTATTATCATCCTAAAGCCACTGAAGCTGGATAATCAATTCAAGTGTCAGTATCGTCAATCATTTGAAGTTATTATGACATTGACGGTTCGCGGGCGCCGGCAAAAAAAAACATAAAAAGAGGCAACTTTGCGCTAAATATAATCATTAAGTTATTTCAAACTTAAAATATGGATAATGCCAGTTTTATGTTTTGTCACAGTCTATGTTTAAATACCTCGAGCATTGGTAAGAGCCGAGTGGTTAGGGACGCGGCGCGGTGATCGTGGAAGGGTCTGGGGTCGAATCCCGGGGTGTGCGGCGATTATTTGAGTAACAATCCATACTTTGTCCCCCTCCTCCGGTTCACACAAAAAATAGCCTTGCTGGTTAGGGCTAAAGCACACAATTGTGAGTGCTACCTAGACACTACAGGGTGTATCAAAACCACTGGACCATGGCCAATTTACCTTCAGTGCAAAGCCCAATTAATAATGATACTATTCTGAAAATCTAAGATTAATCCAATTAAAAATAAGACCGCTAGCATAAATTGCGTAAACCATGTCATTTACTAGTCTGTATAGGATTTACATATACAAACCAAAAATGATATGGTTTACATTTCAATACTTTGCATTCATAAACATTGTAAATCATCTATCAATAACGTGTGAATTACCATTGTACATACTACAAAATGGATTGACTTGCCTTAATGGTTATACTTCTCTTAATTGAAAATGGATTGTTCTCATCATTTCTGGAATTTAACTTTGTTAGTTTTACTTTGCAATGAAATTAAATTGGTCATGGTTCAGTGGTTTTAATAATGATTAAATCCATGCTGAAAGAGAGTCCTATTTTTTTAAAAAACACCCTGTAACAATCACTACGTCAAAAAACAATCCACGCGCATGCTACAGCATTCGATTTGATTAAGTCATCAACCAAGCTGATATATGTGTAGGAAATCGCTGCCCGGGTGAACGTTGGCAGGTTATTGAATGTTAAGGACGCGGCGCGGTGATCGGAGGGTCATACTTTGTCCCCCTCGCCCGGTGTCCACACAAAAAACATAGCCCAGCTGGTCAGGGTTATAGTCACATGTATTTTGTTTTAATAGCATCACAATGTGCATCTTTAATCTACCATCAAGGTTTGTCAAAGATTAGACGCTTAATCTTTGTCTAATTTTGAAAGGGTGAATCTTTAACTATTCTATATTGTGGAAAAGTGAATCTATGCCGAATCTTCATCTATGTTTCAACTTCTAGTACTCAAGAAAGAGCAGTGTACGGAGGTGAATCTTCACCACATTATGTCTGTAAAATATTAGGGGCCAGAAATGTTCCATTTAGAAATTACAGGGCGAATTACTGACAAAGGTGGTTATATGGGCATAAAAATAGAACCATGGGAGTTATGCAACTCAAACTTTGGAATGCAACCATTTTAAGGATGACCTGTCATGTAAACTAGAAAACATCTTGAAAATCAGGCCAGGAATCGGAACATCTACCTTTAAATGAGCAAACTTTTTCTCCGCAGTTTGATACCTCATTCAAAAAAACAAATCGAATGGATTCTATTAAAGTCATGGCGATTTCAATGACCGCGCATAACAACAGCAAAGTTCCACTAGAAATAGTTGTATATGGGATATCATTGATTTGTGTGTGATTAGTGTCATAAACTGTGTGCTATCTGAACCAGCCAGTAAAAAGGGTGTGACTACATGTAGCTGTGAATAATTAAACGTCTTTTGCTGATTAGCTGTGATTCTTTACACACACATTTCCACTGCTGTTGTTATGCGCGGTCATTGAAATTGCCATAACTTTTAAAGTATCCACTCTATTTTTTGGAATGAGGTATCAAACTGCGGAGAAGAATTTTTCAAATTTAATGTGTATCGATTGGTACCGATTATACACTGAGCCAAAAAAGAAACTTATAAAAAAAAGAAACTCATAAAATTTTAACAGATCACCAAATAAAATTCTGTGCATGGAAATGTACCAAATTTGGATACAATATTACTGTCATTTGCAGTAATATTGTATCCAAATTTGGTACATTTTCATGCACAGAATTTTATTTGGTGATCTGTTAACATTTTATAAGTTTCTTTTTTTTATAAGTTTCTTTTTTGGCTCAGTGTATATTTTGAATTAGCCAACACCAAAGCACCTGGTCAGGGACGTTTTGTGCACGGTGTATGTTGACCACGAGATTATGTTTGATTTACACCTAACACATAAAGTCCCTGCTCAGGTGCTTTGAGGTTGACTAATTCAAAATATATAATCGGTATCAAAAATCTGAGATATACATTAAATGAGCAAATTTCTTCTCCGCAGTTTGATACCTCATTTAACAAAATCGAATGGATACTTTTAAAGTTATGTCGATTTCAATGGCAACAAATGCAACAGAAAAGTGGCACTAGGTATAGGAAATCATTGATTTGTGTGTGATTTACCATAGACGGTAAAAATCAATGTTTTACCCGTCTATGGATTTACGCACTGAAAAACTCACAGCTTATCAGCTAAGACTTGTATTCTTCACAGCCAGATACACCCTTTGTCCCGCACATTGCAGTTATCACTAAAGACCCATTCATCTGTCACGTTCAGATAGCACACAGTTATCACACACAAATCAATGATTCCTATACCTAGTGCCACTTTTCTGTTGCGTACGCGGTCATTGAAATCGACATAACTTTAAAAGTATCCATTCGATTTTGTTGAATGAGGTATCAAACTACGGAGAAGAGATTTGCTCATTTAATGTATATCTCAGATTTTTGGTACCGATTATATATTTTGAATTAGTCAACCTCAAAGCACCTGAGCAGGGACTTTATGTGCTAGGTGTATATACTTAACAACTACTGATTAGTACGATGTGCATGAATGTATCAATCCGAGATGGGTGTCACAACCCCTTTCATACCGCTATTTTTTACAGCTACTAGATGTATATTGTAAGGTAATCGTCACGTAGTTTCAACGGTTTGAGCGCATTTTGAATCCCCACTAGTATTGCTTTACATCCGACAATATAGTTTATGGTGTATTGTTGGGGATGTTGCCCCTTTGAACACTGGCCACCGGTATAAAGCCTACTACGAGTATCGCATATGTGATGCGATCTGTGAAAACCCGCCACATGGTGGCATCTTTCATATTGGAGATATTTATATCATAAGAAAGCTAAAACTGTGCTGATTACAGAACTGTTTCGATCATTTTTCTACGATTACTACAAAAAAAGTTATGAGTGAAGGATGAGTGTGATGTCATCAAAAGCTACAATACAAGAAATCATGAAAACAGGCCAAAAAAGATACATACTTCAATATAATAACATTATAAGGTTAATAATAAAAGTGACTTTAGTAGTTTTGAAGGTGAAATTTCATGAAAAGAAGATGACACAAAGTATTGGAAACTAATTTTCTTTAAACAAATCTTTAAAAAAAAATATATATATATATATATTTTTTTTTTTAACATTTTTTCCATAATCCCTAGTTCACATTTTGCGACATCCGACGGGTTTTCACAGATCGCATCACATATACACTGGCGGCCGGAATACCGGCCGCTAACATGTGCGCACTGTTTAAAAGCTTTGGGGCTTCCCCATCGCATGTACACATGCCCTTTGACCCGGAGAGTTGTCTGCGGGCTACGGGCTGCACATGGCTTTGTCTGAAAATGCGTTGAAGACGATCTGTGCTGATAAATGTGGAGTTATTTCATCAATTTTGGTCGGATTTTCGGATTTCGCACTTAACCTTACATTTGGGATTGTAACTTTCTCATTATTCAATCATTCTTAGCATACAATATCTCAAATTAAGGAGAAGAACGCTCCCAACAACAACATCGTTTAAAATGTTTGTGTAGTAGTTACAATTTTAAGAGTTATCAGCACATGCATTACCTCGAAATTACTTTTTTGTTGACTGTATTTTGTTCATGTCTTTTGGATCGACGTTGACGTAACCCTCGTGTGCAACATTAAAGTTATGCAAGCTTATCACGCATGTATCTACCATCTGTATACTCACGCGCGTATACGATAACACCTCTGCGTATGTTAATGACACCATAACATCACCGCCAGGTGGAAAAGAGATTACTGAAACGTATAATTACCTCCAATATCGTTGAAAATATAACCTCAGCCATGATTCTCTCCCATTGTTTGCCTGCATACGCTTGAGGCATGTTAAAGTGACCAACATTCCACTGTGAAAACAAACCAGCAATGCCGCTCAGATAAATATATTAATATTATAGACTATTAGATACTAAAACATATGTTACATTATTTTGTGACCGGAGAGTTTGTTTCTATGGCAAGGTAACCGTATGTTAACTTTTCTTTTGGCAACATCGGACTAGCAATGTCGTCCATTTCTTGAACAACACAACAAATAGCACACATACATGTATGCAAAACCTGATAATTTGATATAGCGAGGATATGTCAACGATCTAAAGGGTTCAACAAAAGAAAGTATACCACTTTGTTTATGTCAGGCTAGATAGCAATTTAGATAAATCTTTTAGGCATACATTGACACCAAATTTGCCAACTAACAACAAAGATAAACCATGATTAGCACCATTTAAAGAAAATTAGTCACATTTCAAAAGTCACATTTTCAATACACATACGCGGGAAGAAAAGACCACATGTTACCTGTTCATAATCAAATAGCCCGCTCACTCAGGCATAACCCAACGCAGTTGCACTGTGCGATCAATATTCATTTCATTCCCGGCCATTCAAAGTGCCACGCACAGCATTTTCTCGCGGCTTGCTGCGTTGAAAATGTGACTTTTGAAAAGTGACCAATTTTCTTTAAATGGTGCTATAATCATGGTTTATCTTTGATGTTAGGGGGCAAATTTGGTATCAAATTATGCCTAAAAGATTCATCTAAATGCCTATTTAGCCTGTTTGGTCAAACAAAAATTGAATGTTACTCAAAATGATGAACCCTTTATATACAATAAAGTCAGGGTTCTTATTCACCTCCAGTTGTCGGCAACAACGAAAACGATCACCAGCACGTATTGACCAATGAACTGATTTATTGCACGGCGTGGCGTATTTTGATGAGGTGCCCGTAAATCACGGCATTTTGCAAATCCACGCCTCCTCCGTGTACTCCGAATTGAACCGATCGATTCAAGAAATCGGTAAACACAAAGATAAATTAAAAATGCGTAAATAGGCGAGTTCTGATGTTATTTTCATAACCTTTTGTTTAATATGATTGGGAAACAATATGATTGTTTCTGTCAAGAAGATTTAACTTTATTTATTAACTCTTTTAATTAGGTATGGTATATATTTTATAATGAATATAAGGATTCAAAATACTAAGGATATCCTGTATTCCGCATATCCCCCGCCTAGAATCGACCCGGTTATTATATAATGCAGGGCAAATCTGATGGTTACGAAGTTTATCGGTTCAGCTGGTGTCGGCAACTATCAAATCATTATAAATCTTTTTAAACTAAAACCAGGAAAGAAGCTCTCACATTCCATGCTTAAACACTATTCGTGGATTGGATAACATTTAATCAGTTTGATTGCCGAATTATATTGACTGTTTCCTCTTTCAGGATAATGCTTATCATCCCTGCTGGGAGTACCGTGGGATGCTGCTGTATTATAATAGCTCTGTATGATGTATGAGGTTGGAGTTGTACAAAGAGAAGAATCCTTACTAATTTACTTCATATATTTTCAAGAAAAATAATTTAATACTTTATTTATTAACTCTTTTAATTAGGTATGATATATAATTTATAATGAATATTATAATGAATTTTATAATGAGGTCAATTCTGAATACCTGGACAAGAAATTAAAAGAAGTGGAAAAGGCAACCCTAAACATGCAACACAGATTATCTTGGGAGCTCATTAACGAAGTAAGTGGAAGGAAAACCTCTATGAATGGTATCCTCAAAGGAAAGACAAAGGAAGAACGTGTCAATAAGATGCAATCTTGATGATTTAATACTGGACATCTGTAATAAGGCCCTCCTAGAAAAAACAAAAGCCTGACCAGTGGGCAATATTGAACCTGATACCAGTCCCAAAACTAGCGACCTAAGTCAAGCAGGAAACTACAGAGGCATATGTCTGAACTCTATTGTGGCCAAGACATATAACAGAATGATTCTCACACATTCTGGGGCTCAGGAGAATCATCGAAGGTATACATTCCAATAATCTCTCTGCAGTCATAACATTCATTGACTTCAAAAAGGCATTCGACACCATACATCGTGGGAAAATGATCAAGATACTCAAAGCATACGGTGTCCCACAGGTTATAACAGATGAAACTTACAGCAACACAAGAGCCAAAGTCATATCACCTGATGGCGACACGGAACTGTTCGACATCCTAGCAGGAGTACTCCAAGGAGATACCCTGCCCCCTACCCAGCGTTCGAAATAAGAAAAATAAATTGGTCATCCACCGGATAACCTAGGTTGGGATTTTGGTCATCCGTCAATATTTTTTGTTATCCGCATTTTTTTTCAGTGGCAAGCTCCAAAATCACATGCTAAGCGAGTCTTCATATATACACATACATATATAAATTATATTTTGTTTTATATATAAATTATTATACACATGACGACATTAACTCCACATTAACCTCTATGCTCCACAGCAACTTTCTCTTTATTTTACAATCTCCTCTCTTTTAACTACTATTGTTCTTCAGTCATTTATTTGTTCTAGTCGGCACGTTCTTTCTGTACGTGCTATCAATAGGACGACCACCTGTAAGCCCTGAAATGCATTATAATGGTCCTCCCCCTCACTCGTATCTCCCGACTCCATTGGATCTGTATCCAGGTCATCCTCATCTGACTCAGCATCAAGTTTCACAACTGCAGGGTCGGTGTCATCCGTTGTGTCAGTGTCATCCTCATTTACAGCTTCTAATGCATCCTGATCCGGATGATACTCTTCTTCACTCTTATATCCTGCCCCCATTGGATCTGTATCCAGGTCATCCTCATCTGACTCAACCTCAAGTTCCACAACTGCAGCTGCAGGGTCAGTGTCGTCAGCTGTGCCAGTGTCATCCTCATTTGCAGCTTCTAGGGTTGGTTCATTCGCGACCATGACTTGTTCTTTCAGTACGTCTCTCAATAGGACGGTCAGGTCTATAGCCTCTAATGCATCCTGGTGATCCTCTTCTTCACTTTCATCTCCCATCATTTTGGTCATCCGCCGGATGATCGGCCAAGAAAAAATGGTCATCCGCCGGTAGATTTGGTCATTTCGGATGACCGGATGGCCGCTATTTCGAACGCTGCCCCTACCTATTCATAATCATCCTTGATTACTGCTTAAGAATAGCTATCAGTGTGAGAGATTGTATACACCACGCATCTAACTTGCATGGTCAGAACGTAGGTTCTAGCTTGGCTTGGTTCTAGGGAATGGCACAGCATTTAGGGCACTTGTTATATATCAGCGTTTTATAATTACGCTCGCAGCAATGAGCATGATGGGTTCAGCACGGTATGAAATCCACGCCAAAACACTGTTGGCAGCACTTTCAAAACAGCGGTATTGGGGTAACATGTTGAGTATTTTTCCTTCAACATAGTAGGGTATAATATTGTAAGAAGATAGTGGTTACATTTTCAAAATATATGGACCTACGGCACATGGCCACAATCCGACATGAGCGGGCGCATTTCGATTAGCTCACTTTGCATGCTTGAAAACTTCAACATTCCGCTAACCAATCGGCGTCGTGAGGTCCAGCTGACGTATTGCGCACCACGTATGTCCGTTCACCCCAAAAGGGGGTGAGGTTGACCTCGCGTACTTTTACGAGAGGTCAACTTCATGTGAAGTTACGTCCGTTGGTTAAATTGGCGAGAGCGAACATGAAAAGGGGTAAAAAGACAACTTTAAATGCCCCCCGGTTGCTTGCATACTAGATAAGATATATTACCTTAATATAAGAAATGTGTCAACAGCGAATTCTCCTTTAAACATGGCAAACACCCCATAAGCTTTATTTTGATCCTTGAAGGTGTATTGGTTATCTGAAAGGATAAAAAGGTATCAGGATTTTGTATAGATGATGTCCCCTATGTTGTCTTCTAGTTACATTATATGAAGAGGTCTTTTTGCAAAAGGGCCTGCATCCACGTTGGCTCTTATTGAGAAAAAGTTTTAAAAAATTTATTTTGATCCTTGAAGGTGTATTGGTTATCTGAAAGGATAAAAAGGTATCAGGATTTTGTATAGATGATGTCCCCTATGTTGTCTTCTAGTTACATATATGAAGAGGTCTTTTTGCAAAAGGGCCTGCATCCACGTTGGCTCTTATTGAGAAAAAGTTAAAAAACTGTTTCTAAATATTCAAGTTGAGCAATTGAAAAACTGAATGGATTATGAAAGAGGTACACTACATACTAATTTAAATTGAAATAAATTTCAAATGTGCTAGTTTTAATTTTTTTTTAAATCATGTTTACATTTCTTGAAAATTTGGATGTAGGCCCTTTTGCAACAAAACTCCATCTGTTTGTACATAGAGAAAAATACCACACACAAAAAATCCTTTATTTTAATCATTTAAAAAAATTAAGTTTGATATAGAAATGTATAGGTCACAATCATATGTTTCAAGGAAATAAATTAAGTTTACCCGGATCGGTGATGTTTTAAAAAACAAACAAATGACACTCGAGAGTTCAGTCAAGCATATATTCAACAAGCATTCTCTCCTGCTTATTAGGAAAAAGAAATGACACAAATTGAGCATTGCTAAGAGGAGTTATGTCTATTTTAATAAAGGTACTCATTTTGCAACCTGTCCACGGAATACTTGACCAAACAAATGTAAAGTATGCATTTTAGCTGCGTACTTCCCTATTGATCGAGATTGGTAATGTTTTTCAAAACAAATAAATGACACTTAAAAGTTCAGTAAAGCATTTATTTACCAAACATACTCTGCTGCTTATTAGAGAAAATCAATGAAGCAAATTGATCATAAAAAGAAGTTATGCCTGTTTTACTGAAAGCGCTCATGTTTGTAGCTGTCCATGAAATGCTTACTTTACATTTGTTTTGTCAAGTATTCCGTGGACAGCTTGCAAAATGAGTACCTTTATTAAAATAGGCATAACTCCTCTTAGCAATGATCAATTTGTGTCATTCTTTTTTCCTAATAAGCAGCAAGAGAATGCTTGTTAAATATATGCTTTACTGAACTCTCGAGTGTCATTTGTTTGTTTTTTAAAACATCACCAATCCGGGTAAACTTCTTTTTTACTCAGCCTCAAAATCAGGTAGTTCACTAACCTGACAACACTGTTCCCGATAGCTGAAAGTACAGGTGGCATGCAATCATCCAAAACATACTGAGAACACGTATACCATTCAAACAAAGAATGCTGCGCTCGCTTTGTGTGGTGTCTAATAGTTTGACCAAGTTCCGATTTACAGCAAAACATAACAGATACCGACAAACAAGAGACCGTGCAGGTGGTTTCAATGCATGGTCCGTCGGGGTTTTCCCGTTTGAATCTGCAATAATTAAGAAATGTAAAATTAGTCGCGATCGTCGATAAATCAAAATTACCCTAACACTTTTGGGATGGAAATGTTGAAACAAATATCCGAGGGTGGAAATGGGCGAAATTTAGCGAGAAAAACCGGACTTGCCGACGACAGGATTCGATCCCGGGTCCTCAGCATGAATGACCGTGTCAGTTAATCCACTCGGCCAGGGGGTCACGCGCCCGCAATTAACAATTCCGTGTGCATTTATAACCCGGTGTCAGTGCCCGGCGAGATAGACTGAGGTGACACGTGCCTCCAGCATAGTTTTCAAATGGGATTTCATGGGATTCAGGGCTTTAAGGGTTATGGTAATACTAGAACAAAAGTGTATATTATGGTAGTACTAGAAAAAAGTGTATATTATGGTAGTACTAGAAAAAAGGGTGTATAATAAATAACTACACTGTCAGTGTAGGAGACCTACCAAAAGGAATTATGTGAATTCACTTTATATTTCGATTGTGTTCATATAATTAACACACGGGATTTCGCATAAAATTGCAAATTTATCTCAAGGTTAATCGGTATAATCGGATATTCTAATCAGCAATTCAATTGACGACCAATGAGATTTGTGAGATGGGTTTTTTGACATTTTTTTGCCAGCGTGGGCCATTATGCTACAAGGCCCACTTAGCAGCGCTTTAAATTGGTGCCCTAAAAACCGTCACCAAATTTAAATATTCGCCTTCCATCATAGCTGGTTGCTATTTATGACATAATTCTCGTGTGCAACCAACCAGCTGTATTGCAACGCCCATTGAGTAGTTTAAACGCCTGAGCGTGGATGTAATTTGCAACATAATGGAAACTCACCCATGCAGTTAGCAAGTAGTACCGCTCGTACACGCCCCGAATTTAAATATATGCACTGGGCAATCCTCTCGTAGTAATTTATAACAATAGGTTTACCAGACCGAATTAATAGCGCTCCTAAGCGGGCAATTTATGTCATACAAAATGTTAATATTTTCAGCGCAGGCAGTCGGATTCTGAACATATGGTGCGAATTCATCACGAGAACACAGACCGGTAACTAAAATCGCCCCAGTGTTCGGTTATTGCTGTAAATCCATCCTATAGACCATAGACATTGGAACACAAGGATCACCATCTGTATTGTAATTTCGGAAACATGTTGATAGGATGTAGGCCTATGCTGCGCTCACTGGTTCGTTTGTTAAGCTCGCACAATCAGAAATGGGCACTGGTAGTCTGTTCCCACGACGGAATGTTGAATTTTGTGACTGTTAAGATACAAAACTATCATTTAGAAAATTTGCAACGGTGAAAGTGTAATGGACAACCCCTTCGAATGCGTGCGCATATCGGCAGGCAAGCTGTTTGTATTGGCAGGCAATACGCGCGCACACCGACAGGCAAGCTTGCGTTCGCTTGTTTGCTGTGACGTTACAGGTGACATCGTATAGCTTCATTGTACTACCCGTACTACCCGGTCCCCAATCCACGTGTTCCAACATCTGTGATTAGACGAGATTCGCGTGAAGTGCGTTTTTTTTGCGATGCGCCAATGCACAAACCCTTTGGGCAAAATGTGATATCATATTATTTTGTTTGATTAGTGACAGCACCAACTGATTTGCGATTATCCTCTAATGATGCAACTACGAGCTCTGAAATTGGAATTGTAACCAATAATTAATGGATCAATCACATTAATATGTTGTAGCCCACAGAAGAAAAACAGATTCACCTTTAAAATTGTAAGGATGCCTGACTCGGATGAATCTCACTAAATCTCACTGCCTAAATCTCCACGCACCTGCATTGCCTCGATGACGTCACCTACCGCAGGCATATGCGGGCAGGAAGTTTTAGTTCAGTTGGTAGAGGGACAGACTGGGGTGCGGATGCTCCCGCGATCGAATCTCGGGGGTGCTGGGTGATTTTTCGGGTACAAAAATAGTACTTTTACCCCCTCCCCCAATCACGCACAAAAACATAGCTTTACTGGTTAGAGTTGAAAAAATGGATTTATAGAAAATCAAATATTTACACTTTACGAAGTTACCATGGTTACCTTGCTTGGCTGTTAAAAGAGGGACTTCTTCGTCCATTTTTTTCGAGAGTTCCGGACCTCTTTGCTTGCTAGAGACCTGCTTATCTGATGAACTTATAGCTGTAAAATGCTCTTGGCCTTGCGATCTACTACGGAGGTACACATCCACTCCATAACCAACAAGCATCAGGCAAATAAGAACGACGCTCAGGACACTATAGTGAAATTAAAAAGAGAATATATATATATCATTTTTGACAGTGTTCCGACAGTCGGAATAGTATTTTTTTTGTTATGCGTTCTAATATTCGAAAAACAGACGGAAGAAAGACCGACAAACCCGACAGACAAAAGTGACAAACAAACGAGTAAACGTCACGTCACTACTTACACCGTGAATACAAACACGCCATCAGCCCACTTGTTAACGGGATCTGAACACTGGACGTTAATGACCTTGACTGGAAATGGTATCCGGACAAGACCTTCATCTATGATTTAAAAAAAAAAAGAGGGAATCACTATTATCATCATCAAATAGCGGAGAACGTAATTGATGTCTTTCAACTAAGTAAATAAGCCCAAACCATATATGGTCAACTTTTAAATATTCAGCCGTTTGAATATTCTTGACGCACATAACGGTTGTTGTAACATTAACGGTTGTAACATTGACACACAATTTCCCATAGGGTTTGTGTACAAAAAAAATGAAACATTAAGGTAGGATTCTGAAATTTTGCTCACTATCTCTTTGTTACTAAACAGTAGTGCTGGCCAAATATGAACTAGAAAATCAATTTAAAACAAGTTTTATGGCCACACACATAAATTGATTTTAGGGGTCTCATTACTGTGGAAACACCCATAATGTCATTTATTATGTTGACATACTGTAATCATAGTTCATGGAACTCTGTACAATATAGAATAAACCAAATTTAGCAAATAGTCTGATTAGATCGGTTCATTCAGCCAGTTGAATGGATCGGTAATTTTAAGTTATGGTCAATGATGGCTTGAGTGACCGAAACCAACAAGAAAACCAACTTTAGCCAACATAACTTCTGTGTTATAATTGCTTAATGGACTATATCAATGTGTGTGGGATGATTTAACACAATCATCCATCGATGCCTGACTATGATTTGTACCATGCAAAGCAAAGACTATTCATCTATTTGCAGCAACGAGTTTTTCGTTGGGTCTGGTAACTTAAGCCACCATCAGTTTATAAGTATCCATCCATTTTGTTTAGATGAATGATGTATCAAATTACGGAGAAAAGAGTTGCTCACTTAATGTGTATATGTTAGATTTTGGTACCGATTATTGATTTTCAATTATATAACATTAATCACTTTGCCAGGAAATGTTTGTGTAAAGGTGTAAACAACTCTTACTTACTTAGTAATTGAGGAATACCATTAAATACGTCAGTTTCATCGCAGGTAACAGGAAAACACGTGCCCCACGGTATAGGCGACGATGGTAGTAAATCACCCTGTTATATAAGTAAAAAGTAAGCATAATGTAAATTTTAGCTTTGAAATATCACAGTTTAATATATTTATCTAAATTGAAAAGAAAGGAAAATTATAATAATTGTATGACTATTTTGGAATACTGTTAGTGTTGAGGAATACCATTACATACGTCAGTTTCAATTGTGTTATTTTCGTTTTTAGCACAATTTGAAATATCACAGTTTGATACGATTATTTATCTTTGATCATTTATATAGAAATGAAAAGGAGATGATAACAATGATATGGCTAATTCTAGAATACTTTACTTTTAATTAATTCATTATGTTGTATAAGTATATGAAGTTGATTAACATAGACATGTACAGTCATATGATACCAACGTAATCTTGATGTGATATGTGTTTGATTACGATTAAGTTTGAAAAGCATAGAAACATAGAAAACATATTGAGCTTCGATGAATTATTTACTTTTATTTGAAATATGACTTAAAAGAATGTGAGAAATACACAAATACCAATTGCAAATGTTAAGCTCTAACACCAGATTTTGATATATTTAATTTAAAGAATTGAACACAAGAAAAGTTTTTAAACAATATTATAAAGAAAAAAGAGTTGAAAACTAACAAATAATTCAGTTTATGAATGTGTTTTACAAAGTAGAAGAAATGGAATTATAAAGATAAAGAGGTTATTGCAATTATATATGTTTGAATGCACCAATCTTTAACAAATCTATTTGTTATACTATATGATTTGGTTCTGTGATGCAAACATGGATTCATTTCTGAATTTGTGAATATGCATGTATAATGTGATCATGCTATGCAAAATGTGTAAATGATGAATGAAAATAAATTTGAAAGAAATAAAAAATCTCGAAAACCGAAGTTATTCTACGCCATTTAATAGCCAACCGAATTGTGCCACGTTATTAACAAGGGAAGCGTGTGACACCAGCATCAGCTAGCAATGTACATGATGTAGGAATATGTAGCGTGTATTGGACGGTTAGGGTTAATCCACCATCTACGGTCCCGACTGAATGCTTTTCGAATTGTATTTTCTTTTCTTTTCATTTTTTCTTTATTATTTATCACTTCATCAATTTCTTTATCTTTTATTTATAATTTGTTTCTTTGTAATGATTTGTGTGATGGTATTAGCACTGCAGCTTCTGCAACTTGTATTTTCATTAGTTTTAAGAATTAGCCAGTCAGGGTAAATCAATGACGAATACTTACATTTGAATATAGAGAGGTAGTATCTGGCATATTTGATTTGATATTTGCCAGACAATAATGAAACTTTTCTAAGCCTTGGCATTCCTCGTAGGCACCTATCCAAACCGTGTTTCCAATAAGCCTT
Organism: Ophiura sarsii; assembly: GCA_035610835.1. Classification (NCBI taxonomy): domain Eukaryota; kingdom Metazoa; phylum Echinodermata; class Ophiuroidea; order Amphilepidida; family Ophiuridae; genus Ophiura; species Ophiura sarsii. The sequence goes on along the minus strand of CM069457.1, from coordinate 53,858,648 downwards.
CCAGATTGGGGCGTGCCGAAGGCATCAAGAGCTATATTAAAAGGAAATAAATAGATGTTTGCAGAATACAACATAGTGGACCTGTTTCGGGGTAATTCCCATGTGGCAATTATGCCCTCTGCTGGGTATCTTAATTATATATTATTTTGCGTCAATTCATAAGTAATAAATACTTGGAAGTGAAAAGGGCGCGTATACTTTTAATGCACAACTCATGCTTCAAAAATCAAGGCAAGCTGATTTATCGATTGCTGGTTGTAGTATAGCGCCCAACACTATCGCTATTGTACGGTTACAGGGTCAAATGTCAACTACAGAGGGAGGTGGGGCGGGGGTAACATGGCTGTCCAGCGGAAGCAATGCTAAACTAATCTCTATGGCAAAACAAAATAATCCAGGTATTTGTTTACATCCGGGTCATTTGGCGTTGACAACAAAGCAAATGGGGGGGGGGGGGGGGGGGGGGGGGGGGGGGGGGGGGGGGGTGAGGTCAAAAAATTTCGCGCAGTCCAAACAAAATCGCACAGTCCAAAAAAATCGCACAGTAAATGTACTACATGAACAATTTCTCCTTCCCATTTCTCTTCTCTTTCCCCTCTCTTTCCTCTTTCCCTTCTCTTTCTCCCTCTCCTTCCCCTTTCACTTCTCTTTCTCCCTCTCCTCCCCCTTTCTCTTTTTTTTCTCACTCTCCTTCCCCCTTCTTTCTCTCTTTTCTCCCCTTCTTCTCGTCCCCGTTTTTCTGCTTCTCCATCCCCATTTTAGGTGTCCCGGGAGGGGCAGTCCGGTACATAGCAATGATGACATATATGTATTTGACAGAGGACTCCTATTTTGTTTGAATATAATGCAAACAATAAATACTCAATTAGTACCATAATATTACAATATTCACGAGGTGTATGTTTAATTAGTTATTCCACATGGGACACATTTTGACACCCTCTATGCTATACTGTTACCAAGTAAACGTTACCATAGCGCGAATCTCCGCTGCTGTTCTGTAAAATCAGTTCATTCAAGTCTAGCTGACACTGTTGTGTATAAATCGGATGAATCTCTGCCATCATAAATTCGTCATCATCGGGTCCGTGAAACCGCAATATATCGGTAGAGTGTTGGTACAGATTGGCAGCAACAACGCCGCCTCTTCTGTCTGTAATGATGTTGACATTGTACACAATACATGTGACGAAGAGAAAACCAAGTGTACTTGTCATGCTGAGAATAATGTTGCTATTAAAGGCGACGATATCAACAAATAGACCCGCAATATCCTCTTGGTCCGTTGCAGCTGTATAGAATCCTCAAAATAAGTAACTGACTAAAAATACATTACTAACTCACTCTGGGTTAGAGGATTTGCTACCTACTCAAGCAGCCTACTCAAGGCCTGGCATAGTGTTGAAGGAAACCAATTTATTAACCTAACCATTTTCTTGACCAGACTTATTGCATAGTCTATTAAAGCAATTGAGTCTCCTGGGGGTCAATAACTTCTAGTTCTATTCATCCATTTATTATGTTTATTCATTCTTTTGTCATGTTTGTCCTACTGGGCATGCATGGATTAACAAAATCATCCTTGAAGGACTATGTATTATTCAAAAGTAAACCTGGTTTAGAAGATTTAATATGCAAATTAGATTTCTATGGTGCATCAATGAAATTCAGAGCACGGTCAAATACACTACCACTCAATGGCCGTGCTCACTCATGGAAACCCGATATAAATATATACTGTCCATTATGCAATAATGATATTGAGGATTTGAGACATTTCCTATTTCTATGTAGCGGCTTAAATGTCTTACGCTAGGTCTTTCAAATGATGTTCTTACCGCAAGTGATGATTTTCACTTACTTAATATATTTGATGTGTTTTGTAAATCATATTTGAAACGTGCATGGACCGCACGTAGCATTAACCTTGCATGAATCTATGTTACCATGTAAATATTTGTATATAATATTTCCCTTTTTGTATTAAACATTGTGATATGTTTATGGACGCATTAGTCGAGAAGACTTTTGCCACTGTTCCAAAAGTGTATGTCCGAATAAATAAATAAAATAAAATAAAATAAATAGGCCTAATCCCTACTTATCTTTTCTGGCATTTCTGGAGCAATCAAACTTATTCATAAACATCAGATGCCTTCAAGATGAGATGGATGCTGATTACGCAATCTGCCACAGATTAGTTTTTTACAAGCATGGACTTATTTTATAGACTGATTAAGTCTGATTAAGTCTGTGTTTCAAGAGATGGTTAGCTTCCACCTTACACACTTGCCTGAGATTTTGGTAGCAAGGACTAGGATCTATGGTTAAACATCGTGTTAATTCTGAGTATAAATCTTGCCAGAGCAGCCAGCCGTTATAATGCCATTGTGTACTTATTATATACAGTCCTCTAAATAAGTAACTGACCAGGTAATAAATAATGCTCTCAACTCCAAAACTATAACTCCTACGTAAACATATTAGACAATAAAGTTGTAAGGATATTTCTTGTCTTTAATTTGATATATTACACGTGAAAATTGAATGAATATTAACTCAATTATGTGCCATAAACCAAAACAAGGTCCGTTTTTCATTTTAACATTTCGTTCGTCTATATACGCAGCCTCGGACTAGCAACAGGCATATATTATTGAATACTGGTAGCCACAACTCACTGATCGATAGCAACACGGGGATTGGGGATGCATCAATTGATCAATGCAACGCATACACATACCTGTCACACTGGGGTGCGTGTTCAAATCCCAAGTGTTAAAATGTAAATTGCATTGTTTTCTATCCTTTTCAATGTCGCGTTCTTAATTATTAACCGATCTTAATGAATAATGTATCGAACATAAGAAGAGAAATGTCATTACAATTTGATTATTTAATATTTTCATGTAGGAGCTATTTAGTTTTGGAGTTAAGAGTATATTTATTACCTGGTCAGTTACTTATTTTAGGACTGTACTCAAAGTAAAGGCGGAAACCGATCTATCTCCATTCGTTCTGTGCATTGTGCAATTGTTAGGCCGGTCGATAAACTGTCTAAGCTATCTTGTGACGCATTGTCTGAAAACCACAGCGGATAATCTCCAAGACATGGGACATTGGGTTTCTTTATTATTTAGTCATTGGACTATGCGAAATTGGTTTCATGTATGGCCGTGTGTTTTGACTCGTCACCCTTACCGTTGCATGTCCAGATTTTTACATTTTACACCATCTGAGATTCGAATTAGCATATCGCAATAACTATTTGTTCTACCCCATATAAAGTATATATTTGCTGAACGATAATCTCACAAGAAATCCAAATATGCTTTTGGAATTTAGATAAGACCTAATGGTAACATGTTGTGATTAAGAATGTTAAAAAAATATCGATTTTTTTTCATATTTTGATTTAAGCTCAATAATAATTTGATACCTATCCCAATCATAATTTTACTGTGCATATTTAAGTTCCTCGTGCAATTACCCATCAGAACATAATAGTTGTTAATGGTAAACGTGTTGAAATATACTATATCGAGAAGTAAATGAGCACAAACGTTTAAATTTCATAATTATTAGAGTTTACAAGTATTTTTTTTTTGGTATGCACCCTATCCTGATTTAAACGGCATTTTTGAATTCCCCTATTTGAGAGCTTTCCAAAAATGTATAATTTTGCTATCATCGGTTAAATATTTCTTTTGTTATAGTCATGTATATAAAACCGATGAATTAGGGCAAGTTTACAGTGTAGCGAATAGGGGAAAAGCCAAGGACAACGCAATCGATTCATGATTACAATTGTTGCACAATAGTTGTCACATTTGTTGAAACGGAATCTTATAGAATATAAAATAATCTATAAAATGAGAGCAAAATCATGTTTGTACCATACAGGAATGAGGAGTTATAGTAAATTGAACGTAGAATTGGGAACATTTTCTATATTCCCCATAGAGATTGCACACAGCGCCGCCGCCCCCGCCGCCGCCGCCACCGCCACCACCCCTGACTTTCACAACATAATCAATCATATCTCAGCCAAACATTTATAGAAATACCTGATTTATTAACACAATGTAGCTAGATAAATAGGCTTTCACATGACACCTCAACCATAGCTCTACCACACTTAGTTGTTGATTTAATAAAGAGAGATTGATGATTCGTCACCAAAAATGCAACGCCGCCACCACCCTTTTTGGGTGGTGAGTTCATAACACATGGCCGTATAAGTAATTCAAGACATAAAATGATACTCGGCTTATCTGTCTTATCCCTAAATAATTGCCCAAGCAGTTTTCTCCAGAATTGAGAGGGGCAATGTACACGATATTCAAAACCAACAAGAAACAAAATATGAGAGCCCAGGCAAATTGATTTGCTTGCGTGCTAAAGTTGGGTAAAAAATCCCGCATATATTTGTATTGAAAATATTCAATTTTTTACCCCATGTTTTATAAAACCGTACTCAGTGGCGTGCGCAGGATATTGTGAGTGGGGGGGCCACCTGGCCATAAATGAAATTCCCCCGACTATTTGAGTAAAGAACTGCGCGCGTAGCGTGCGAAAATGTTCGAATTTACACCTTTGTTTTGCACGATTGAGGTACATTTTGGCTCTAAATAAGTTTGTACCAAAGAATATTGCATTTTGGGAAGACATATGCGCGCGTAGCGCGCGAAATTTTTTCATCTGTGTTTTTGACTATCATAATTCCATGATGCCACTGACCTAGCCTCCTCAATTCCCCCGACTGGCCTAAGTTTCCCCCGACTGACTCAATAGTGGGGCGGCCCCCGGCCCCCCCCCCCCCCCCCCCCCCTTTGCGCACGCCACTGACCGTACTTCTAAGATCATTTCTAAGGTATGTGTCACCATGCTATCAAATACAATTGATGGCTGCCTTACACCACGATGACGAGTCCTTATAGTGAGGAGTTGGAGGAAAGGAACACATTCCATACTCTCTTTCTTGAATAGGAAAAACTTAGATTTAGCAGTCTTTTTTAACAAGATGATGAAGCAGATTCTGTTCATAGGAAAAAACTATTTAACTTTGAATAGGGTACATATTCATTTATTTGAATAGATGTTCCTCTTAATTTTGATTGTACATGTTGTAAGGGCCCCTCGTAAGAGATTTCCTATTATTATATTTAGAGAATAAAGGTATTGTTTTATTATATTCAAAAATGAAGAGGTAGTGTTAAGTGTGTACTAACGGTGAAGAAATCTATGATTCAAATGAAATGTTAAAGGAGATTAAATTAAGTATCTTTACACTACCTTGTATTTATTCCATTAATTATTCTCGTGAAAATGTACGTATCAATTTAGTTTCGCCGTCATGAGTAATGAAGTGTCGGATGAGGAAACGGTACAAAACAATGCTCTTTGATTTATTTTGGAATTGAACCGAAATGTTGAAACAGAATCTATAAAATGAGAGCAAAATCATGTTTGTACCATACAGGAATGAGGAGTTATAGTAAATTGAACGTAGAATTTATGCCCCATTTATGCCCTGTAGTGATACACCCTTATTGAAAATATAACCACCATTCATTCGCCTTTGTTCATTACATTTGAGTTGATTTTAATCAAGTTATGTTACATATATTATAATATGCTGTCATTGCTGTGACCATTTTGATAAAAAATCGCCTTTCTGCACCATTCCAGGAGGTTAACCATTTAATTTGTTTGTTTAGTTATTAAAAACAACCAAGATATGGGCACAATTCTGCAGTTTTAGTGGTGGCTATTTTATAATTTTGGCAGCCAACTTGGAATTTTCGGTCCTGTGCTGTTTTAGGTTATTTAAATGGATTCCTTGACTCTGTAAACATAGACACCAGAATCATACTTCTAGGACTTTCTTCACCCGAGATGATAGGCAAAACTAATTTTCACTGGCGGCCATTTTGAAATTTGGCAGCCATCTTGGAATGGTAGGTCCTAGCTAAGAGTTCCCTACATTTTCCCTAAACCCAGACCCCTCTCATTTTATTCAGCATTCTCGAATATGTTTTAAAATACATCAACACTTTTATTCATACTTCTATGAGCTTCTGGAACCAAGAAATACTAGGCAAAATTCTGCATTTTTAGTGGTGGCCATTTTAAAATTCTGGCAGCCATCTTGGATATTAAGGTCCTGTGCTGTTCTGAGCTATTCCATTGGATTCCTTGACCATGTAAAAGTGGGTATAGACACCAGAATCATACTTCTAGGACTGTCTGCACCCGAGATATAGGAAAAACTCATTTTCACTGGCGGCCATTTTGAAATTCTGGCAGCCATCTTGGAATGGTAGCTCCTAGGCTCTTGTAAGTGGATCTATTGGATTCCTTGACCCTAAAAACATGGGTGTTGACATCAGAATCGTGCTGCTGGGGGCTTCACTGACCAAGTTATGGTGATTTTAAGTGATTTTGGCGAGAGTTCCCCACATATTTCGATGGGTCAGACCCCTCTCATTGTATTTAGCACCCTCAAATCCATAAGAAAACACCTTCAAAACTTCTGGAGGAGACATCGAGAACGGGACTTCCATTCTGGACCCTACTAATTATACTTATTGTAGTCTGTAGTAGACACGGGGCATTCTCTACGTTATTTCCATGTCAAGGGGCAGTCCTTTGGAGGTTCTATTATAACCACCAAAGTTATATACATTAGGCCGGTGGCAACCTACGTGTAGGGCTCTTTTCAGAGCCACCATCTCTGTTCAGTGGAAGCGGCAATCCATCAGAACGGCTCTTTTCAGAGCCACCAATTCTTTCACAAGTAGGAAAGGGCACCGACTCTCAAATCATCGAGCAAGGGGCAGCCCAAATGATGATAACAAGAGAAGTGTCAATCTCTATGTTTTGTTAATGTTTAATATTATAATATTTTGGTCCTGAAGAAGTCAGAGCTAATCCTGACGAAAGCTTGACAGATTAAAACTTGTCCGACGGCGAACCCGTTAAACGTTTAACTTATATTATGAATACCCGTCGTATAAGCCTATCTCACAATATCACTGATGATGTTGTACAGTTAGGGGAGGCCCGTAAACTAATCGGACATGCTAAGGGACCAGTTCCATTTATACGCGATAAATTTATGTTTTGGACCCGATGTTTTTCAAGTTGATACGCGATAAAATAGTCATCAGGCCCCGATAAAATAGACATCGGGGCCCGATACGAGGCCTCTGCCATACCCTGGGGTATGTTTAGCAAATAGAGCGGGACATTGTTTAGTATACACGAGGATAATACAATTTACGTTAAACATCCATAATCAATAACATTATCTCTAAAAACATGAAATGCTGAATTTGTACCTTACAACTAGACTAAATAACCCGAAGCTCTATTTACATACCGACCACTTATCTTTCGTTATATTTAAACAAGCGGTAATACGCTACTCGATAAATAATCCTTTGCTACTCGCAACTGTACGCGCTAAAAATCTCATCGGGGCCTGATAAAAAAACTCATCGGGGCCCGGAACATTCTCGCAATTTTTATCGCGTACAAATGGAACTGCTCCCTAAGTGGATATCTATATGCGTATGAGACCGATAGGCCATGGACAAGCTTTGTACCGCCGCGTGGAAAGTGTTAAAGCGCTTTGGCATTTTTGATTAGGCGCTAATTAAATGCCTTGTATCTTTATTATTAACACTTTCCACGCGGCTATACCATATACAAATTTGTTTTTTTAGATTTTTTTTCCCTCCAATTTTCGAAGACTTATCTCAAGAATTACTCAGCCAATTTGAAGGCATTTCTCATAGCGCGATTCCAAATATGGTGATAAAACTTCAAATTAAATCATTTTGACATTTTTGAAACATTTTGTACAATTTTAGAATGCCCTCTGCAGTCGTCTGCCGCGTGGAAATGTTAAAAACTGAAGGTATAGGCACAATTTTTCTAAGATTCCTGATAAAAATGCATTTATGGTGTTACATGTAGTCTACATGTAGGCCGATATAACGCATGGTGGAGTCTGAACATGGTCTGAATAGGCCTACTGTAAATAAATATGCAGTTTCATATGCATGTGCATTCAAAAGCCTTGTTGTATCGGTATTCCTGTATACTTTTGTTATTTTTAAAAGTTTTATGTTAGCATGAAAAGTAAATTACCGTCTGTATTGCTTTTTGATTCTTTTTTTTTAATTCACTCACTGCACGATATACAGTGCGCATAAAGTGGTAGTTTAAATAGATATTTATTTATTTATTTATTTATTTGAAGATACACTTTCACAACAGCTGCACCCGTCTACCAAACGGTGCGTTCATACTATATACAATAGACTCACTTTGATTGTGACGGCCATCTCTAAAGCGACATGGGAGTTATAAGACCTTAAAACGGTTGACCTAAAACATAACAAATACTTTGCATGTTTGGACTTATTTTGAGGTAATTTTTAATGTATAATTCAGTTATGGTGACCAATATCCATAATGGTGATTAATTAATTAATTAGCTTGTATACAAGTAAGCGTTTCAGTCAATATAAACACCAATTACGATCGCCCCTTCAATCAATAATGCGGATAAACTTCGAGACTATTTAATATCGCTTTCGTCACGCGCTGAGTACCCTCTTATTGTAGTCTTATAAGTAGCACTTGAATACATTTGACTTGTAAGGAAACCGTTTGAGAAGGAAGACGACTTGCTAGTCAGTCGAATATTTATTTATTTATTTGAACATACGCTTTTAAAGCAGCGGCACCCGTCTACCCGACGGTGCGACGGGTTATGAATTCTTACACCAAATTCATGTTCCTTTAACAGCTTTGTGAATTCATTAATAAAAATAGAGAACAAAGCTGGCGATAAAACACTGTAAACACAGCCTTGCTTAACACCTTCTGTCACTTCAAAGAAATCAGTTTCTATATTGCCAAATTTAACTTGAGCTTGAACATTATCATAAAGGCATCAATTAATCTCCAAATTCGACCTCTTAACCCCGAATTACAGGCTGCTAAAATTAAGCCCTCCCTCCAAACGGTATTAAAAGCTTTGCGAAAATCCAAAAATGCCATATAAGTTTTTTTACCCTCTGTTATTCGACATGCAGCAATACTTTTTAGATTAAAAATGTGGTATGTATTGGACGAATAGTTATCTTACTTGAATCAAGAAGCATTTAAAAGTGGACTTTAAAATCGACTTCAGATATCCACTTAGCATATCCGATTAGTTTACGGGCCTCCCCTTAAAGCTTAGTCTCAGGGATGGTATAATTTATACCAATCTAATCCTAATAACCCTAATCCTAATCCTAACTGGTCCAATGACTTCTTAGTTGAATGGTGGTGGGTACAAAGGTCAATTGTTATTATGTTAAAGTTGGATAGAATTTGGGTGGAGGTTTCTCAATAAGCTAATTTGCACATCTATAAATCCTGTAATACAAGTATTGTGACTATTTTAATCTTTTTTTTCTTTCAACAGGTCTTGCGACTATTATGTATGTTACTTCCGTTTCCTCCTGTATACAGGCGGTCCCAAAATGTTTAGTACCCATCAATCCCTAAAGTTCATTCATTATGGCAATCATCAAAATCAGTGGGATCTGGTCCGTTGTTTTTTCATCATATTTGACATGCTACTGTACCCTTTCATTAGAATTTTAGATCATGAATATCAAATGTATCTAACTCCAGATACACTCCCGTTATGTAGGACATGGTGATTACATCTTTTCGACAATGTGCAAAAACATGTGTGTGTTAAGGGGTGTGTGGACTCTCAGGTAAAGACTCCGTAAAACTGCCGTGACTTTTTCATTATTCATTTAATCTATATAAAAGTATGAAGGAAAAGGTTCAATGAATCCAAACATGAACATGAAATTGACAATTTTGGAAAAAAATGATAAAAAACATGTTTTATTACCCATTTTAGGTTCGTGCACGATAACTCAAAATAAAATTCCCTAGGAGGTGTATTTTTTTATTATTATCTTATTTTTTTATTTTATTATAGACTAAAAGGTGCCAACAATGTGATTTTTACCAAAAATGTGATTTTCACGAGTTTGGAGGTAAAAATTCACGTTTTTTGGCACTCTTTGGTCTATAATTCAAAAAATAAATTATATAATAATAAAAAATACACCTTCTGGGGAGTTTTATAAGGCTTATAATAAAACTAGTATGACAAAATGTGACAAAATATATTTTAAGACAAAATGAGAAAAATATGGGGAATCTTCTGATACCAAAATATCTTGATGTGAAAAAAAACCCATAGCCCCAAAAAAGTGATCGGAACATATATATACCTTTAAATATCCATATTTGAATTCTCAGTCTTTTACTCACAGTATGCACTCAAAGGATGCACAATCTGAGCATATCACTAAATGGATTTAAGTGTTTAGTACAATATCGCAGTTTAGGTAATTTAAATCGGCCCAATGTATACAAGTTTAGAGCAAATTTCGAAAATTGGTTAAAACAGTCCTAACTAAAAAAAAAGATGATACATATTTATTTCTGAATCAAGGTTATATTGTATGACATTTCGCATGTAGTCCAATGACTTGACACAAACTGTGACCGTACTGCAGTAGTTTCAGACAATGCGTCTAAAGAAAACTTAGACAGTTTATCCAGGGAATTGCGTAACGCACGAAACGAATAGACATACGGTTTCCGCTTTTATTCAACGGACCATATACCAGAACGGACCAAGAGGATATTGAGGAGCTGTTTTTTTTCTTTTTCTCGACGTTTTTAATAGCAACAATCTTATCAGCATGATGACAAGTTCGATTGGTATTCTCCTTGTCACCTGCATTGTATACAATGTCGGCATAATTCTGTAATACCTCCACACCCTACATTAGTAGTATGCGTCGTTCTTAAAAATCATGCACTGTGAATACCATTCGCTATTTTAAAGTTTACAGCTACGAGGATGGTCATAAGTTTGACCTTCTCAAGACGTCTGAGTGTTCTATCACAATTAATTTGTCCGTAGCACTCATTTGAAAGTTTCTTGCACCACTCCTCACCGCGCTTATTCAAATGCATGGGGGTCAATACACTTTCCCTCATGTACAATTCAATGGTGGCATCCAAAGAACGATCTAATGAGCGCTGCGGGTAAATTAATTGTAAGAACCCTCAGAACATTCTTGAGTATTTGAAAATTGTGGGAAATTTGTCAAGATATGAAATGAGTAAGTTTGCTTGAATGAATAGTTTAACTATTATCACCCTAGAAACATTAGTAAAATTGAAATTTCCCTATTTGGTCTTGACATGAACCACAACCTATCAGAAATTTTTTTCAAAATAAGAAAGAAAAAGATTGGACTGATCTTACATTCTCAAAATTCATTAAATAAGTTGAAGGGGACTGACTACTAACAATACAGTATATACACATATGTGATGCGATCAAGAGGAATGAGTCGGATGTCGACCCTGGTCGAAAATGAGTTTTTAATACAGTTTTAAAGAAGACACCTAGTGCTTTCAGAAACTGAAAACCCCATGTCGATACGACATTTTGTTCCAAAGTTATGTCAAATTGTATACATGGATTTCCATCAAAACTTATGTAAGCCGCCATTTTGAATTGGCCATATCTCAATTTGGGATTCCCCGACATCCGACTCATTCCTCTTGATCGCGTCACATATTTGTATTAGAGTGAAATTCATAACTAAACTACATACAGAGATTGTGAAACAAAACACACACAAAGATTTTATAAATGCTTCACATCAATTCTCAAAATTCATTATTACAAGAAATATATACACAAACGAGTGAAATGTTTAAATATATTTACCCAGTAGCTAGTGACAAAAAAAGAAGTGGAAAACAAGTTTTAAATGCAATTCAATACCGACAAAATGTTTACAAAAAAAAAGTCTGACAGACAGACCAAATTTGAGAGGTCAGTTTGCTGCAGAACAGGATTTCTTTTTTTGTGTAGCCTTACTGTAATAATCTAAAATGACAGGGTATGTCAACATGTAGATTTGTTTAAAACTGATAAGAGAAAGTTTGGCACATGGATTAATCACACCCAACAAACTCACCAACAAACTTGGATATATGGCCTAAAATTGCTAAAAATGGAATAACTTTCAAAACATTCTCAAAATCTATGTCTACAGCATATTTTATTCATTTTGTTTTATATGCGCCATTTTCAGACCAAAATATTTTGAGAGTGCTTTGTATGTTTCCATTTTTTAGCAACATATTTTGGAGAGTGCTTTGAAGTTATTCCCTTTTTTCATTTCTTGATTCAAATCACACCAAATTGATAAATTTGACTTGCCAAATGCACCATATAATGCATTTTGGAGGTGAAAAGTATGTAAATATAAAAATAGGGCAATGCAGGATTTATTAACTACCAAGTGTAAATTTGTGAGATAAAGGGAAGATGCGTATGGTTAGGGCTAATAAAATCAAAACAAATTGAAAAAAGAAAAGAAAATAAGTTCAACGACAAAAAACGCGGACAAAAAGAGTGGCGCCGCCACCGGGGCTCAAACCCACACCCTCTCGGTTGCTAGACGAACACTCTACCAGTGTGCCACGGGGCCAACCATACTCGGGCCAGTGTATTGGCCCGACTGGCCCGACTATGTAGCCTGGGGCCATTATTTCATCGAAAAAGTGCCACGCCAGCTGGCACAGAGAGACTTTACTGTGCACATTTGCGGCATTGAGGATGGTTAGGGTTAATAAAATCATACATAATGGACAATTTTGAAAAAAAAAGAAAAAAGAGAAAACAAATTCCGTTAATAAAATCATACATGGAAGATTTTGAAAACCCACAACCTCTCGGTTGCTAGACGAACGCTCTACCAGTGCGCCACGGGGGCCAACCATACTCAGGCCCGACTTTGTAGCCTGGGGCCATTATTTCATTGAAAAAGTGCCACGCCAGCTGGCACAGACAGACTTTACCGTGCACATTTGCGGCATTGAGGATGGTTAGGGTTAATATACAAATCCTTTTTTTTAAATCTTTTGTGTTTATTTTCCTTCAAAGTTTTTTAGTTTAGATTTATTTCAAAGTACATGAGGCCATCGGCCCAAATGCACAAAATATTGCCACAATTGGCATGATTTACAAAATCATAGTAATTAATATAGTAACGTACATGTAATATAAATATACAGTAACATTGATAATATAACGATTAGTATAACAACTATTTATCACCCATTCAGAAATCTGTCTTTCTGGGAAAAAGCATCGTAAACATAAAAAGCAAGTGATTTGAACGCATCACTGAATTGAATTTAGTATTGCGATTAGGATTAACAGTATACATACGAGGGGCGTTCAATAAATAATGAAAGTGATCATGGTATGGGATGCATGAGTGATTCTATTGGATAATGTGATCAATAAAAAGTATGAACATTTGTCTTTCAAACCATACACTTTTGGATTGTTAGATACCTTTGGTTATGTAACATCATTAACATAAAACGCAATAGGTTTCAGACACTGACTGAAATTGGTCAATTATTTGGCTGGATATGTAATATGTTGAATATGGGTTGATTGATACATTTGCGTATATCGCGGCAATGCAAGCATAAAACCAGACAACACTTGGCACATAGTTAGAACACACACGTATCTCTGTTTGACAGTCTTTTTAGATCTAATTTATTTAATACAAACAAGAAGGGACCATCTCAAATACGCTTTTATTTAGCAAAATCCGCAATAATTTACCTTAGAAAACAACAATGGATAAAGAACAATGGAGGGATTATAATTTAGTAAATTGTTGTGGGATGTCAAACAATAATAGTGGGGATTTCAAGAGGAGCTGTTCATAAAATGTCCTCAAACCATTGAAATTATGTGACGATTACTTTAACAATACATATCAAGTAGCTCTAAAGATAACAGTAATAAGAGAGGTTGTGGCAGCCATCTTTGATTGATACACTCATGTTTATCTTCATTTTGACTATCACAATATTTATACACATTGATTTAAGCATTTCTCATTATTTCTGATTAGAATTTGAAGGCACAGTTAGCTTTTATCTGGTAAATTTCATGATTTTAGCCATGTTTGGCCCAGTTCAAAATGATCTGCCGTCTGCGCATGAGCATATTTTCTGCAGGTTTTATGTGAATAAGTTCAGATAATTAGTTAGCTATCATATGGAATCTCCCAAACTGGTTTAAAATTGCTTGGATTTTTCCTAAATTGTTTGATTTTCTGCAATATTAGTGATTCACTGACTGGGCATTTTTCAATGAAATTGGCTATTTGAAATACTGATATTTGTATACTTTTGATTAACTTGCCTCTCCTTACTTTTTCTTCTTATACTACATATATCAAATTACACAGGGATTAAAGTTATTGTATTTTTTATCATACTTACGCGAAAAAAAATGGGATTTACCTGCTTCTGGTGTTACCACATGTTTCATACAAACAATTCAAATTTACCGCCAAATAACTGATGTTAAAGTAGTCGTCATATAATGTCAATGGTTTGAGGACATTTTATGATCAGCTCCTTTTGAAATGCCAACTATTATTGCTTTACATCCCACAACAATTTACTCAATTATAATCCCTCCATTGTTCTTAATCCTTTGTAGTTTTCTAAGGTTTATTGTTGCGGATTTTGCTTAATAAAATCGTATTTGAGATGGTCCCTTCTTGTTTGTATTAAGGAATTCGGATCTAAAAAAAGTGTACCCATTATTATCTGTATCTATGCTTGCATTGCTGAGATACACGCAAATGTTTCAAACAACCCATATTTCAACCTATTACATACAGTAGGTACTTAGTTTACGCTAATGCTATGACGTCATAGTTGATACTTAGAAATCCAAAAGTGTATTGTTTGAAAGACAAAGGTTCATACTTTGTATTGATTACATTACATGCAATCCATACCATGATCACTTTCATTACATTATACAGGGTGTAACAATTAAAATTGTATACAAAATTATAATTTTCTATTTTTTCCTCTATTGTCTAAAAATGCAGGGCCTATTCAAAGGCTAGAAATGTTTGTTTTTTTGTAATTGAGTAAATTACCCATCCAGCCATATACAAAATTAATTTTTCAGCTTATCAGGCAATACATATATAGGGTGGTCAAAATACGAAATTTTAGATAATGGAAAAGATAACTAAATTATGCAAATACAAATTAGAACTCATTGCTTTTACATTAAAATCAGAGCCTCGATAACTCTTTCCAATTTTCCTACACTATATTGTCACTAGAGGTCAAAATGATAATTTTCGGCTATTTCACTTAAACAGCTATTGTATTGGAGGAATTGACTGATGACATTCACAATTAGTCAACAAAATTGACCTATTGTCCAATTAAGGAAGACAATATCCGTGCTTCTTGAAGCATAATTTAGCTCTAGTTCTTTCTTTCTTCCAAACGCTCCTTTTGGTCAAAGGAATCCTTATGACCATGTGCATATAGGATGTACAGCAATTAAAAGTGGCATGTTATAATGGAGTCACTAGCGGTCATTGAACTTTACAGGGGTAAAAGTTAAGACATGCTCCAATTTTGACCGGATTTGTTTAATCTTGTGGGCATTGATGAGACAAGAACAAAAGTAAATTATAACGTTAGGGTCAAAGGTCAAAAAAGGTCACAGTGGTGAAAACGTAAATTTTCACTCCATGAACTCAAAATGCTATAGATTCCTTATGTCCAAGCACACATAGGGTTTTAGAGATTAAAAGTGACAGGTCATATGGGTCACTAGGAGTCATTGACCTATTGTCCAATTTTAATTAATGAAGCCAATATCCGTGCTTCTTGAAGCACAATTAGCTCTAGTTTTATCTTGTGATGAAGCGATGCAATAAGGAAGTTATAAGCACGGCCATCTTGTTTTGTTGATGAGTGCGCCGTGCAAAGGCTGTACGCGCAATAAAACCTCGCACTGGGTGCAACATAAGTTGCGCCAAGTCGTCCTAGTCATCCCGAATAAATCCGGAGGTACAATAACTCACCTCCATGCGTGACAACAAGATGGCGGCTATTCCCATAGCGTTAAGCATTGGTCAAAAAGAGTATCGACTCTCTATTTTAACTTCCTTGGATGTAATTCACCTTAGCACTTTCCACGCGGCAGGCGGCTGCAGACGACATTTCAAAATGTCACAAAATGTTTCAAAAATTTCACAATTATTGAATTTCATTACCATATTTGGAATAACCATGAGAAATGCATTGAAACCAGTACAAACATGCCTAGGATTGGTTCAGAAATCTTTGAAATAGACTTTGAAAATTGGGAAAGCTTTCTGAAAAATCAGTTTTGGATATGGTAAAACTAATAGCCGCGTGGAAAGTGTTAGGGTTGTTTTACAATCAGGGTACATCTTTGCTAAGGATCACATTGTGATCCATACAAAAATGTATGTGGACTTCTTCATTTGTTATAATGTTAAAGGTAGATGACCCGATCACATTCCGATTTTCAACTTGAAGTTTTCTATTCTACATGAAAGGTCATCCTTAAAAAAGTCCTGTTCCAAAGTTTGAGTTGCATAGCTCTTATGGTTCTTATTTTAGACGCACAAGATGCTGTGAACTGTACCCATTGAGTAGTACACAAACTATATCGGTGGTTACCACCATTCGCGGTAATTCGACGTTATTTCATCGATTTCTCCGTAATTATACCGATTTAGGCCGTCAAATTTCAGTATGATGATGAGAAAAATACGAGCTTTCATATGATATGAAAATCTCCGTATGTTTGAAATAATTCTGTGTTACGAAAATGTGATCGGGTCATCTACCTTTAATTGATTTATATGTTTAAAGCATTATATTGTACGCGTAATTTATCACTTAGCGAAAAAGTGTTCATAATAAAACATAAAACCATGGATGATAAAACATAAAACCATGGATGATAAAACATTGACTTTGGAAACATTGATCTTTCTCCTGTCATAAAAATAGTTCACAAAGATGTCTCAAAACTTTGGAAACATACTATTCCACTTTGTCTACAGTACAAAAACATTAATATCAAACATATCTGTAACACTTCATTTTTCACCTCAAATGAGACAAACGATGTACCCTGGTCATAAAACAACTCCTAATGAGTACATGTGGGCTTGCGAAATCCCGCAATAATACAAATGACTGTTTTCATAAATTTCTTCAACTCTTCAACATCAAACATGTCACCTTCATCATTGTTGCTGTCATATATCAGCCAGGAACAAACTCTGGTGTGCAACTTCTTGCCCTTTTGTTTGAACTCTGTAGCTCTTATCTCCTCTACGTTAAGTTGATATAATGTGATTTCGGAGGCTTCAAACATTACCCCATATGCTACATCCAGCTCCTTGAGACCAACCAATACCTTTACCCAGGTTTGCATTGTACATGTTGTTGTTTTATGGGTCTCTGCATAACTCTTCAACTCCCCTATAAAAAGAAACGGTAGATCATCCCTGCGCTGCCCACAAGTCTCATAATAGACACTCACATCAGGAGTAGTTCTCACGCCACCACCTACCCCACCATCATATGCCATTTTTAATCTGGCATTCAAGCATCGCCAGGTAGCCTCTCTATTGGTGCATTCATTATTCCGATCATAATATAAATGGTAGCGGACACTTTTAAAATCACTAAAACCTCCTCCATCAACACATACCCTACCTATGTTTACCTTGGGAACATCCAGGAGGTCTTCCTTCACAACTTCCAAGCACAATTTAAATATGGAGTGCAAGGCGTTTCTACCCGGTGCATTGATTAATCCGCCATTGTACCCCAATCTCATTAGCCAGCCAAAGTCACTATTCCACATAGTATCTGGAAGTAGTAAAAAACAATATTTATTCAGGGTTACTCAATTCAGTAATACAATACTGGTCTCCCATGAGACCCTGATAACAACAACAACAGGTTCAACCCCACTTTTTTCAGAATTTTTTCTTCAATGTGGAAAATCGACCAAAATATCCCCCCCCCCCCCTGATCCCCCCCCCCCCCTGATCCCCCCCCCCTGATCCCCCCCCCCCCCCTGATCCCCCCGGGATTTGATCCAGGGACCTCCAGCACGTGGAGCTTCCAATCCCCCGCTACACCACGGCTTCCAAGCACAGTCTGGGCAGTGTATTGCCTAGACTGTATGGAGTGGGTCAATTTTTTCAGCGAAAAACTCCCACGCCGGGTGGTACCAACGTGCCCAGTCGGGTTATATTAACAAAACTTTTGAAGAAAAAAAAATTCAAAACATTGCTTGTTAACCCTAACTCTACCCCCCCCCCCCCCCCCCACTTTTACAGAATTTTTTCTTCAACGTGGAAAATCGACCAAAATATCCCCCCCCCCCCCCACCCCCGATTTGATCCAGGGACCTCCAGCACGTGGAGCTTCCAAAACCACGGCTTCCAAGCACAGTCTGGGCAGTGTATTGCCCAGACTGTATGGAGTGGGTCCATTTTTTCAGCGAAAAATTTCCACGCCGGGTGGTACCAACGTGCCCAGTCGTGGTATATTGTGGTATATGGCAGTGTTAGGGTGGCATTCCCAAAGTATTGGAAGATTGACTTCAGTATTATTGGAGTGAATTTTTGAGATGAAAGATAATAAGATGGAGCATCATTTTTAAGACATTTAAAAACAATCAAAAGAAGTTGATTTTTCCATCTTCTGTCTAATTTGTCCCAGTTAAGATTTGTCATTATGTCATCAACAGAGGTTCTGATATCAGCAGATAACAAAACATGTGCAAGCTTATTTTGCAAAATTTGCAGAGCTTTAGCGTATTCACCAATGCAATTAGACCAAACAGCACTACAATAATCAAAATATGGAAAACCAGTGCATTAGCTAAAATTATGAGAGTTTTTGATGGTAGATAAAATTTAACTCGTCTTATAACACCAATACGTTTAGATACAACTGTAGAAATATAATCAACATGATCGCACCAAGATAAAAATGGGTCAAGAATAACCCCCAAATATTTAAACTTATCAACTCTTTCAATAACACTATTATTGTAAGTAACAGAAATATCACTGTATGAATAGTTTCTTAAAAGATGTCTAGTTCCAAAAATCATGTACTTGGTTTTCATTGTTTTTAAAGTGAGTTGGTTTGCATTAAAGCATGATGCAATCTTGGGAAGGCTTTCATTCATATTATTGAGTTGAAGAATGGAGGAGATGCAACAAAAGGCAAGAAAGTATTGCACCACCTTTAAACACATAATAAACAAAAAAGTGTAATTTAAAAAATATAAACCCACTCATCCATCACAAAGACACCCCCTGTTTGTAATGACCTGCAAACCAGGACCCAGTTTTGGTACTATCCAAACGAGGACCCACCAACCTGGACACACACCGACACACCGAGGACCAAAATGGCGGCTTACACGGGTGTTAAACCGCCAATTAGACTGTGTACTATCTAACTGAGGCCTAAGGGGGTAGAGGTGATACGAGGACCTCGTTTAGATAGCGTTTTAACGTTGTTTGCAATATTTTGCACGTATCAGGGAACCAAGGACGTCCTCGTTTGCGGGTGTGTCCTCAGTTGGAATGTAAAAAACGGGTGTGCGTCCTCGTTCGGAGGTATTTGTCAACGCACCTACCCCACACACACCCCCCACACCAAAAAAACTCACACGCCTACTCTCCCCACATTCACCATGTAATATTTATGTACTTGTTTTATTGGAAAATAATTTTGATTGATTGATTGATTGGTTTACCCATGACATGTGCTCATTATGGGTGTGTGAGGGGATGCCTTGATTATTACAGGGCTCAAAATACACCGGGCTAAGGAAGATTAGCCCTGACTTTTCACAAAATAGCCCTTGCGAGTAAATATTAGTCTATGGAAAAATGCACTACGGGGGCTATTTTTGGCATATTTTGCTCAAAATAACCCTGGTAGCCCTAAAAAGTATTTTGACACCTGGATCATTGCAGAAGTGTACCTTGCCTGCAAAGTGCCTCTTTTGATGTACTGCATCACAACCCGGGTCTAGATCTATAATCTTGAAACAATGACTCGCTTGTCCCACTTACCACTACTAGGCCCATCTTTCGCTGTTGGGTTCCATTTTCCAGCGTTGCCTTTTTTTTTAGAAATCCCCTCCCATTGCAGGTCACTGAGATACTCTTGTAACAGTGCTTCCACCTTTTTGAAACAACTGCCATTTTCAATTTTAGCAAGCAGAGGCTTCTGTGGTGAGAACAGGATTTCATCACGAGCGATAGAGGGGAAAACCTCGTGAGAACACACCATGGATTTAGCCTTATCCTCCTTCGGTGAGATCTGCTGGACTGCAACTATAAACTGTGTATACTGTTGCGCGGACCACCTCTTGATGATTGGATGATCAGGAAATCTGGCAAAATTGAGCTTCCACTTTGACCCTGAAAATAAAGAATACATACATTTATCCTTTAATATTGTACATGAATTCTGTAATCTCATTGTTCAAACACGTTTAAAACAATAGGAGTTACTGCCAGGCCCTGGAACCGACGGACTTTCTACCTACAACGTTAACATAAATACTACAAGTGTGCAATCCCTTTGTGAATCCCTTCACTAGAGCAATAATAACAGAGCACTCAATACACTGGTGCGACATGACTATGGTACACAGAGGTAGTATAAGATATAACTAGATAGGTAGGATAAACCAAGCACTAGCGGCGAAAAGTACAAGCTGCTGGCTGATTGAGTAATGTAGTAAGACAAATTTAGTAATCGATCTATTATTGAATAAAGATATAAACTCAGTCAAACGCGTATAATGAAACACAGGTTATCAACCACTGAAGGGAATTATCCGTGAATCTGACTATGTCACTGAGGGCTTTCTACGTCAAAAGCTGTAAGGATACATAATATAGGGTATACACGTTAACAACTACATTACACAGACTACATCGATTTATATAAAGATACATCACCAAAATCCATAAACGATATTGTCCATCAAAAATAATAATCCCAGCGATTCCAATACGAGTTCAATAAAGATCCAAAGCGTATCCGGACTTGCGGAAAATATTATTAAAAAAACAAAGAGCCGCCATATTGCATACGTCACAAGTAAAATGGCGGACTCCTCGGAAAATTTTAGAATTTTACGTTCAGTTTTTTGATTGAATTTGGTACTTTTAAAGGTCCGAAATGAAACCAAAACGGTCCGATTTTAGCGTAGAAAATCCAGAAAACCACCCACACGAATTATGCACGCCAGTGTCAAAATTCTCAACTCAAGGATCTGTAACAATCCAGAATACAGGGAGCTCCGCGAAAACACAACTTGCGAGGTGTCCAAACAAAATTTAGGTGACGGGCTGGCGCGATACGTGGGGTGACGTCACACTGGGAGACCCGTGTTTCTAGTCTCTGAAATATTAGAAAAAAATTCAGTTTGAAATAGGGGTGGGGGGTGGGGGTATGTAACTTTTTATTCTTAAACAGGGGGGGGGGGTGTAACTTTTTTTAAACTATAAAGTTGGTGGTGATTGGGGTGATTTTAGAGGCTATTTTGGAGTGTAAATGCCCCTTTTCTGCACTTTACGCATATTTTCTTAAAACCTATCTACTTTAAAAATATTTATTATGAGACAACTTCTGAACAAATCTTTTCTGTGCCTCGGCAGATCTGTTGGAAAAAAACATCTATAGGCCTCGCCTAATCATCAATGGTCGAGAAATTAGAGCCACAGGGTGTCTAAAACACGTTAAAAGGCATATTATGTGATCTTATCCAGGGAGCGACATTCATGATTTTTTTTTAGAAAATGTAGATTTTCTTGCAGATTTACATTTCTGATCATAAATCAATTCTGAGTTACAGAGCGATACGATTCCTAATTAGACCTGACAGTTTGATTTCACTCTTTGCATGTTACAAACTCAAATTTTATGATTTAAAAAAATGTAATTCATTGCATGCTTTTCACCTCGTCTCAGCTTTGCACCAATGCTCACAAAAGTAGAACGTTTCACAGGATTATACGTTTCTGCCCAAAATGTTCTAACTTGTTAGGGACGCACCATTAGATTTCCAGGGGGGTAGGAAGTTGGGTTGGGGGGGGGGGGGGGTGACCACCGTAAGGTGTGTGGTTTTTTTGTAGCGCCGCCGGCTAATTGTTTTATTATTAATGTATTCATTCATATTGAGTTGGGTGGGGGTAGATTTTTTTATTTTTTTTATTCATCAGGGGGGGGGGGGGGGGTTGACCTGCATAGAGGGGGGATGGGTTTGACCTGCATATAGGGGGATTATAAAGACTCACAAAACCACCCAAAATGTATAAATATGACAAAATTTCCGGCTCGTGTGAGCCGAATTTCTTCACTTTTTTACAATTTTGTTTCTTCATTTTGCCCGCGGGATAGACAACGGACCAACATAAAAAGAAGTTAGATATGGAAATGTAATATATTTGATCTCTTTTTGCTTAAAACAATGTATTGGTATCACAAAAATCTTAATATTTATATTTTTGAAGTATAAAAAACCCGCCTTTTAATAGGAAAATGCGCCATTGTTTGAAATACGGCGGGGGGGGGGGGGGGGGGGGGGGGGGGGGGTGACAAGCTTCAAACTCAGAAAATGGTGTAAAGGTCTATCAGATGACCTTCACGATTGTAATCTGAAATGTAAACAGTCACGAAATATATTTGGGCGAAGTCTTGATTACACGTACTGAAAAACAGGGAAGGTCGATCATAAACATGATAAATGAAATGTTGATAATAATGAAGAAAACAAATTGAGGGGAGTTCAGGGGAGCCAGGAGAAGCGATTGAACATCGGGTTTCTAACACGCGTTTCAATGGAAGCGACTATGGTGGTGTATACCCTTATATTAGTATTGTTGATGGTAAACGTCATCTTCTTATCATAGACATTACTGTATTCAATCTTCATGGTAGTCACATTATGCCATCTCCAGTAGATAGCATACCATGCATGCAATCATAGACCTACTACATTCAATCTTCATGGTAGTCATATTATGCTATCTCCAGTAGACATTGCTGCATACAATCTTCATGGTAGTCATATTATGCTATCTCCAGTAGATAGCATACCATGCGTGCAATCATAGACATTACTGCATTCAATGTTCACGGTAGTCACATTATGGGCTATCTCCAGTAGATATCATACCATGCATGCAATCATAGACCTTACTGCATTCAATCTTTATGGTAGTCACATTATGGGCTATCTCCAGTAGATATCATACCATGCGTGCAATCCAGAAAACCACCCACACGAATTATGCACGCCAGTGTCAAAATTCTCAACTCAAGGATCTGTAACAATCCAGAATACAGGGAGCTCCGCGAAAACACAACTTGCGAGGTGTCCAAACAAAATTTAGGTGACGGGCTGGCGCGATACGTGTAGTCACATTATGGGCTATCTCCAGTAGATATCATACCATGCATGCAATCATAGACATTACCGTTTTCAATCTTCATAGTAGTCACATTATGCTTTCTACAGTAGATACAATACCATGCATGCAATCACAGACCTTACTGTATTCAATCTTCATGGTAGTCACATTATGCTTTCTACAGTAGATACAATACCATGCATGCAATCACAGACCTTACTGTATTCAATCTTCATGGTCTCATATTATGCTATCTCCAGTAGATATCATACCATGCATGCAATCATAGACCTTACTGCATTCAATCTTTATGGTAGTCACATTATGGGCTATCTCCAGTATATATCATACCATGCGTGCAATCATAGACATTACTGCATTCAATGTTCACGGTAGTCACATTATGCTATCTATAGTATAGGTAGCATACCATGCATGCAATCATAGACCTTACTGCATTCAATCTTTATGGTAGTCACATTATGGGCTATCTCCAGTATATATCATACCATGCGTGCAATCATAGACATTACTGCATTCAATGTTCACGGTAGTCACATTATGCTATCTATAGTATAGGTAGCATACCATGCATGCAATCATAGACCTTACTGCATTCAATCTTTATGGTAGTCACATTATGGGCTATCTCCAGTAGATATCATACCATGCGTGCAATCATAGACATTACTGCATTCAATGTTCACGGTAGTCACATTATGCTATCTATAGTATAGGTATCATACCATGCATGCAATCATAGACCTTACTGCATTCAATCTTTATGGTAGTCACATTATGGGCTATCTCCAGTAGATATCATACCATGCGTGCAATCATAGACATTACTGCATTCAATGTTCACGGTAGTCACATTATGCTATCTATAGTATAGGTAGCATACCATGCATGCAATCATAGACCTTACTGCATTCAATCTTCATGGTAGTCACATTATGCTTTCTACAGTAGATACAATACCATGCATGCAATCACAGACCTTACTGTATTCAATCTTCATGGTCTCATATTATGCTATCTACAGTAGATAGCATACCATGCATGCAATCATAGACATTACTGTTTTCAATCTTCATGGTAGTCACATTATGCTTTCTACAGTAGATACAATACCATGCATGCAATCACAGACCTTACTGTATTCAATCTTCATGGTAGTCACATTACGGGCTATCTCCAGTAGATATCATACCATGCATGCAATCACAGACCTTACCGTTTTCAATCTTCATGGTAGCCATATTATGCTATCTACAGTAGATAGCATACCATGCATGCAATCATAGACATTACTGTATTCAATCTGCATGGTAGTCACATTATGCTATCTACAGTAGATAGCACACCATGCATGCAATCATAGACATTACTGCATTCAATCTTCATGGTAGCCTTATGATGGTATCTACAGTAGATAGTACACCATCATGCAATCATAGACATTACTGCATTCAATCTTTATGGTAGTCATATTATGCTATCTATAGTAGATAGCATACCATGCATGCACTCACAGCTATTACTGCATTCAATCTTCATGGTATACACAATATGCTGTCTCCAGTAGATAGCATACCATGCAAGCCATCATAGACATTACTTTATCAATCTTCATGGAAGTAACATTATGCTATCTACAGTAGATAGCAAGATAGCATATAGTATACATGCATGCAATCAAACATAGACATTACTGTATTCAATTCTTAATGGTAGTCACATGCTATCTCCAGTAGATATCATACCATGAGTGCATCATTCATAGACCTTACTGCATTCAATCTTCATGGTAGTCATATTATGCTATATATAGTAGATAGCATACCATGCTTGCAATCATAGACCTTACTGCATTCTTTTTTTCATGGCAGTCGAGTCATATGCATTCAAATGTTATGGTAGTCATATAATGCATGCAATCATATACATTAATTACTGTATTCAATCTTCATGGTAGTCACATTATGCTATCTACAGTAGATAGCACACCATGCATGCACTCATAGACTATTAGTTATTAGGTGAGGTTGGGTCGGATATGGATTATATCTAGTCGAGGATTCTGTATCGCCGCCCGAGTCCCGATACAGACTCCGATTTTATCCTACTTTTAGTCACTGCACTCCGATTTTATCATACTAAAACACTATTAAAACAAAACAAGAACAAATGATTCTGTAAGCCACCCGGCTAAAACCCGAGAAAGTTCAGATGCAATCATGACGTTCGTCACGCGCCGGCGTAGCAATCCTACTACAACGCATGCGCAGTTCCTTACTGACCGGATACGGAATACGGGGGTCGGATACGGAATATATCTAGTTAGTCCGGGTTAAAATTGAGGGAGGTGCCACCTGGAGAAAGAGACATTTCATGTGGTTTTTCTAGACCAGTTTTTCATGGGGAACAAGAATATCTGAGGTAAACAGGCTGTATCCTGAGAACTTTTCTGTGAGGGCGCTTTTGTCAAAATGGCCGCCAAAATCCCATATAAAGTGTGTATATGGGTTAAATAAGTATCTATGAGGCATGTTTGACCACTTTTTTGCATTCGTTTTAATTAGGGTTATTCATAAAGAAGCTACGTTTGTATTACAGAATCTATAAAGAGGTCCACAATGAGGGCGCTTTTCAAAATGGCCGTCAAAATCCCATTGAAGTGTGTATGGGTTCAATAAGCATTTATGAGGCATGTTTGACCACTTTTTGCATTCGTTTTGATTAGAGGTATTCACAAAGAATATAGGTTGGTAATACAAAATCTATTAAGAGGTTCAAAATGAGGGCGCTTTTCAACATGGCCACCAGAATCCCATATAAAGTGTGTATATGGGTAAAATAAGCATCCCTGAGGCATGTTTGACCTCTTTTTACATTTGTATTGATTAGAGCTATTCACAAAGAAGCTTCTTTGGTTATACAGACTTTTTCTTTTCTATCAACACACTGCGAACGAGCTCAATCAGTCTGGTCTTGTTCTCGCCATTAGCCAGGAATTTGTTGAAGTCACGTGGCAACTTGGATTGTATTGAACTTATGATAACTTTGGGTGCCATTCCTCTCTTGTTCTCTCTCTGGATGCTGGCGAAAATTTTGCTGGCGAGACCTCCATATGTATCAGGATACGATGTGAAAGTTCTGATGAGGACCATCAGGTAACGACATAAGCAATAGTATGTTCTTTTGCTGGCAGAATACTCTCAGGATCCATTGTATCTCTTGAATTGTTCTCAACAAGAATATCCATCAGGACACTTTCTGAGTCGTTTGTTTTATCCCATCGGCATTCCCCAGACTAAGTAGGACAGTGGTTAGTGGATACTCCAGTGCTTTCTAGAAGTCAACAATTCTGCCATGCTTTGTTGAAGTGGCAAGAAGCTTTCCAATACATCTCGATTAGCTTCAATTACTTTGAATTTTCCATGTGCCTTCAGTTGAACTGTTTACCACTATTTGAAAATAGAGTGAGCTTGTTGCGCTTAATAATATGGTCATGAAACTTCAGTACTTCACTTCTGCTGACTCGAGCTTGACCTTTACAAAAGTTTCGTGTGCTGACTTGCCATTTGGAAGAACTTGAAATATTCCATTCGCAATGTCCTTGTTGACCGGTGTTCCAGAGCTCAGGTTGTATAT
>CM069457.1:53769376-53831420 GCA_035610835.1 Ophiura sarsii | reverse complement strand
CCACCAAACTTGGAACACTTTGGATTTCGCGTTTTTTCGAAAATATGTTGTAGATCTGGCGTGGAATATGATGTTGTCGTGAAAACATCACCAAGTATGAAGAAGTATGTCTGCTCTCATAAACACCGAAAATAATTACAATTGTGTACAAGAAGTATTTTTCCTGATTTTTTGAAACGGGACCTGACTATTTTGACTCACCCTGTATGCCGACACGACATTGTTTAAAATTTGAAAACAAGGAACATATATTGTGCATAGGTAAGCAGTGGTCTGGGGGGGGGGGGGGGGGGGGGGGGGGGGGTGGAAGCCCCCAGAAAGTTTTGGACATAAACGAGTGTTCAAACCTTTTGACCACCGCTTTTTGAGTTTCAATTTTTTTTTACCATCCCCTCCCTATATCACATACGGTATTAGCAAATATTAATTTACATGGCATATAACATCATCAAATTATCAAATTGTTATAATCACCACTGCACCGCACAGCAGCTTCAGCGTTTATCCCATAATACTACAAAATATATAATGTAGATAGGGGCTTTTCTTTTGTTCAGATACGGTTGCAAAAAAGAGACATAGATATATGGTTGGTTGAGGAATTGAACTCGGGATTCCTCCGTGGAAGCGCTAGAGCGTGGTCACTATGCTACACTAGACTAACTGTTTTGGCATAGTCATTGATAAATATATCTTTAGTATGGAGTTATTCAAACATCACATTTCGTACGCGTTGATGATCCCTATACTTATATCAACATTAAAACAATGAAGCGATGAGCATTTTAAACAATGAAAAATGCAATTGTTCATTAGGACTCCGTGCACAATTACGTAACCTCGTTTTCGCGCCGATGTCATTAGACTGATGCAAAGTATTTTATACCGAACTATTAAAAGAGTAAGCTTATTACCTCTGTTGGATTATGCACAGAAATAGTCATACACTAAGTTCCAAGCGGGAGATTTTGAATTTAACCGGATTGCCCAAACGGTTGAGGGCGTATCAGTGGGATTTTCAAAAAGAGTGTCCCCTTCTAGGGGGGGTTGGGGTACCGCGCCATTTTGCGATATTTTGCGAAATCGATCGTGGTTATCACGTGATACGTATCGTGGAAAAATAATTTACACTGATTTAACGAAATGCACTGTGGGATTGTGTTACCAGCCTAAAATCATAGAGGTCGCAAACTTGCTTATAATTGAGCCTAGCAATAACAAGCTAAAATGACATCTCTGAATGTATTACCAAAGTGTGCAAAGGCGAAATTGTTGGACACACTGGTAAAATGGTTTAACAACAAATTTTGCTATCATTAATAAAACTGAACTCAAGTTAAATCACTTTAACGCATTTTAATTGTTTAGATACAAAGTTAAATAAATCAAGGATACATTTATGATAGATAAATAAATAAAAAGAAAACTATAAACGCATGGGCGGCATTTATAATTTATATAAACATTAACATAACAATGATGTTACATTTATCCACCATCAAGTTTAAAAAATAGAAAAATAAAAGAAATATTCGAACCCGTGATTTCCGATTGCCAACGACATGGCCAACCTACGCACGCCACAGAGATCAACGAGTGTAATTGTGTTTGTAATTTGATTATAATCCTTATTTTTATAAGAACGGTAATTTTTTTTGCCACTTTCGAGAAAAAAATGATACGGTTAACTCCAGCAGTCATAAAGATGATGCCGGCAGACTAAGCAAATCCAGCATATAAAACAAAAGTGCTTCTTATGGGGCTCGAACCCACAACCTTTCGCTCCTCATGTCGACGTTCTATCCACTACACTAACCGTGCTAATTGGAAATAATCATTGCAAATAATTTATTTATATCATGGGTCATGGGTTAATGCACTGTGTTAAATTTTACAATCCCGGCCGCCACTCTGTTCAAAGGCACAAAAAAGTTGACTTGTTTTATGCTTTTTTTGCAATTGTGAGGTGTGCAGTTCGATTTTCTTTCTCTCGAATTGTTTAGAAAACCATCCATTTTAGAACATCTGAAATTTAAAATGAACTGCACACCTGGGAAAGTATGATGCCAAGGGCATATTTTTTGCACGTAAATCCAATACAAGAGTTCAGAAAATCGACAAAAATATGACGTCATAACCATTACTTCGGGACAAAATGGCGCGGTACCCCTAGTCCCCTTCTTAGTTAATTTCTCTATGCTATTATCCATCGCGCTCATCTTGGGTTCGAGTTTAGTTATAATAAAAGACTGGGTGAAATAAGTATGTGTATAAACTTCACAAATAGCGTTACATCTATCGCATCGGTGAAAGTGTATATTAAATTAATATTATTCAAATAATAGAAGTATTTTAACTTTCACGGTTGTTTTTTTTATCAAACTAATTGTATTTCTCCCGTTAGCTAGTATTATGTACTGTAGATGCCGCAATAGATTATCAATTCCCATTCTGTTGACCGGATTTTTCCAACACGCCAGTCATACAAGTGTGTGCGAAACAGACATAGAACAGCTCCACACAACATTTCAATAGAGATAATCCGGGAGATAATCACCCCCTCTATTGACGATCTATGAGCCAAGGAGTATATATAATAGGAGGGGACACTTAGCTCATTTGCATATTTGCTCATTAATATGATTAACCCCGTGAACCCAGTCAAAGGTCGCAGATAACGCCCTCTGGAGAGTCGAAGGGACTTTTCTATTGTTCTCTAACGACAGCGTTGGGACAGCGCATGAAGTTTCTTGTACAGAGTTGGCGATGAGCGATTGAGAAGTATAACAAAAGCATACATAAACAGATCGTAACATGAATAATGCAATGCAACAGGTCACACAACGTTCAGTCGAACGACCGTATAAACAGTATACAAGATGCCATTTATTGTGTTCGAAATTTCAACGTTTTTACCATTCTTTCCAAAATAAGGAGTATAATCACATTACAAACACATTTTGTGCGAGAGTAACATATAAATATGGTTTAAAATGTTCAAAATGGCACGATAAAAATCCGTTCGTTATAAATAAAAGAATCAATGGTTAAATAATAAAACTGACACAATTACACTAGTCGATCTCTGTGGCGTGCATACGTTGGCCATATCGTTTGCAATCGGCAATCACGGGTTCGAATCTCCGTGTGTTCGTTGTTGTTTTCTATTTTTTGTTTTTTAAAAAAACAAATTAAACTTGATTGTGGATGTATGTAACATCTTTTTTATGTCAATTTTTATAATTTATAAAGGCCGCCAATGCTTTAATAGTTTTTTTCTATTCTTTTTTTAATCTATTTTTCTATCCATCATTTATCTCTGGATTTATTTAACTTTATAATCTAAACAAATTAAAATGCGTAAAACAATATATTATTGCTCGATAAATAAGTGATTGAAGTTGAGTTCACTTTGATAATGATAGCAAAACTTGTTGTAAAACCATTTTACCAGTGTGCCCAACCATTTCTCCTTTGCACACTTTGTTTAAAATACATTCAGAGATGTCATTTTTATAGCTTGATAGCTAGGCTAATATACAACTGTAAGCTATTTGGATACACAAAGCAAACACATTTCCAAAACAGGCCATACACAATCGTACAACATGAGAAAGGAGACCGTTTATTACCAATGTTTAATCTACCATGATTACCATTTTTTTAAATCTGTACAACCGATGAATTTCTAGAAAATCTTTGGTACAACTTCATTTCAAAAAAATTAGTTCTTGTACCAAAGCTTACCAAATTTAGCTAGCTTTAATAAACGAATTGGGAGACGCAATATTCATGTCGAAATATATTATGTGGAAAGGCAATCAGACAACTATTGATAGACGCGATCAAGTCTTGTACCTTTGAAGGGTGATTACGGGCACGTCCGTATGAGTAAAGTGGATTCCCTCTATAATGAACCAACATTTTAATTTCAGTGCCAAAGATCTTGAAAAAGGTTACAGGGGACATTCTCGCTTCGACGATGCTCCTATGCGTAGGTCAACTGAAAGCCCGGTCCGATGGTAGACTCCGAATCTCCAGAATCTTAGGAGATATGTACACATTTTCTCATAATACTTTATGCTGCACGGTGTCTCATTTAGGCCCACAGACCGGGCGGGCTAGAGCGGGGGCTAGAGAAGTGCTCAGAACCGGTGCTGCGCCCAAAAGTAGTATCTTTCTCAAAACTACTATTTTTGGATGGCTTGGGTTGCGCAAAACTAGTATTATTTAGCGGCCGTTCATTAATACTAGTCTTGGTCGGGAAAATGTCGTGCACTTCGTGTTAGGCATACAGGTTGTTTGTAAACGAGCGTGTATATTTAAAAACATTGGCCGCTAATTATATAAACAAAGCAGGGAAATAACTGTGTTTCTCGGACTTCTTTATCTTTATTCGTCATTAAGAAGATGAAAATGTTCCCAAATTCTGGGAGATTTTTGTTGTTTGTATTTATTTTCTAGCTATTTATTAGTTATACCTCACTCAATTTAAAAAAAAATTAAACACCGGATTCTACTGTCGCTCTGTTACGGTCGTATAGTCGGCCCCCGGATTCCACGTCACTCTGTTGCAAGTAAGTGTAGGCCCTATATTCGCCACAACATGTGGGCACTACCACATAGTTTTATTGACTGTACATCATGCCTTTCGTCGGTATACAACTCGGACTTTTTACTGTCTGATAAGTTCACCCCCTCCCCCTCCCTATGGCTCTGTTTAAAGCTGGCTATGCCACTGATTCGCGCATGTTGGATGTGCCGGCCCGCCGCGCGCCAGTGGTCCGCATTGCGGCGCGTTATTGGTCACTCTCGATCATAGTTCGGCGTGGCCCCTCGCTACACGGCTCGATCCTTATGGCGGCATTATTATCACATCAAACCACTTCTGGATGTTATCATCAATCAATGCATTGTCGGCTGATTTAGTCAAAATTAAATATTATATACCAAGGGGATATACAACTGTCACTGGATATACCCACTTTGCCTATCTGTGATATACCATTGAACCGTCAACGCCTGAATCTTTTCCGTGAACTTTTCCTGATTGGGCTTTTCCACCCCAAACTGGCCGGAGCCCGGGGGGGGGGGGGGGGGGTAGATCTACGGTTGATTAGCGCATTACAAGAAGTTGTGTCACTTGCCATGCAGCACATACTCATTAGGCATTTGTCCAACATTTTAGTGGACAAATCCAAAGCGATCGGACGCATGCGTAGAAAAAAATGTCGTCCCCTTGACTCTCCAGAGGGCCTTTTCGATATTCAGACGATGGCGGACATAGGTTCGTGTGACGAATATTCTAGGTGAAATTCGATGTGGGAACGCTCGGCCTGTAGGGAACGATGATATTTCTGACTTCAACAGCGCCAGGGCATCGTTCGGGGACCGTTTGATTATCACTCAGGTCGTGTCAGTATGAAATTAGGTAAAACACTCCGACATAACATTGAAATCAACGGAGATTCAAAGATTACGGCCGTTCGTGTCCACTATGGTCTGGTACTTTTCATTTTCGACGTCACAAATGACGTATATTCATTGATATGATTATTCATTGTATATTCATGTCCGTCTATGCTTTCGGCGATTCGAACAATAGAGTGTCAGGCGCCTGTATGAGCGTACATTAAGTTTGCAGCAAACTATAATAATACCATACCTGTTAGACAGTTAGGTCCTATGAATCCAGGCCGACATACACACTCGCCAGTCAATGAATCACATATGCCGCCATTATAGCAGTTATCACATAGTCCTACACATGATGGTGGACCATATCGGCCGTCTATACATTCTAAAAATAATAATTCCGTAATTATTTTCTAGTATTAGTACCTGCTTAACAAAAAGAGTATTGCTTATCCTATACTAATCGACGAGGCTCTAAAAACACTACGTAACATAGGGAAACAAGCATACGTTCACTATACGGTCCTCAAAATAAGTAACTGACCAGCTAAAAAATATACTCATAATTCCAAAACTGTAAATCCTACGTACAAATATTAAATTATAAAGTTGTCGGGAAATCGCTTCGCTTCAATTTGAGATATTACACGTGAAGATTGAATGAATATTAAATCAGTTATGAGTCCAAAACCAAAGCCAAGTCAGTTTCTCATTTTAACACTTATGTTTTGAACACGCAGGACCGTGTGACTGGTATGTGTATGGGCTGCTTTGATCAATTGAAGCATCCCCAATCCTCATCTAACTATCAACCCGTGAGTTATCGCTACCAGTTAATCAATAATCTGCCTGTTGCTAGTTCGAGGCTGCGTGTCGACGAACAACATGTTAAAATGAAAAACTGACTTGGCTATGGTTTTGAACTCATAACTGAATTATTATTCATTCAATCTTCACGTGTAATAATATCTCAAATTGAGGAAAAGAGATTTCCTTACAACTTTATAATTTAATATTTTTACGTCAGAGCTATATTTTTGGAATTGAGAGCATATTAATTACCTGGTCAGTTACTTATTCTGAGGACTGTACTTATGATACATGTATACATGTACATATATTCATGGTACATAAAGTATGCATGAAAGATGAGGACTCTTGGTATTGAGTCGATTATCAGCTTTATTCCGCCACATCTTTTGCCTGAATAACGAACTTACCTTTTACTATAAGTCTGATAAGACTGAGTCTGAAGTCAGTCCGATATCCTTTCCAATATGTTGCATATACACCAGCATCTGATACTGATACAGAATTGAAGACTAATGTTGTGCCACCGGTACTATAACCTTTACCAAAGTGATCATGTGTGTCAGCTTGTTTTTGCCAATAGATCTGTGTATGTGTATCTGCTGGCCAATCAGCGGGAGTTTCTAGCAGTTCAACTTCTAAGGTAACCGAGTCTCCAACACTTGCTGTGTATGTGAACTGCCCATTTGTTGGTTGAAATCGAACTGTGACATAAGTTATCAAGACAGCTATAAAAAAAGTTACACAGTATCTGGTGCCCTATCCGCATAAGGTGTATCACCATTGATTATTACCGTCGACGTCGGTGGCGGCACTGTTTGATTAAAATTAGTTAAGAGACTGGCAATTTTGTATAAAAAAAACCTGAATACGGAATTTGGTATA
The DNA here is from genome assembly GCA_035610835.1 of Ophiura sarsii. Lineage (NCBI taxonomy): Eukaryota > Metazoa > Echinodermata > Ophiuroidea > Amphilepidida > Ophiuridae > Ophiura > Ophiura sarsii. The sequence continues at coordinate 53,824,310 of CM069457.1, read as the reverse complement.
TTCTTTACTTATTCTGCAAAAATAACTTAAAATACGTATACATTATAACCGTGCGCTCCTTTGCCATCCTCTATAGCTCAATTTGTTAGATCGTTACGGATCTAATGCGAAGGTTGCCGGTTCGAATCAGGTCAGAAACATTTATGTGTACTGACCAACTCTGGGGAATTGTAAATAATTGATCATTGAAGTAAGCCAGAAAACTAGGTATAAATGTCTCATAACTTACGGTTGCTGGCGAGGATAGTAACAGGCACCCTTGTGGTAATTCCACTGTTTGTTGCTTCACATAAATACATTCCTTGTGCTTCTATACTGGCAGGTAAATTAATTGTTTGTTTTTGTAATCCTTGGCTCGAACTAATACTATATCCATTAGGCAATGCCAAATTAGGGAAGTTACCAACGTTGCTTCCCCTCAGGATGTGTCTGGCATTGAGCAAAAAATGCAATAAACCTGTATCTGGATTACTGAGAAGACAGCTGAAGCTCGTCCCTGAGTGAGATGCACCGTATGGAGTGGGTGTTACAGACATAAGATGCAAGGTTGCACCTGAAACAAATATTATAATTATGTAAGTTTAAAGGCAAATGCGTGTATTTAATGATACACCTAAAAGGTGACTCGTGTTTTTATGGAATGTTTGGTTAATATGATTTGTGCAGGCATACATTAACAATAAATATTTTACCATAAATAAATAAACGTAATTTTCTTCTTTTTCAAATAGTGAGTCATACCATAAAACAATACTTATTTCGAGGAATTGGAAACATGATGTGGGACATATTCTTATTAATTTCGTAAATAAGTATACAACATCTCAAAAACGCCCACTTAATGAAATCTCTAGCCATCGACGTCGAACTGAAATCGATCGGTGGATCTTCAAACACCAAGGTGACCCGGCCAAATGCCGGGACTTCGCTGGCTAAACTTGATATCTGACGTCACTAGAGCGAACCACCAGTCGTTGATTCCAGTTTTTTAACAGCCAAATTATGCCATTAAATTAATGTATCTGTTCCTTCACCGAGGATGTGGTTCACGAAGCTTTTTCTCAGAACAAATCCCAATATTTATTTTCCACTACATTGTTACAGAATTAAATCAAAATCGAACAAAATAAGTAGTTTGTTGTATCGAAGTTTTGAAGTTATGGAGACTCGCTAAGCGGGAGGATTGGCGGACCCCTAAGGCCAAAATTACATTAAGGAGTCTGACCCACACGCTAAGGAAAAATAGATGGGCACTCAGCACGAGTCTTTACTTACTTTACTTACTTACAGATTAAAACTACAGAAGCGCGCCATTCAACTATAGTCATATCAATGCATGTTTATTAATCAAATATGACACAAAACTTGATCCGACAATCTGATCATATAAAAGTTATCAAATACGTACCGGATGCCTTTCTACAACATACTATAACAAGTAACCATAAAATATCACTCATCCGATGATGCCAAAACGTCGCCATTTTGAAATATTATTGTCGTTGCTTGTTCTGCGCTGAACTGGTGACTAATAGAAGGAAGTATAACATGTTTGAATGCACATCAACAGATCTCTAAAGGTATAAGTTCGATTCAACTCTTGCCATTGTCATTTCATGGCTGGATAATCACCTATACATATATCTGTTTACGAACTTAATCAAGGGGTCCCGTATGTACCATTGTTACGGAAAATTAAAGTGACTTTGCCAAAAATAAATAAAAAACGTACAGTTAATATAATTGTTAAAGTGTCATGTTGGGATAAATACCACCTATTGTGACATTATTGCAATGGACATAGGACCTGGGCAACGTGTACTTTTTATAGACGATGAATAAAGAGCTATGTTAAGGAAGGTGCTAACTATCTATTTGTTTCAACCACTTGCAATTTTCCAGACTTGTCAAATTAAAAACAAATCTCTTCTTTCTTTAGCTGGTCTATATTTGAAATAAATATTTTGGTTGAAACTATGCCATTTAATGGAATAAGACTGTTTTGGCCATCATTTTGGCGGCCATCTTAGATTTGAAGTATGTTATTACAAAACTAAAATATTGGATATGAGTTGATAGTTGTCTTAGACGTACATCCCATTGTTGAACTATATTCTCATCATACATGCTGGTAAATATATGCTATTTTATGGAATTTTAACATTTTCGGCGGGCTTTTTTGGTGGTCATCTTGTATTCAGGTATGTTATTTTAACAAAGCAAAAGTACTAATACATATACGGTATCCCACTTTTTAAAACTATACTTTCGCCATATGTTCATTATTGACATATGTCATTTTATAAATATGACCACTTTTTGCGGCCTTTTTTACAGCAAATGAATACAGAAGAACGCGGGCGCGCATGGCAAGATGTGTGCCGCAAAAAACACGTGAATGTGGCCACAACCGCGTTTGTACGATTTGATGTTTTTTGCGCGCATAAAAGATAAAAATCGAATGTTTCGCGCCAAAGCATAACCATAACCATAACGACCATAACCACAACTATAACCTAATCATGACTAGCGGACATGTTGACCCCTTTTTTTACTATGACTAGCGTTTAGCGACGCTTAATTTATAGTATGACTACTGACCCATTGTGTGTATTTTAATTAGCCAACTTTTTTGTATATAACTCGCGGACCATACTACATAATGAAAAGCGAACCTGATTTTTTTTTTAATATGACTGATGACCCACTTTTTTATAACTAGCGAGCCCTCAGATACGTTAATGACTATAGCATGGTATCGTGGTATAGGAGAATACAGGTTATGAGTAGCGACCTTCGAGAGTTTATGAACCTTATGGCTAGCGGTCATTATGACTAGCGGATAAAAGGGAGTTGTCAACCCTGTTTGGCGCCGATTTACCAAGCACTGTCACTTTTAAACTATACTTTATGTGATGTACATAAAAGTATATATTTTGTTAATGAAATGAGTCAGAGAATCCATTTTTGGTATCAAATTTCACTAAGAATAGTGATTTTTTACATTTTTGCCCAAAAATCACTTTTTGGCGACAATTCTTTTCGGACAACCTAACAAAATCAGTTTTTGATTAACAAATCCAAAAATTAAACAAAATAGTCAATTATCTAGTATCAGTTTATTTTTTTGTGATTTTTGAGATAAAAAACAAATTGTTGGCACTTTTTGGTCAATATTTTCAAAACTTGCAAATGTTAAGCCACCCCCCCCCCAAAAAAAAACCCACTAATAAATGTTAAGCCAACCCCCCTCCCCCTCTTCTATTGGCTAAACACCGTTCTGGTTGTAACTCATCAAACAAATGTAGCAGTGATCTGAAATTGCACACACATATTCTAGACATGTAAGTCTCATGATTCATTATTTTGTGCGGAATGTTATTGTTAACCTCCAAGCCAAATACCAGCATCCTACTAACGGTGTTTAGCCAATCAGAAACCTTGTGTGGTTACCATGACAACTAGAGCGAAATTGTCACGTCAATTTTGAAAGTTTCCGATATGAACTATATTATGGTATACAATGTGGGTCCCGTTTTGGGAAATGTATTACAATTGATATCCTATATATGGGTTTTTGACCCCAGACCCCCCCCCCCCCCCCCCCCCACACACACACACACCCCCACACAATGTGAACAAAACTTTGAACTTAGTCCTCATTCAAAAGATATGGAAAAGTAACCATATTTTAAGGAATCAGTGGAGCTGGAGATGAAAAATACTTTAGAATCGGAACGGTTCTCGAAGGGTTAATATTCGCCATGCACGCCAAGCTTATTACGTAACAAACAAGTAGGTGAGTTGTACGATGCTCGTCCTCCCCTTCCTATTTTTTGCAGGGTGTACAATTCACGGGACAATTCACAACCTTGTTATCCAAACATACAGAGCATAGATCACACGAACGGTATACCTAAAAACAATCCTCATGTAATACAGGGTGTCTCAAAAAGAATTACAACGCACCATTAGGCTACAATTGTGGAATATTTCATACGACTGGCTTATATAATAGCAAAGTTATGAGGTAGGAGGTAGAACTTATTGAATGACCCTCGTATGTGCTGTCTGAATCACTCAAATGAGCAAACTTTGATGGAAGTGTTCCCAGATGTTACGTAATTGCTAATTTCTCTGGAATTACTGAATCGAATCACACCCGGTTCTCGTTAAAGTATAGCAAACTATTTTTTTCTTTATTTTGTTGTTTGAGTTGTTCTGACACTTATTCAGAGAGTTACAATCCTCTAAAGGATGTGTAAATGTTTCTGAGACACCCTGTATACGCTTGGACATTCGACTTTTAATGGTTTTTCGTCTTTCGTAGGTTTTTTGAACGTGCATGGCATTACACATACTTGTGTTAGTGTTACGCATGGATTTTGAACAGTGCATCTTATTGACATTTGACAACGGATCTTTCATCGAGAGGACGTACGTGGCTAGAAGTTAAATTTCAAATAGTAAAAAGAGATCTCAATACAATTGTTTTCTGTCGAGCGAGGGCGAGGGCGCTTGACTAAACAATAAATTCGTAATTGCGGCCATGTGACATGACATGCTAAACCAAAAAGTATTGTGCGTACACGTATGGGAAACCTTAACACAGACATTCTGAGAAAACCATGCAGTATTGCAAAATCCAGGAAAAGAGGGGTCAGCATTTTTTACTCATACTATGAAGTTTTGTTGTGTTCCTCAAAGCATTCATGAATATCAGTATGAAAAATGCTCAGGTACCCCCCTTAGGGAGATATACTAGCCCCTCAAAACGAGGCTAAAATATCCTCGTTGAAGACTTGATAATAATGAATTTAGGAGACATTTGTTGCTATGTTTATAACAATGAAGGTACCTTTAATCACTTTCTCTTTTCGTACATCTGATGTGACATCTTTCTACTATTCAAAAATACACAGAACAACTAAAAATTATTTTGGAATGTTCCATTATGAAGAATAGGGGTGGTGCTACTTTTCATGGTTTTAGAAATATCTCAAAAGTGTGATTTTTCACCGTTTTCATTTAAAAAAAACACAATTTTCATATCTTTTAATTTTTTTAATATTTGCGCCATATATTACCCTACTGTTATTGTTTATAAAAATGCATTTCAAATAATGGTGCCATGATGAGTATTTTGATCACATGACATTAATGAAGGTACACTTTTGTATTTTTAGCAAATATTATAATGTATTTAATGCCCATTTCCCCTTCCATATTGACATGTGTTGAACCATTGTCAAACAAATTGTTCCCCATTTAGTTTCCCACTCAGTCCAATAAACTCATCATTTGACTGGCTCACTCGTGTAACCATTTTTAAATGGTTTAACCCTCTTAAAAGACGGTTATTCCATTATTTGTATAGGGAATTCACAATTTACATAGCATTTTAAACTTTAATGTGGCACCGAATAATACACAAGCTGTTTTTATTTGAACCATATGAATACACATGGGTATGCTTATTGTATGCTGGCTCAAACACATGACCATACAAGGTTGATACCATTATTACGTAGGGGTGTATGTCCTATAATGGTTATACGTATGACGCATTTAATAAAGCTTGGTAATTGTACAAAGTAGAACATATATGAATTAGTCATATTCAGTATTCATTCTTTAATCTGAGCATTGTTAATGAGCAGACTAAAACTTATAGTCAAATTAAGAGCATTCCATTATATAAGAGGGGTGTTTATTTGCTTTTATCACCTTTTCTGTGTTCCTATTATACCCTCTTTGTGCATTTTCATGAATTATACCGTGCTTTGTCAGTATCCACCAATCAATGTTTTACATATGCATCCAACCGGGTGTCTACTAACCTAAGATCTAAGACCTAAGACCCAAAAACTAAGAATCAAAAACTAAGACACAAAAACTAATACACAAAAATTAAGACCCCCCCCCCATTCTCAAATGTCCTAAAAATCAGTTTTAGATACAAGAGGATAATGGATAAATAGTTTAGAGGATGGGAGATCATTTGAATCCATTTGGGCGCCAAAAATCCAAGGGTCTTATGTTGGTAGTTGAGAGGGAGGTAAACTACTAACCTAAGACCCCTCTCAAATGTCCTAAAAATCAGTTTTAGATACACGAGGATAGTGGATAAGTTGTTTAGAGAGGATGAGAGATCATTTGAATCCATTTTGGCGCCAAAAATCCAAGGGTCTTAGACTAGTAGTTGAGAGGGGGTAAACTATTAACCTAAGACCCCCTCTCAAATGTCCTAAAAATCAGTTTTAGATACACGAGGATAGTGGATAAGTTGTTTAGAGAGGATGAGAGATCATTTGAATCCATTTTGGCGCCAAAAATCCAAGGGTCTTATGTTGGAAGTTGAGAGGGAGGTGAACTACTAACCTAAGACCCCCTCTCAAATGTCCTAAAAATCAGTTTTAGATACACGAGGATAGTTTAGAGAGGATGAGAGATCATTTGAATCAATTTTGGCGCCAAAAATCCAAGGGTCTTAGACTAGTAGTTGAGAGGGGGTAAACTATTAACCTAAGACCCCCTTTCAAATGTCCTAAAAATCAGTTTTAAGATACACGAATATAGTGGATAAGTTGTTTAGAGGGAATGAGAGATCATTTGAATCCATTTTGGCGCCAAAAATCCAAGGGTCTTAGGTTAGTAGTTGAGAGGGGGGTAAACTACTAACCTAAGACCCCTCTCAAATATCCTAAAAACCAGTTTCAGATACACGAGGATAGTGGATAAGTTGTTTACAGGGAATGAGAGATCATTTGAATCCATTTTGGCGCCAAAAATCCAAGGGTCTTAGGGTTAGTAGTTGAGAGGGGGTAAACTACTAACCTAAGATCCCCTCTCAAATGTCCTAAAAATCAGATTTAGATACACGAGGATAGTGGATATGTTGTTTAGAGAGGATGAGAGATCATTTGAATCCATTTTGGCGCCAAAAATCCAAGGGTCTTAGGTTAGTAGTTGAGAGGGGGGTAAACTACTAACCTAAGACCTCCTCTCAAATGTCCTAAAATCAATTTTAGATACACGAGGATAGTGGATAAGTTGTTTAGAGAGGATAAGAGATCATTTGAATCCATTTTCGCTCCAAAATCCAAGGGTCTTAGGTTAGTAGTTGAGAGGGGGGCCTAAAATCAGTTTTAGATACACGAGGATAGTGGATAAGTTGTTTAGAGGGAATGAGAGATCATTTGAATCCATTTTGGCGCCAAAAATCCAAGGGTCTTAGGTTAGTAGTTGAGAGGGGGGTAAACTACTAACCTAAGACCCCTCTCAAATGTCCTAAAAATCAGTTTTAGATACAAGAGGATAGTGGATAAGTTGTTTAGAGAGGATGAGAGATCATTTGAATCCATTTTAGCGCCAAAAATCCAAGGGTCTTAGGTTAGTAGTTGAGAGGGAGGTAAACTACTAACCTAAGAACCCCCTCTCAAATGTCCTAAAAATCAGTTTTAGATACAAGAGGATAGTGGATAAGTTGTTAGAGAGGATGAGAGATCATTTGAATCCATTTTGGCGCCAAAAATCCAAGGGTCTTAGGTTAGTAGTTGAGAGGGGGGTAAACTACTAACCTAAGACCCCCTCTCAATGTCCTAAAAATCAGTTTTAGATACACGAGGATAGTGGATTAGTTGTTTAGAGGGGATGAGAGATCATTTGAATCCATTTTGGCGCCAAAAATCCAAGGGTCTTGGGTTAGTAGTTGAGAGGGGGTAAACTACTAACCTAAGACCCCCTCTCAAATGTCCTAAAATCAGTTTTAGATACACGAGGATAGTGGATAAGTTGCTTAGAGAGGATGAGAGATCATTTGAATCCATTTTGGCGCCAACAATTTAAGGGTCATAGGTTAGTAGTTGAGAGGGGGTAAACTACTAACCTAAGACCCCCTCTCAAATGTCCTAAAAATCAGTTTTAGATACACGAGGATAGTGGATAAGTTGTTTACAGGGGATGAGAGATCATTTGAATCCATTTTGGCGCCAAAAATCCAAGGGTCTTAAGTTAGTAACTGAGAGGGGGGGGGGGGGGGGGGGGGTAAACTTCTAACCTAAGATCCCCTCTGTCCTAAAAATCAGTTTTAGATACAAGAGAATAGTGGATAAATTGTTTAGAGATGATGAGAGATCATTTGAATCCATTTTGGCGCCAAAAATCCAAGGGTCTTAGGTTAGTAGTTGAGAGGGGGTAAATTACTAACCTAAGACCCCCTCTCAATGTCCTAAAAATCAGTGGAATTGTTTGGTTGGGTCTATCATGATTTTTGACGGTCAAGGCCTTGGAGTCGGATTTTAGTCTCACATGTGTTTCAACTACCTAGTGTACTCTCTGTTACCATAGTTTCAGAATGTTCACCAAATAATTGTTAACATGTTTACAGGAGGGAATATAGATGGATGGTGAATTTTGAGTAGATCTCTTGATGGGGTGGGATGGGGTGGGGTGTTGAAAACATTGGCTGATGATGCTACTCAGTGATAATCCTTACATGTATAGTTTCGGCTCTTCAATAGCTCACCCTGATGCGTGATGTATTAAAGCGCTAGGGTTTACTCCCTATAACATAACCCTGTTGCTTGACACTCCGTTTTAAGGGGTGGTGGAGTGGGTTGTGTTGGGTTGGGGTTGATTGGGGTGTTGTGGTGTGGGGTGAGTGGTGTAGGGGTAGTGGTATATTTGAGTGGGTGGCCCGAGAAAACAACCCGTTATTTAACTTAACGATCAACAAGCCATCTATTTTAGTGCAATTCAGATAATGTATTGACAAAAACACCCCTCCCATAAAATGATATGACCTATAAACAATGGTTAATGACATAAAAGGACTATGTTGGCCCTACTTTGTGTCCAAGGAGTAGTTGCATTTGAATAAAAAAGATTATTACACATACCATTTGAAGAAAACTCAGAAAATTACAAATGTGCATTTTTATACTTTTACAAAACTGCTTGTCTTTCTGAGGTTGGTTTATACTGAATCAGAGGGGATACCATTATTTTGACTTTTAAATTTGATTAAGCAATGATATAAATAGATTATATGTTAAAATAAAACAAATAAAAAAATATGAAAGTTTTTTTTTTTTAAATCAAATTTTGTCCAATAATTGAATTTTTTAAAGTTTTGTGAAAACACGAAAATAGGAAAACACCCCTTTGAAAAAATAGACTAACCCAATAACTTTTTTCACACATCTTATCATATTTACAAAGCGGAGGGTACTAATTTACCTCATGAGAAGTTTGATTCTCATTGGAAGTACCTTTCTGTTCGTTTGGACTCATCCAATGTACTACTTTTATTACTTTTTTCTTATATAAATGCCGTTCCAGGGGGCCACATTTAGGGGGGGTCATGAATCTTAGCCTATGGGGGTCGGAGAATTTTTTTATTTCACCACTGGTCATAACTTGGGGTACTCACTCAATATACAAAATATGAACCAAATATGCCAACCTTCGTGTTCCTCCCCCTGCATGAGTCTACCAGAATGTCCTTCTTAATAGTGCAAACAATCTACCTATTGTAGTGATATTTGCAAAAATGATCCTGATCATAACTTTTCTACGGAAAGAAAATATTTCGTAAGGACATATATGACTCGTCATATGCCTATAATATACAACAACACCAATGTTGCAATCTCTCTATTACTAGACATAGCACACATATCATTTAAATGATTGAAACATGTGCAAAATTGGATTCAAATGAAAGATTGCAATGAAAGATTTATTTTCCAAAAATTATTATGACAATCGGACAATGCATTCTTGTGTTCCGGTGTTTTGAAATACTCCGAAAAGGGCCGAAAACATGCCAAAAACAGTAACAATGCCCCAAAATAGAATTTAGCAGGATTTAGATAGCTCAATTTGTTAATAATATAAAATTCAAAACACTATTTACATATATTTATTAACAATTGAATATCTATATACCATGTTAAATCAAAAAAGATGGTAAAATTATATTGCATTAAGCTAAAATAACCTAGTAAAATTGGTCATTTTTACTGACCACAATCAAAAAGTGACTAAGTCCAGCTAATTAATATGCGTAAATGTTATAAATCCAGATGTGAATGGTGTATTGCAATCAAACTTGGTATACTGGCTAACTGTATGATACCCAATCTTCTATAATTTAGTTTCATGAGCTCATTAAATATGCAAATTAGCTAATTATCTATTAAAGTCATTAATATGCAAATGAGCAATTTCCGACAATTTTTTTCCATCATAAGAGTGATCGGTAATAGATATATAGCATGTATACCCAATTTGATTGACAACTATTGATGGATTTAGAAATTAAACAAGCTTTTCCAAGTGTTTAGTACAATATCTCAGGTTAGGTTTATTTAAATCGGCCCAATATATTCAAGTTTAGAGCAAATTTCGAAAATTGGTAAAAACAGTCCTAACTAAAAAACCTGATGAAAAGTATTTATACCTGAATCAAGGTCATGACTCCCATATATGGCAAGTTCACTGCCCTATAGGGAGCGCACAATGTGAGGATAATTAATTTTATATAGGGGTGTTTTTCAGAGTGGAGCTGCATACATTATATGAAGAGATATTTTTGCATAAGGGCTTACAGACCACTCCTACATGTTACTCATTTTGCATTATTAATTAATCAAAATATTGTATGGCTGTATTCATGACTTGGATTAGTGCATCCATGCACGCCAATTGAGGCACCAACAATACAAACCACATTCCACATCGTGAATAGCCATCCATTCAATAATGCAAAATGAGTAACAGGTAGAAGTGTATGAAGGCCCTTTTGCAACACAGCTCTTCATACGTTGTTGTTCACTGGTGTAATGCTCCCAGTGGCAGACTCTCTGTGTGTGTATTGTGCTATGCCTACTATTACATTATGAATATTGCTACAAATTCAGAGCAAACATACATTTTAACAAGTTCATACTATCTGTGTATCACGTACAACTGTGTATAGGGTTATATGATTTGTTTGTCTATTTATACACGATCGGTCCGTTCGGACACACGCTAGGGTCCTGAAGGGACCAGACTCAAGCAAAATGCTCGGGCCATACTTTAAAAGCCTATATAAGAATGCTGGCTGAATAAAATGAAAGTAATAAAAGACGGAAGAAAAGAATGAATTAAAATGCCACTCCCAACAAATTAAGTTAACAACTTGGATGTCAACCTTCGGACATGAGAAAAGAATAGTCTTGAACCAATCTCAGTTGCCACACAGGCTTATACAGTCATCACAATAGGTAACTGAACAGGTAATAAATGTGCTGATAACTCTAAAAGTATAACTCCTACATAAACATATTAAATAATAAACATGTTGAGAAATTTCCCTTCTTGAATTTGAGATATTACACGCTAAGAATGGCCGATTATTAAGGAAGTTACAATCGTAAATGTACTGTCACATTTTCATTTTCAACACGGGGACTCGGACCGGCAAACTATTGACTACTCTTAGCGGTAGTGCCAATTCACCGGTCGATGGCCTGGTTGTTGGATAGTCGGCCGGTGGCATTGTTACGGCACACACGCTTTACCTGTCGTACTCTCCCTGTTGAAAAGAAAATGTTAAAATGAAAATCAGACTTGCCCAAACGTTTTGGGATCGTAACTTCCTCATTAATCAACCATTCTTAGCGTGTAATATCTCAAATTCAAGAAGAGAAATTGTTCAACAACTTTATTATTAAATATGTTTATGTAGGAGTTATACTTTTAGAGTTATCATCATGTTTTTTACCTGGCCTTTTTACTTATTGTGATGACTGTATATCATCTTTGTGTACAGCAACGGCTAGGAGATAACTTCCTTCCGATATAATCTTGGTGTACAGAGACCTCTTGTATATACAACACATGTTTTATCGTCTGTAATTGTCTGCCCTCGTAGTTATGTTTCTCGTCCATACGTATTACCTACAGACCTACGTCTTTAGTGTCAATATTGTACGATGAGGTGCTTTTGACCTGTTGTAGATGAAAATATCATCCTACTATCCCAAGGACTGATAATTGTGGCTCCTCTCTATGCCCATCTGGTCTAGATCTTCGTAATGACCGGATGGCTCCGGATCAGGCACCACCTCGTAGTCCCCTCCTTGATAAACCGACTCAACTGTAGGAGCACGTGGACCAGGCAAATGGACCTCATAACCCGGATCCACTGCTTGATCCTGGACTTCCGATTGGTATCCAACATTGGTGGATGTCATTGCAATTCCTTCACGTTTATCAACGCCGCCGTTTTCATATCCATCGTTGCTTGGTTCTGCTCTAGTTGATTTCAATCTGGTTTACAGATAAAACATATAATGTGAGTTAAAAGCGTAACCGAAGAGTGAGAACATTAGTACATTGTCTGAGGGGGTACGTGTCCACAATAAGATGCTAGGATTAGACAATATTATATTCAGAGGATTTCACAAAACCAACGATTGCTGAAATAAAGTAGAAATATAAATTTCATGCACACGGATCCTCTTCAAACCATGGACTACATACGAGTTACATGGTTTAGCCATTTCTGTTTGAAAAAGATATTTCTTTATGTAGTTTTAAGTATGTTTATATTAAATGTACTACAGCAAAGGGGTCAACCCCATGTAATTTGTATTGTTTCCGGCAATATTATTGCACAATTCGCCGAAAAACAAGAACATTTGTTAAAGGATATCGATTGCGTATCAGATGTTTAGAGGTATAAAACATGTTTACTTTAAATCCAAATAATTGCACGAAGTGAAAGAGGTCCCAAAGTAAAATGTTTATATTCGTCACAGTTATCGTCAAAACATGTAATAAAAAGAGGAACACCTTCTTATACCAATCTTAAAGGTATGGGTTCATCACCAGACTCAGACAGTGGCAATGATCCATTGACGCCTCGTCCCGCTCGGCCTCACGCATCGTATCGCTTGGCGCTCGACGGTTCGGCATCACGCCTCGCTTCGCTAGGCGGTTGACAGGTATCTTTTTCCGAGATGTCTTTGTAATAGACTGCACCAAGAGGTTGCAATGATCTAATCTATTGACATACCTGATAAAGAGAAGTACACAAACTATAACAGCGAGTACAACTATAACAATGCAAGCTGAAACCGTTATTACCACCGTATTATCCACCTGTCCTCGAGTTTCAGAGTCTTCAACTGGATAATCTAAACAGATTGGAAAAATAGACGTATACTTCATTATTATTATTATTATTGCGCCATTCAATTTCAAATCGATATCTTTATAATAAAGTTTTTTTTGTTAAGCCTTTGTATTTCGGTGAAATGTTCCCAACTGCAAGAATGTTGCCGGAAACAATATAAATTACATGGAGTTGACCCCTTTGCTATAGTACATTTAATATAAAAATACTTAAAAACTACATAAAGATTTTTTTTTCAAACAGAAATGGCAATCCTAATGGGGGACAGTACCTTAATCGTACCCACATGGTGTTTGTGACCCGTACTCACCAGTGGGTGACTTGAACGGACGACTCCATTTACAATCTGCACTCCATGTGTGGCAGAAATAGGTTATGTCTTCCACAGGTGGGGTATTGATTGCATTTGGAATAATCGAATAAGTGTCACGATATTATTTACATTGCAACCGATGACCTACATGCTATATTCTGAAGCGTATGTTAGCTTCAAGCGTCCAACATTTCCAAGGACTTGAGAAACATTCATTTCCAATATGGCATTGCTATTATTGGTGCATTTCTAAGGATGAATGTAACAGTGCATTCTAGAACTCTATGTAAAGGAACTTGTTTGTAATCTCAAGATTCACGTTTGAAGGTTATTCGAAATGTAATTCACTTTTTAAACCGAATGTTTCATAAATAATTTGGACCAAATATAATTGTCTATTTATTCCTGACATACGAACGTATTTTCAAACGTACAACTGACAGTTATTGTAAAACTTTACCATTTGAGAACAGAACAACAGTAACCGTGTCAGTCCATGGTCCTTTTCCTGCATTGGATTCAGCCTGTATCTACAGTTAGATTAACAGAATAAAGACAATTAGTATTGATGGGACGCTCTATATCGGCTTGAGACCAAACACAATTTGTCAAGCGACATTTAACGGACGGGCAATCATCTCTCGAGTAGCTTGGATTTGAAAAGACAGTCAGCCACATGAACTTCTTCCGCTGATCTAGTTGTTTTATTGGTGCCACATACGGGGCGGAAGCATCGGGATTTAGGGGCAGTATGAATCTAAGGCGGAAGACAGGGACACATGTATTACACGTTTTCTTTGGGGAGTTTGGCAAATGTGATTGGGCTCAGAAAGGGTCATGATACTTAGTACCCCCCCCCCCCCCCCCCCCCCCCCCCCGCTTCCGCCGCCTATAGTATCACATGTGCTAGTAAATGCGATTCGGACGTATTTCGGAGGTCAAAGCGTTTTGACCTCTTATTGGGATATTCTTTTATAAACACATGTTAAAAGGTACCTGTATGCTGTAAGTGGAATTAATGTCCAGCCCATCAATTGTATGAATAAGTTTGTTTCCTTCAAGCCTGATACGAAATTCCATGTCAGCTTTAATAGATTGCCAATAGCGGATGTGATAGAAGATGATGTTTCCATTTGATGAATCAGAATCAGGAGGGTCCCATGATATCACAATAGAACCATCTTGAGATCCACGTTGTACGAGTATATTACGAGGTACACTAGGAACTGAAACAATACGGTAACAAATATACATATACAAATGTATGATAAGGGGTTAAGAAAAAAATGACAATATTTTTTATTTTTAATATATTTTATAAACAATTTATTATGTTGTACTTAGTCAGTGAAACAATAATTGTCCTGTTATTGTGCATATATTTTTTGTATGAAGCGGTGAATAGGAACGTTTTTGAAGAAATGTAGAAATGTTTCCCATGCAAAATTGAATTTCCCTGAAATACACCAAATTAAATAAATGATATTCCCTCTGACACTAGGTAAATAAATCATATGTAATAACTTAATTTAGATTATGCACATTTGAATGTTTACCAATGGTTAAGCAGACAAATCCAAATTTGGCAAATATGGTTTTTTCCTTGTTCATCTCTTTCAAAGCTGTGAAATGTTAGTGATTAAAATAATGTTCCTTCTCACTTCAATTAACCTGTACTATTGAGTTACAGATCTGCATCTAAAATGTTGATATAACCATATTGTTTGTATTCAAAATATACTATAATTCTTATGTCTGCCTGCGATGTGGTCGTATATTCAGGTTTTGGTCATGATCGTGTTCTTAAATTAGCAAGGTAACTATACACATTAACTAAAAAACACATGTGTGTATATTGACAGGCATACACATATGATAGTGTTGCGCTAGGGACGCACCATTTGATATCCGGGAGAGGCGGGGTGGAGCATGGACTTTTTTTTTAAAGAAAAAAACTTGACCCAATATCCACTGATGAGGAAAATAGTATAAAAACAAATCTGCCGTACTCAACTCAAAATAAAGGAAACCATAAACAAATGGAGGGAAAAACTCTGCTGTCTTCGGCGGCGGAGAAAAAGGCCAACAAAAGTAATACAAATTGACATTGACAATTCGATATATTCTTTATACGAATGTTTTTTTCCTTCTGAAATATGACATTTAGGCTAAGCAAATAGGCTTTTCAAGAAGCACCGCGGCGGCGGATCCCGACGGCTATTTTTCCAAAATCATCTTCCAGAAGAACTAGATCAGAGGATGACTGCACTGGTAATATACCAATGAATTATTATTCTTACTTCCATTAGCGGCAGCTTTGTATGGTTGAGTTTTATCAATTGAAATACGCTGACAGTCTAAAAGTAGGTTTTCACCGATTTCCAAAAATGTCATGCCATATCGGAGCGAAAAAAGATAGCAAAACATGTTCCTAGTAAATTGCAGTTATTATAAATGAAATGCAATGTTGTTTTTATACGTGCATTATTTTTTTACAAATATATTATGAATCATTCTCGGACACACTGCAGCATAACTAAAAAGGCATTGGGACAAACAAAGGACAACAAGTACGATATACATGTACATAATATCTGATTAATTTATATCATTTCATTTACTTTTTAAAATGAACACTTACTTTTAGTTTCTACTGTTGCCGAAGGCCTACTTATTATAGTATCATCAGTTATATCTTCCGACTCAGTGATATCAGGTGCAGGGGTACTTGTCATTGTCATGCTTGTTGTTGGTATACTAATAATAGTAGTAGGTGGTAGTGTTGTTGTTTCAGCCTCAGACAGGGTTGTTAGTGACAAATATTCACTTGGCAAACCTTCTCCTCCTATACCTTCTCTAACACATGTCACAGCAAATTTATAAAATGTGTTTGGATTTAATGCTTCAACATCATAAGAAATCATATTTCCTGTTACTTCATCAGCTGATACACTTCCTGCAATTGTAACCCCTGAGCTTATCAGTTGATTTATGATGTATGCAATAACAGGTCCATCGCCATTATCTGCAGGGTCTGTACCCCACGCATTCCATTGTAATGTCACTGATGTAGCACCGATGTTCGTAGCTGTTGGAGCACCGCTCAATCTAGGAAGTTCTGTGAAATGACGGAGTACAATTACATACAACCATGACAAATAATAACACACTCTAAGGGTCAATGAAAATAAGTGATATCACGGCATGGGAATCCTCTTTTGAAATTATGTATGAAGCTGATCGTCAATTCAATGTATGTATATGTCCATTACATACATCCTTTTATACCAGATAAGGCATGGGGTTGTAAGTTGCCTTATGTTGTATTCTTGCTGCTTGTGTTAAACTATTAAGTGCTGGTTATCATTAAATGATTAACATGGTAGAGTAAGTGGTGCATCATTAAGAATCATCAAGATGATTAATTTGGCGAACAATTTAAATTATACCATTGTGGTTAAGGTTTTTTGAGACGGTACGTGGTTAAATATGTTTGGTACTGAGTGCCCCCCCCCCCCCAAAAAAAAAAAATCGTTCTAAAGTTGCGTTTGTTAACATTACACCTCCAAATTGCTTAGCGACACGAGCAATTCTAAGCCCCAGGTGTTTTAAAATATGTTCAGCAATCTTTACTCTATTATGTTAGATGCGAAATCCTGCAGCAGTTTATTAAAGTTCTTCAAATCGCTCATTCATTTTCAATCTGTGATCTGTACATGGACAGGTATTTTAAAGACGAAATAAAATGAGAAAACAATTAAAAGAAAATACATTATAGTTCTTCATTCATTTGTTATTGAAAGTAGTTCTTACCGTAATAGTCAGGTGCAATCACTGATGACGCAACAAATATTCTAGAGCCAATTAGGACATTAACTATGCATGTTAGTTGTGTCGCCTCTGCAGAGTTTGCTTCAAAAGTAACAGCCAGAAATCCTCCCAAATCCAATGATCCAACTTGAGAACCATAGGAAGATGTCACTCCTATTAGTAGGACTACATCACTGGCGTCTGGTACATTTGCATCCCCCGTCACCGTGCATGTTACCCTCACTGGCTGATAAGGGTTGGTTTTGATATAGGTTAGGTCAATAATTCCTGAGAAAAAAACACCAAAACGTTTTCTTAAAAGAACCAATTTAAATAAGAAATTGCACCCTGATAATTACAAGGTTCAACATATATACAATAGCTGCCTCCATACATTGACTACGATGGTATTTGCAGGTTTTTCATGTGTACGTTTGTGATCTGCTAGCTGCTTTGTACTATAGTATTTGTGAGGCATGTAATACACCTATCAGTTGTAAGACGCACTATACGACCCCCCCCCCCCCCCCCCCAAAAAAAAAAAAAAAAAGAAAAAGAAAAAGAAAAAGAGGGGCGTCATGGGTGTGTCGTTTACCACCACATTCTTGACGGAGGGTACGTCAGTGGCAGCCTTTGGTCCGTCAAAAAATTGACGAAGGGTGCGTCAAGGTCCGTCACTTTTAATGGGTGCGTCACAGTGTACATCTTTTAACAACAAAATACGACCTTTAAATATGATATGCCATACAGGCTCTACTTTAATACCGCAAATATCACTTTTCCGATATTTTATACTGCATGTTCAAAAATGCTTGAAATCAGGGATGGAAATAAGACCCACCCGCCCGCCCATAGCGGGTAACTTTCGTGTCGGGCGGGTGAAGATGCAAAGGTACCCGTCCGACTGGCGGGTAACATTTTTGAAGCTCAAAGTGTAAGTAACAGTAAGTTCAGGGTAATTTCATCATCAGATGTGTCATAGAGGATATCAAAGGTTGATACATGATGAATACGAGAAGCTGTTATGGGCTAGGGTTATGTGGAACATCGTACAATAAAGACAAAAATATGTAATTGTATCATCATTTAAAAGTATTCTTGCTCTTAATATTGTTTGCTGCAAAATATTATGGAAAAAAACCGTGGGCTGGTGGAATTTGTGTCGGGCAGGTAAATTATGTGAGTTACCTGCCCGACTGGCTAGTTGAAAAAAAATCGGAAGTTCCAACCTTGCTTGAAATCACTCGATCGCCATTGCAAGTGTGCAGAAAAAACAAGGAACCGACAGTAGACCGAGAGTAGTGTCACGTATACGATAGGGGATCAGCATTGCGCTATACCACACAAGCGCAGAACAATCTAACAACAGCAGAGATAGGAGGACAGGCCCCTGAACTTGGATTTTGTCGGGGATGTGCGGCAGGTGATTCAAGGAAAAAAACCTACCCATTTCTAGGGTGTTTTGTGGAAAAACGGTACACATTTCTAAGGATTTTGCTTCATTTATAGACCCACGTTCGCAAAGTATATGGAAAAAAACCAAATTTTCGCCATTCGCGAAAATAGACCCATTTATAAAGATTGTTGGTGTGGGAAAACTAGACCCAATTTTCGCCATTCGCGAAAATATACCCATTTGCAAGGATTTTAAAATAGACCCATTTGTAACAAGTGGGGAAAATGTTGATATTTAGAGATTTTCTATCACAAAATCATACCCAATTATGGTTTTTGTTAGCAAAAAGCGACCCATTAGAGCGGCACTATACCCGTATACCGCAGTAGTAATTAGGCGAGAACCACCCCCCCCCCCCCCCCACCCCTGAGGAAATGTCACACAAAATGTGTCAATCAAGCTCATGGACACAGACATCATCAACCAACAAAAAGTCGGGTATTAAAATGGAATAAAAAGAGAGAAAAAAACCTGGGAGATATTTAATTTGAACAAAACAAAACACTATTAGAGCCCAGCGGCCCGGAAATAAGGTCAAATGGTGGTGTTAACGGTTAATAAATTCGAGGCCAAGCTGAGCATGCTGAGGGAGCCGGGGCATCCCCTGCCAGGCTGCCAGGCTTCCCACCCTGTCCCCATCACCGAAATGAAATTACAGTCTCAGATATGACTGTACAGTCGGTTATGACCACCCTCTTGATCACAGGCCTATCCCTCATGCCCCCCCCCCCCCCCCCCCCCCCCCCCCCATTCAAAAACAAAAAGAACATACAGACACATTGATAGTTTATAGTTACGCTACCGTGAAGATCAAGATAACTGGTATGTGCAGTCTGAAATGGTTTTCACTTCTTGGATCGGAGAAAAGTAAAGAATTAGAACATGTCATAAGTTGTATCATGTTAAATTTCCTTAAAAATACGTTTGTACATTATTGGCGTACTTCCCGATATCATTTCTGACTTAGGCTGCCACAAATTCAGCTTTAATAGCATAGTGATGCAGCGGTAGCGGTAGGCTGCATAACAGTGGAGCAGCTATCGAGGGGTGGGGCAATGTAAAATGCCCCTCTGGCAGTTTTTGCCCCGCCCACCTCCCCGGATGTAGTGTGTATAGGCATTTATGTCAACTTACAAAACATGCCTTTACGCCCTCCCCCTTCCCTCTAGTCAAGTTTCATTACGAATGAAAAGTCTATCTCAATAATTACTTAACTAATCTACTACTATGCAAATGTATACTAATTTTTTAAGGCATTTCTCATGGCGATACCAATATTCAGAAATTTCAATAGGCCTAGGCCCAATTGTGATATTAGGGGAGGGGTCGTGGACATTTGTTCTATGGGGGAGACGCAGCAATTATTAAAAGGGGCGATGTCGCAAAATTTAGGGGAAGCAAATACCCTTTTTCGCGAGGTATTGCTTTAAAGCTTGGACCTTGAATATTTAAATGCCCCCTTAATTCTTTGATGGTATATAGAAGGTTTAATTTCCAATATCCGAAGTTCAAATGTTTAAAATACACTTTCGAGAAACCAATTTTGGTTAAATTAAATACACTTTCGAGAACCCAATTTCCTAGTTACAAACCCGTTTATATTGTAAATAGGCCCACATGTATAACAAGGGATGAAGAATGCCCCCTACTGGCGATTCCGCCGGGAGAGGATTTGCCCGGAGAGTCACCACCATATGATGATAGGTAATTGTACACTTAATACATTAAATTAGCGAGCTGGAAGCAGAAAGTAGAATAGAAGAAAAAAAGTCCGAAAATAATTCTTATACAAAAGTACAGCAAGACCGCATGACATGAATTTAATGGTTGATTTTTTCTGGGGATTTTGTTTAAATTAAGACTGATAAAGCATAGCACACGCTAAGCCTAGCCATAACTTACCTGCTTGGTGAAGAAAAGAGCTATTTGTCAACAAAGAACTGACGGAGAATATAATATTCCAACTTGATCATCTACATGTTTTGATAAATAATCAAGCAATCTTTGGTCACAGTCACAGAACTTATAAACATTTATTGGTATTTATTTTTCATCCTTGACCATGATTTGGAATCGTTGTAGAGGCAGGCAATATACTCGGGCCCCTGAATCTGTTTAGGGGGTGTTCATAAATACTTTGGTGGGGAGGTTGGACATTTTTTAGCCTTGGACATATGTTTTTCCTGATGAGACAGCGTTAATTTTTTTCTTGATCCCTCCTTTTACGTTGATTTTTTTTCTTGATCCCTCTCTGTATGTCCAATTAAACGAGCAATCGTAAAAATATAAATGTGCGTGAAGCAACCAAAATATGTTGGACTTTTTTTGATCCCCCTATTAAGAACAATTTTTTTATCCCCCTTTCACAGGACATTTTTCTGACCCCCCCCCCCCCCCCCCCCCGTCCATTTAGTCCAACCCCCACCAAGGTATTTATGAACACTCCCTCCCCATGTTTTCGAAGGAGTCTTCCCCTGACAACAGTCAGATGATTACCTTATGATTGGCTAATTCGTAAGTGACACAGTCATCTCATCAATATTCATATGACCTTATTTAGGGGTCGGGGGATTGCCCAAAAGTCGAAGGGTTGGATTGATTCATTATTACCACAGGGAAGAACACATCAATTGTTTATTAAATCTGAAATATATTCCTCTCAGAATCTCTTTTAAATTTACTTCTAAAAGAAGAAATATATTTGATAATGAATGAGGTTAAATATTTAGTACCTGCTGATTTTCGGTTATTGTGGAAAATCAAAACAAATGGTTTCTAGCCCGTAGAATTTCCCTCGGGGAATTTCCTTTGGCCTGAAACTATTTGTTTTGATTTTCCACAACTACCTCAACAGAGCCAGTACGCAGTATTTAACCTCTAATTAGAATATTTATAAAAAAAATCAAATAGGTCTAACAATCAAATAGATAACGAAAAATGGGTTGCAACATGTTAGTGAAAAGCCACGTGTACTTCGAATTAGTAGTCTCGCAAAAATCAGTGATTACTTAACTTGACGAACTTCCATCCAGATCAATTTAAGTACAGCTGAATTTTGACGTTTCGAGATATCGTTTTTGATAATTTGGTATTTATTTGATATATGTAATTGTTACCTAACATATAATGAGCGTTTTCATTGTCTGGTGTCACATATCCATGAACTAAACGCATTGCAATCCTTTGAAATGAATTCTTAGTTTAGTTTAGTTTAGTTTAGTTTTATTTGGCATATCAAGACACAGAGATACACTAGAGCGGTTCTCGGGCTTCGCGGTTCGTTCGCGGTTCGCGGGTTTTGCGGTTATCGGGTTGCATGGTTTTTGGTTGAGCGGTTTCGGTAGACATGTTTAATGTGGTTGGTACTTTAGGATCCCAGCGGAACCAGATTCGATGACTGTCACACTCACATTGTTAGCGATGTGTTGTTATAATGGATAGTTTGATGCTCGAAATGTCTCTAAACATTTGATTTGAAAATTATCCATCATTTCATTCATCAAAATAATAAACAAAAATAATAAAAATAAGCTTACTTAAAAACACCTTTTCGGCTAAATCACGATTATTTAATGTAAACTTATATTGGAGATAAAATTTGAAATGCGAACATCATTTGATACGTCAAATGTGTTGCGGTTTGATCAGTTCATGATACACATACTTTACACGTAGCTCAAAAAGTGAAATCATATCAAAAAAATCAAATCGGGA
Organism: Ophiura sarsii; assembly: GCA_035610835.1. Lineage (NCBI taxonomy): Eukaryota > Metazoa > Echinodermata > Ophiuroidea > Amphilepidida > Ophiuridae > Ophiura > Ophiura sarsii. Next base: position 53,801,828 of record CM069457.1, on the reverse strand, counting down.
CACATTTTATGGTGTCCGTCATTTTTTAGGCTAAATTGCCGGAATTTTTTTCTCCATCAAATTTGTTGCGGTTTGACCAGTTAGCTACACAGACTTAATACGTAGCTCATAAAGTGAAATCATATCTAAAAAATCAAATCGGGAGACATTTTATGGTGTCACTCATTTTTTAGGCTAAATTGCCGGATTTGTTTTCTCCGTCAAATATGTTGCGGTTTGACCGGTTAGCTACACAGACTTTATACGTAGCTCAAAATGTGAAATCATGTCCAAAAAGTCAAATCAGGACACATTTTATGGTGTCTGTCATTTTTTAGGCTAAATTGTCGGATTTGTTTTCTCCGTCAAATGTGTTGCAGTATGACCGGCTAGCTACACAGACTTTATATGTAGCTCAAAATGTGAAATCATATCCAAAATATGAAATCGGGACACATTTCATGGTGTCCACCATTTTTTAGGCTAAATTGCCGGAATGTTTTTTCTCCGTCAAATGTGTTGCGGTTTGACCCGTTAGCTACATACGCAGCTCAAAAAATGAAATCATATCCAAACAATCAAATCGGGACACATTTTATGTGGTCTGTCATTTTTTAGGCTAAATTGCCGGAATTGTTTTTTCTCCGTCAAATGTGTTGCAGTTTGACCCGTTAGCTACACAGACTTTATACGTAACTCAAAATGTGAAATCAAATCCAAAAAATCAAATCGGGACACATTATTATGGTGTCCGTCATTTTTTAGGCTAAATTGCCAGATTTCTTTTTCTCCCAGTCAAATGTGTTGCGGTTTGACCCGTTAGCTACACAGACTTTATATGTAGCTCAAAAAGTGAAATCATATCCAAAAAATCAAATCGGGACACTTTTTATGGTGTCCGTCATTTTTTAGGCTAAATTGCCAGATTTTTTTTTCTCCGTCAAATGTGTTGCAGTATGACCGGCTAGCTACACAGACTTTATACGTAGCTCAAAATGTATAATCATATCAAAAAAATCAAATCGGGACACATTTCATGATGTCCGCCATTTTTTAGGCTAAATTGCCGGAAAGTTTTTTTCTCCGTCAAATGTGTTGCGGTTTGACCCGTTAGCTACACAGACTTGATACGCAGCTCAAAATGTGAAATCATGTCCAAAAAATCAAATCAGGACACATTTTATGGTGTTTGTCATTTTTTAGGCTAAATTGTCGGATTTTTTTTCTCTCCGTCAAATGTGTTGCAGTATGACCGGCTACCTACACAGACTTCATACGTAGCTCAAAATGTGAAATCATATCCAAAAAATCAAATTGGGACACATTTCAAGGTGTCCGCCATTTTTTAGGCTAAATTGCCGGAATGTTTTTTTCTCCGTCAAATGTGTTGCGGTTTGACCCGTTAGCTACACAGACTTTATACGCAGCTCAAAATGTGAAATCATGTCCAAAAAATCAAATCAGGACACATTTTATGGTGTCTGTCATTTTTTAGGCTAAATTGTCTGATTTTTTTTTCTCCGTCAAATGTGTTGCAGTATGACCGGTTAGCTACGCAGACTTTATACGTAACTCAAAATGTGAAAAAAATCCCAAAAATTCAAATCGGTACACATTTTATGGTGTCCATTTTTTTCTTTAGGCTAAATTGCTGGACATTTTTTGTCTGCGTCAAATGTGTTGCAGTTTGATCCGTCCCTTATGAAAATCGCAATCAATTCTGCAACCTTGCGCAAGGTTAAATTTGGAAAAATACAACCTTGCGCAACCAGTTTGGTTGTTCTGAGAATTTGCGCAACCTTGAAGCAATCATCCACAACCTTTGTGCAACCTTGCGACAAACTTGTGCAACCTTACGCAACCGTGCGACAACCTGTGACAAACTTGTGCAACCTTACGCAACCGTGTGACAACCTTGTGCAACCTGGTACCACCTTGCTGCAATCACATTTTGGTGATTGCATTTTCGTAAAGGGAATACAGTACACAGACTTTATAAGTAGCTCAAAATGTGAAATCATCCAAAAAATCACATCGGGACACATTTTATCATGGTATCCATCATTTTTTAGACTAAGTCGATATCCCGGGGCCCATTTTGGGACCCGAGATTCCCAAAATGTCTCTAAACATTTGATTCTGGAATTATCCATCATTTCATTCATCAAAATAAAAATAATAACAAATAATAATAAGCTTATTTAAAGAAAAAATTGTCGGCTAAATCACGATTATTTAATGCACATTTAATGTGGAGATTCATTTGAAATTGATTTATTTTGTATTTAATCTGTGCATTATTTTTACTCTTTCGCTAAAATGTGATTCTTCGCCGGGTATTTTCATTTTCGTAACTGATGTAAGCTCTAGTTTCGATAGATTGGTACCAAATCTATAATTTGGGTATCGGGTAAAAGTACTATGTTGGAAGGGAATCATTTTTATGGCCCACTTGGTCCCACCGTCCATGGACTCACTCACATTTTTGGAGACTCAAACTTGTCCTTTTATGTTCTCTTTGGAATTCATGACATTGCTATGCAACTAAGAGCTAGCAAAAGTGGTTCAGAAAAGTCGCATTGGATCTTTTTAGTTATGACTAGTAAGTAAACAACTGTGGTATTAATACAAAATCCTGAGAGTGGTATATACGTACTAGTCTCAGACGAAATCTTCGTCGGCCATCTTAAAAAACAATAATCACATTGGTAATTTGTTTTTTCTGTGTAAGCATGTAAGGCTACCGGATTGAATTTCATCCGAATAATAGATGCATATGGGTCAAGAAACAGGTGAGCACTCATTTTTTAAGTTAAACCTGTCCGATATGTCCGTGAAAAACCGAATTTAGACATTAATTATTATGTTAAAATTAGTCACATGATAACCTTGTCTTTTTGGTATGGTTCCCCCTTATTCATTTGCCTGAAGAAGTACTAAAAGGACTACGTGAGCTCATGGTATCAATGAACTTACGCCAGCCGATTTGCTTGAATTATAATTGACTATAACTATCCGCATTCATTAACGTAGGCAAATAACCTTATAAATAGCGTATAAATGACAACAAACACCAACATATTATGCCAGTGAGAAGAATGAGAGGAAAATGATTGATGAAATACAATAAATACAAACACAAACCACATTTTAATTCCATGTAATTCGGGGTCTACTTCTTTATGCGTAGAAACTATCGTAGGGGCGCATCACTGTACATCCTAACACATATACCTAAATGTGAAACAGAGAACGTGCCTTGGTTACGGCCCAAAACATCTTAGTAACGTCTAATTCTGGACCTCAAAAATATGCTCATGCAGTAGGTATCAATATAATACACAACTTATCAAAATTTCCTTCAACCAACGTCCTTACTTTTCAAGATTCTTGTGCCACAAAAAATACGATAAAAAGCCACGATAAAAGGCAGTAACTGGTCCGTGATAACACAACACATACGGACAAAACCCCCTAAAAAATGGCTACAAATGGAGATGATCAGAATCATGCTACCAAACACAGTATTCGAGACTTGTAGTCATCTCATAAATACATCAGATCAAATATACAAATCTTAAAAACTTACAAAATTAACACAACATATTAATACAAGAAAACATATAATGCCAAGGATAGCCCAAGAAAGCTCTGAAAAGGGCTTATTTCCATTGGGGTCCTTATTAAAACAGCACATTATAAAAACATCATATATATTTGCACACAAAATAATATTGCACTTTTTATGAAACAACTGCATATAAAAATGGATGAAAAATCAAGATAGAAAGTGACTCTTTACTGCCTTTTTGAACTGCCCGTGGGTTTTGGATGTTTTAACCTGAGTTGGTAGCAAGTTCCATTCCCGAATACCAGTAAAGAAAAATGTATTGCACTGCTGACCTTTAGCTTTGGGAACCAGAAAATTTGTTGCACTGCCCCTGGTATTGTATCTGTGAGTGTTGGACAATTTGGTAAATTGAGAATTCAAGTACTCAGGTGCTATTTCATTATATATTTTTAAAAACATGATTGAGTTTAAGTTGTTTAACTCTATCTTCAACTTTCAGCATTCCCAGTTTCTTAAATTCTACATCACCAATGTGGGACCTGGGCTCCAGCTTCAAAATAAAGCGAATCAACTTATTTTGCACAACTTGCATCTTATTTTTCAACTTAGCAGAAAGTGAAGAAAACCATGAAGAGCAACAATAATCAAAATGGCATTGTATAAGGGCGGTGCAAAGGGTCTTACGAGATCTTTCGTTCAAAAAATGACCTTGTCTGTATAAGAAACCTAATCTACCACAAGATTTTTTGACAACTGATTTTGCAACAGTTTCACCACTGAGATTTTCATCGAGAGTAATTGAAATTAAAATTGTGATCACCCAAACATTAGGAGGTGGTCTTAAAGGTAGATGACCCGATCACATTTTCGTAACACAGAATTATTTCAAACATACAGAGATTTTCATATCATATGAAAGCTCGTATTTTTCTCATCATCATACTGAAATTTGACGGCCTAAATCGGTATAATTACGGAGAAATCGATGAAATAACGTCGAATTACCGCGAATGGTGGTATACCACCGATATAGTTTGTGTACTACTCAATGGGTACAGTTCACAGCATCTTGTGCGTGTAAAATAAGAACCATTAGAGCTATGCAACTCAAACTTTGGAACACGACTTTTTTAAGGATGACCTTTCATGTAGAATAGAAAACTTCAAGTTGAAAATCGAAATGTGATCGGGTCATCTACCTTTAATCGGGGCTTCATGTAGAATCTCCTATGACTATCGTGACAAATGTAATATAAAAAGAAGAAAGAAAAGAAGATACATACCTGTTTGACAGAATGGCCCAGTCCAATTTGGTCTGCATTGTCCACTTTGGCATCTTCCAGTTGCAGAATTACAATCGACTTTCCCGTTTGTACAATGGCATGTTTTGGTACAGCTATCGAAGCAACCTTCATCTAAAGAAGGGAAACGAACTCCATATGTTGTTAACTTTGACATATTATGTTCTTGTTTATATCGTACTTGGATGTGTCTATTCGCAACTAACTTTAATGTTAATTGATAGGCTGGCATGACCACTATAATGTTCCAACATTTTAAATGGTTTTAGAGCTAGATTGTACATGAGCTGTTCAAACAACAACTATTTCCTTTCTCCCGAGATTAGGCCTATATATTGTATCTGGCAATAGACCTGAAACGCATTGTCAATTCATCCTGGGGAGAGGACAGAGGGTTAAGTGGTGGGGAAGAGGGGATGGTGGTATGGATGCATGGGGTGGGAAGGGATGGCCTAGGGGTGGGGTGGGTAGGGTGTTTGTGGTGGGGGAGGTATTTTGTGGTGGGGGAGGTGTTTTGTGGTGGTGGAGGGGTTTGTGGTGCGGTTGGGAAGGGGAGGGGTTTAGGGTGGGGGATTGTGATTGGGAGGTGGTTGTGGTGGCGTGGATGCACGGGGGGGGGGGGGGGGGGAGTGTAGGCCGTGGGGTGGAAATCTTGAATTGTCTTGTATTATTGATTATATCCATCAATATGTGCATTCTGTTAGTAACCTGAGAAGGTTAACTGGATAATTGTTTAAAGCTAATAATTGCTACCCCATCAAAGTAATGCCCCTACATTTGGTCGAAAAGAACATAACCATTAGAGCGAGTTTTTTTTAACCATTCCTGATTATATCAGCGAATAAAATGGTTAAACAAAAATACACAAACTAAAACATGCTATGCTTTTAACAGCTTTATGATCATAATTATGTGTTGATAATTTGTTTCATTGAAAGTGCGTAAGTAAAATAACATATTAGCAACCTAACGAGAGGGAGCATCATACGATTAATCTTATTTATTTTAAGAAACTCTTTATTATGTTAGGCTCCCAATCGCTCACCCAGCTGACAGGTATTCAGGTTAACCCCAGTACTCGAGACATATCCAGGTTGACACAAACTCAATCCAGTAGTGATGTCTGCCTCGCATTTACCAGTCTCTCTATCACACGCTGCAGCATTGAGACAATTACACGGTATGTTGCAAGTGGCTCCATAATATCCTCTTAGACATTCATCGGCCTCCTGGCAAGATCCCGTCGTCTGATCACACTGACAAAGACATTTTTGTAGGCACATGTCGCCAAAGTACCCAGCGGGACAGGTGTCTGGAACTAAAACGAATTGGTATTGTTGCTATTCAACTTAATATCTATAGAGTTCTATTATTGGAATACTAAACTGCTCACAAAAAGTATCAAAACACTTAGAAATGATCCAATATATGACGGCTCGAAAGGGTATGCATTAATCGAAGCAAATAACCAAGTGCATAATTTTGTTCTGCGTATTTTGACACCTCGATCGTTGAGATACGCTGTTGCAGAGCGGAGTTATTGTCATTTCAATGATCGTGGGTCCAGTTTCAAAAGTAACACTCATCCCTATTGAAAATCACGAATCTGATCATTCTAAACAGTAATGCAAACCTCTTTCTATAGGATGATTGTCACTTTTGAAACTGGACCCACGACCATTGAAATTACAATAACTCCACTCCGCAACATCGTATCTCATCGATCGAGGTGTCAAAATACGCAGAACAAAATTATGCACTTGGATATTTGCTTCGATTAATGCATATCCTTTCGAGCCGTTATATATTGGATCATTTCTAAGTGTTTCGATACTTTTTGTGAGCAGTTTATGTTACTATAAGGCATATAAGTCGTACAGTGATTTTAGTAATGCAATCACTTAATTTAAGTGTATCATTCATTCCTTTATTAGTATCCGCGCAGAAAAGAACTATTGCACTCGTAAGTGCATTTTCTCAATGCTGAGCATGGTCACCCACGTATGAGCAGCTACTGTAGTATTGAAACAAGACGGTGGTAAGAGTATTAATAACAAGGGGTATTATTACTGAAAAGGATAAACAATAATTATTGGACACTGTTTCAGTTGGAACTGGCTATGTATTGTATAAGACGTTATTTACAAGTTCTTCTGCCTCGGCTCCTGTTACAGTTCCTTTACTGTGTTAAGGTATGAACCCAATTACCTTAATCACTTGGTCCCGATTCAAAGTGCTGTATTTCAGCAAGTACAGGTGGCCGAATGCTACGGGAGATCGTTGGTTCGAATCCCGCGCCGGTTGATGTCCTTGCTTTCTCTCGAGTTGGTACATTTAGCAGCGCCGCTTGTTATGTGTTTATTTCGCTCTTTCATTTGGGATAAGCTTCTCTATTATACTGTATTTTCAATTTCTGCCCGTCCCTCTGTATGCTTCGGGCATCCTGATTGTGGTTCTCCACACTGTTTCAGTTGGGACTGGTTTCGTATATTGTAAATAATTATTCGTGTATATTATTGTCACTATTAAATATTCTTGTCATTATTACTTACTTTGGCAGCTTGTTCCAGCCCATCCCGTATTACAACCACCTGTGCATTCCCCAGTGAAAATATCACAAGATCCACTTGCACAATTACAATCCTCGGTACACCCAGCGCCAAACTTGCTATGAGGACATCCTAAAAACAAGTACAAACTAATTCCTCAGACACATCATCTTCACATTAAGCACCAACATTATCAGAGAGGGACAACATACAACAAACACATACTGATTCCTAAGAAAATTCTGCAATATATGTTTAGTAACTAAGATAACTGAAACATTTGCAATACTTGACAATTCATATCGTGCTACAACTTCAGGTGATATCGTTGTTTGGCAATGGTCTAGCTCATAAATCTCCGATATAATCAGACATAATTTAGATCAGAATGCACAGAGTTAGTCACCTATGAATTACATTTAGGTTTAACATTTTACATTTAAAAATGTATACAAATTTCCAAAAGTCGTTACGTTAAGTGTTGACCATCAAGCTCATTGACTTACCTGGAAAACATTCTGTTCCCATATATCCTGACATACAGCTGCATCCTACAGGGTCTGGCATACAGAATACACTGCCAGTACACGATTCTAAAGCTAATCCAGGACCACACTGGTGCTCACAGTCCCAGCCAAACTTGTTCATCCCACAAGCTGTACAAACATAACGAATTATATTAAAGCTATCCTATTCAATAGTTATAACCAAAATAAAATAACTGTTAATATTATACTAATTCTGAGTTAATTACATCATTATTGAATGCTTGCCATTTTCATGCTTAAGGTGATTATGGCCACAACATTCATTGGATGGGTATCTTTCATTACAGCGAATTATGCAGCAAACCGTAATAATATCATTAATATCATACCTGTGAGACAATTAGGTCCCATGAATCCAGGACGACACACACATTCTCCAGTCTTATCATCACATATACCACCATTGTAGCAATTATCGCATACTCCTATACATGATGGAGGACCAAATCCAGCTTCGGCACATTCTACAAAATAATGCACGGTCGTAGTCATTAGTTTCTACTTACAAACACAGTTTTGCGTATCCAGCCCCCTCACTCCTCGACGAGACTTTGAACATAACTATACGTCACTTTGTAGGGTAAACAGCATATAGTGCAAATCATACAGTATGCATGTTATCCATTGAAAAGAGGAAGAATGTTCAGAATTATTGATTGTTAGATTTGATCAATTTCATCTAATAATATATCCAATATCTTTCAGGTTATGCTAGGAAAAGACGGTCACTAAAACACCTGGCTATAAAGAATAACGAGCCTACCTCTTACTATAAGTCTGATAAGACTGAATCTGAAGTCAGTCCGGAGTGCTTGCCAGAATGTTGCATATACACCAGCATCTGACACTGATACATAATTGAATACATATGTTGTATCACCACTGGTACTGTAACTTTTTCCAAAGTTGTCATGTATGTCAGCTTGTTTTTGCCAATAGATGGGTGTACCTGCAGGCAAATCAGCGGGTGTTTCTAGCAGTTCAACGTCTAAGGTAACCGACTCTCCAACACTGGCTGTGTATGTGAACTGCCCATTAGATGGTTGAAAACGACCTGTAACGTAGTTATCAAGACATATTTGAGAAATATCTACCCTAGCTGCATAATGTGCATCGTTGATTATTATCTCTGACGGTGATGGCGGCACCGTGTGATACCTTTCGAACATGATTTCGTTAACAAACTGAGTATATGATTCTGTCCATTCTTCACAATTAACATGTTATGTAAAACAATATGTGATGCGATCTGTGAAAACCCGTCGGATGTCGCAAAATGTGAACTAGGGATTATGGGTAATTTAAAAAAAATAAAAAAATAAAAAATAAAAAAACTTTTTTTCTTTTTTAGATTTTTTTAAAGAAAATTAGTTTCCAATACTTTGTATCATCATCTTTCATAAAATTTCACCTTCAAAAACTTACTTAAGTCACTTTTATTATTAACCTTATAATGTTATTATATTGAATTATGTATCTTTTTTGGCCTGTTTTCATGATTTCTTGTTTTGTAGCTTTTGATGACATCACAATCATCATTCACTCATAACTTTTTTTGTATTGATCGTAGAAAAATGATCGAAACAGTTCTTTCTCATTCTTTCTTTTAACTTTCTCATGATATAAATATCTCCAATATGAAAAATGCCACCATGTGGCGGGTTTTCACAGATCGCATCACATATGTACAATAAAGTCTTTTTTTTAATTCACTATCTAGTAATTTATGAATACGTCATCGTATAAAATTAAACAAATTAGAAGACAAAAATTACTTTAAAAAATCAGCGCTAGCTCTCTTCAATGTTATACATTAAAATTAATGTTTCAGTTCAGTAGTTGCGCTGTAAGATTAATTGGCCACGCAATTGATAAGGTTGCTGTACTCCTATTTACTAAAGTCGGCCAATGTTAAATATTTGCACACACACCAATTCATAATAGAAAATGATGATATGTTTGAAACTAACTAAATCTCCAACTAACAATTATAGTAGTACATTTAGGTTATTTTTAAAGAAAAATTTGAAATTTGTGTTTGTCAATTAAAATGACCTTAACCATCGATCTCGGCTAGTGGCTAAGTGCCTTTTGTGTTTGGCAGCGTGGTGCGCTGATACAGAATGTCATGGCGTATACTATGTCCCTAAAAGGGAGTGGGTGGTCGGGAATAGGGGGAGGGCGGATATGCAGACAAACTGAGACGACTGCGGTAAGTAGAGACAACGGGGGGGGGGGGGGGGGGGGGGGGGGGGGGAGATTGGTGGCCAGCGGATGCTGAATCACATTGTTTAGAGGAATGTCGGCGGTGTAGGGTGGAAATCTGCGGTGGATGGCATGGTTATGGGGGAGGGGAGATTGGTGATATGCGAACTCGTGGCCGTAGAGGCAATACATTTGAAATAATGTTAAGGCGTCCGTAATTTGGTTCATCACAACACTGACAGAACACCCCTCCAAAAAAAAAATCATAATAATCTGGGGCCTATTATTATTTCCAAATTTCTTTTATTTAATATTTCTTTACTTAAAATCGTGTTCCAACATGCTTTATTCAATTTGTTTTGGGGTTTTTTCTGTAAAAAAAGCGTTAAGCTTGAATATTGAAACATTGAAACTACCACGCAAGAAGCGCGCACACATTTGTATTTCTAACACTTAAATGGTCCAGTATGACGTTGTTAACGTCACCCACATAATATTTTGAATATTCCGTGTGGTTTGCAGTGCCGTAACTAGGTTTTTGATTTGTGGAGGGGTGCAAGAATTGAAAGTCAAGCGACCATAACAAATTATATGAAACAAATGCGCGCGTAGCGCGCGAACATTTTTGAGTTCACATTTATTTTTATTTGTGCTATGATTTAGGTACATTTTTGCTTCAAACAAGAACACATGTTTTGACCATCATAATTCCAAGATTCCTCTTGTCAAACTAAGGGACTATTAGGTGTTTCTAAAATGTTCTATTTCGATCACATGCAAACTCAAAACATGGTGGGGGGGGGGGGGGGGGACATTTTATATTATGTTCACCCCACCTCAAAACAAGGGGGGTGGGGCGGGACATGTCCCCTTCGTCCACCCAGGATTGACGCCCCTGGTGACCATCAAAAGCAATGTAAAATAAGAGAGCATTGAATTACGCGAAACGTTTAACGCAATCAACGCCCGCGACTTGACTGCGATGAGATTGAGTAATAACGGTAATAATAATTACTCACACCCGCCCCAACCCAACACCAGACGAACCCCACATAACCCAAACCCCACCCAACCCCACCCACAACCCCACCAAACCTCTCTTAAAGACATATTATGTGATCTTACTCCAGGGGGCGCCCTCTATTCATGATTTTCTTGCAGATTTACATTTCTGATCATAAATCATAAATATATTATGAGTTCCAGAGCGATACGATTCCTAATTGCTTCAAAATATGGTTTTTAGAGTGAAAATAGAGTGAACATAATTTATATTTTCACTCTAAATTCCGTTCTAAATCCATGACTTATATTATAATCTTGCGCTCCTCTGCCATTGCCTCTGTACTTCGATTGGTAAGAGCGTGACGGCTATTATGCGAAGGTTTGCGGTTAGAATCAGGTCAGAAGCATTTATGTGCACTGACCTACTCTTCGAAAATGTAAATAATTGATCATTGTAGTCTAACCAAGAGGTATACATCACTGGCGTAACAACAGGGGGGATGGGGGGGATATATCCCCCCCCCAGATTTTTACCTGGGGGGGATGCCTAATGTAATCATCCCCCCCAGATTTTTCATAACCAATAATTTTAAAAGTGACGTATTTAAACAAATAGGTGGGCGTAAAGATTCACACACTGCACACTGGACACAACCACACTGGGACATTCAATTCATTCATTGCAGTTTGGATTTTATCATTTTAAAATGAAAACAATGACGACAGCGATTTACAAATTGCTATCAATCAAGGAATGCATGACCAGGCGCGGATACAGGGGGGGGCCCGACGGGCCCGCCCCCCCCCCCCCCCTACCAAAAAAAAAGGGAAAAAAGGGGGGAAAAGGGAAAAAAAGGAAGAAAAAAAAAAAAAAAAAAAAAAAGGGGGGAAAAAAGGGGGAAAAAAAGAAAGAGAGGAAGAGGGGGGGGGGGGGGGGGGGAGGGGGGGGCACATCACCCCTCAGACTCCCCCTGTTCGAGCTTTTAAACAATCTATACTTAAATTCAGAAAAAATCAGTATATACGTCGTATGCTCTACTTCTTTCTTGCATTGATAACAAATATATATTGATTGGAAATGAAGAGGTGGCTTTTTGATAAAATGTTGGTCAAAAGTATACACCAGATCGCACCAAATGAGTTCGAAACTTGAAAAATTTTCTACTTCTCAGGGGGGCACTTCCCCCCTCAGACTCCCCCCTGTTCGACCTTTCAAATCATCTATACCTAAATAAAAAAGATATCAGTATAATATGCTCAACTTCTTTCGTGCATTGATAAAAAAACAAAATATTTATTGGAAATGAAGAGGTGGCTTTTTGATAAAATGTTGGTCAAAAGTATACACCAGATCGCACCAAATGAGTTCGAAACTTGAACAATTTTCTACTTCTGAGGGGGCACTTCCCCCCTCAGACTCCCCCCTGTTCGACCTTTCAAATCATCTATACTTAAATAAAAAAGATATCAGTATAATATGCTCAACTTCTTTCGTGCATTGATAAAAAAACAAAATATTTATTGGAAATGAAGAGGTGGCTTTTTGATAAAATGTTGGTCAAAAGTATACACCAGATCGCACCAAATGAGTTCGAAACTTGAACAATTTTCTACTTCTGAGGGGGCACTTCCCCCCTCAGACTCCCCCCTGTTCGACCTTTCAAATCATCTATACTTAAATAAAAAAGATATCAGTATAATATGCTCAACTTCTTTCGTGCATTGATAAAAAAACAAAATATTTATTGGAAATGAAGAGGTGGCTTTTTGATAAAATGTTGGTCAAAAGTATACACCAGATCGCACCAAATGAGTTCGAAAATTGAAAAAAATTCTACTTCTGAGGGGGGCACTTCCCCCCTCAGACTCCCCCCTGTTCGACCTTTCAAATCATCTATACTTAAATAAAAAAGATATCAGTATAATAGGCTCAACTTCTTTCGTGCATTGATAAAAAAACAAAATATTTATTGGAAATGAAGAGGTGGCTTTTTGATAAAATGTTGGTCAAAAGTATACACCAGATCGCACCAAATGAGTTCGAAAATTGAAAAAAATTCTACTTCTGAGGGGGCACTTCCCCCCTCAGACTCCCCCTGTTCGACCTTTCAAATCATCTATACTTAAATCAAAAATATATCAGTATAATATGCTCAAATTCTTTCGTGCATTGATAAAAAAATAATATATTTATTGGAAATGAAGAGGTGGCTTTTTGATAAAATGTTGATCAAAAGTATACACCAGATCGCACCAAATGAGTTCGGAAATTGAAAATTTTCCTACTTCAGAGGGGGGCACATCCCCCCTCAGACACCCTCCTGTCCGAGCATAGCTCGGAGGGCGGTGCTGCGCACCGCTTGGATGGTACCGGCAATTTTTGTTGGCCCCCCCCCCCCTAACATTTTCCTGGATCCGCCTGAATTTTTGGGCTACAAAATGAGCCCAATCTGTAAAAAGTGTATTATTTGGGTTACAAAAGTCGGGCAATAGTTTTACGAGCGTAGCGAGTAAAAAAATATTTTGAGGTTAAAAAAGTCTCACTCTGAACATTACTCTGAACTTGACAGCCCTGCCGTATTTGAGTCTGATAATTTTCATCCCCCCCACTCAAAAAAAGTAGTTACGCCCCTGGTATACATGTCTCATAACTTACGGTTGTTGGCAAGGATGGTAACAGGCACCCTTGTGGTAATTCCACTGTTTGTTGCTTCACAGACGTATGTTCCTTGAGCTTCTATACTACCAGGTAAATGAATTGTTTTTCTGTTTAGTACTGGAATTGAACCGTAAATAGATCCATCAGGCAATGCCAAATTAGGGAAGTTGGCTGAGTTACTGCCCCTTAGTATGTATCTATTATTGCCCAAAGCATACAGTTGTTCTGTATCGGGTTCACTGAGAAGACAGCTGAATGAAGTCTCTGTCTGAGATGCACCGTATGGAGTGGGTGTTACAGACATAAGATGCAAGGTGTTACCTGCATAAATGAAGACAAAATAATAACAATAAGACTCTTAAAGACAAAATGTCAGAGCGTTCACTAGTCATGCTATGGATAGGCTCAGCACTCTGTACACTACAACCGCATTCTTTGATCCCCCAGATGCAGATGCCGTCGCTGGTTGCTTTACAAAATTGCATTTCATGTACATGTATTTCTATACTAAAATGAATTAGGTTCGAACAGCTACTATATGCAACAGGTAAAGCCAGCTCAGGAAGGTTGACAGCGTCGCTAAAGATGTGTCTCGAGCTAGATGCTCAAGGAATTCGATCAATCTGTATCGGGATCACGGAGACAAGTAAATGAAGTCCTTGGGAGAGTTGCGCAATATGGAGTTGGCGTTATGGACATCAAATGCAAGGTGGCATCTCTGCACGTTCCTGTTAAGATTCTTACAAATATATAAACGTTGTAAATACAATGTTTAAGGTCACACGCATGTCAACCTTGTTAAATGGTATAACTTGGACTGTATGGATTTCACTTGATTATATTATGAAATACGGTAGTTTAAAGATATCATGAGTGAAATGTATGTTTACCCTATGTTCAACTAATCCAAATTGATGTTCAGATAGCAATGAGTACACAGTGAATTAAATTCTTAAGATGTAAAAGGAGTTGTTTAGGCTATGAAATATTTAGTTTAGTTTGGCTATCATAGTATTGGCATATATCGAGGAAAGCTATTCATAAGGCATTGTGTGATTTTGTTAAAATAACAATATTTACATGTATGTTCACCCTCTGTTCAACTAATGCCAATTAATGTTCAGATAGCAATGAGTTCACAGGGAATTGAATTGTAAAGGATGTAAAAGGAGATTTTTAGGCTATGAAATATTTAGTTTACTTTGGCTATTATAATATTGGCATATTGAGGAAAGATATTCATAAGGCATTCTGTGTTGCTGTTAAAATAATAATATTTATATACACCCTGGAAAACCAGACAAAGCAATTCAAACCCATGAAGAGATCTTCTTGATATGTTAGAAGCCACCGTTTTACGTATGGTATTTACATAATATTCAGATGAACGAACAGATTTGGCTTTATCTATAATATTTGTCCAATTCAATTCCCGTATTTGGTTTAAAAGTTATCGCTAATAATTCAACTCAGCCGATTTTGAAAATGCTCAAAACGAAGGGAGTGAAGTGCACAATCGTTTTTTGTTTTTGATTGCATCTCATCCAGCTATTGTAATCAATTTTTCTTGTGAAATTTGTAATTACTTTCTGAAAGAAACTCATTTCATTTAACACGCTCACAACTTATTTTTAAAATGCATACACTTTACTAAATCACTTTCAAAATTGTAGTGATACGTGCAATTAGAGAAACGTTCATTATAGGTGTTTTTATAATTTATTATTGTTAAAATGTTTATCGTATTACTTCATTCATCGAGTATTAACCATAACTCCCAAAGGCCTGTTTAGGCGATTTGGGAGCTAATTGATATGGGTATAACCTATCTTTTCTAGCTTTTAGAAACCAACAAAAGTATAATTAAATTGATTCCAATATAAATTCACGAAATTGTGGACATCAACAAATGATAATGTGTAATTGAACTACGCTCCGGTTTACCTTTCGATTATAGTGTGGCTGACGCGTGGCCGACTTTCAGGGTTATGAGTGACTTTGGTAGCAAACTTGTTCATCTTGGCAAAAATAGATGTATCCGTACGTATAATGGCCTATTGTTATTTCATATCTGTATAATGCCTAACACTCGTAACATTATTCAGTGAATCCCTGATTTTGCATATCATCATTTTACTACACATGTTAACATGTCGTGCACTCAAGTATGGGACTACATATTCATAATTTCAACCTTTCAAATATCAAAAGAGTTGACAAAGTGGAATAGTATAATAGTTCTTCCTAAAACGTTGGAAAAATAAAACATTCTAACCACAGGCATACAAGAACCTTTAGTATTCAAAATAATAATTCATTATTTACAACAACTACATTTTCTTTGAATGACTTTCAACATTATTATACATGAAAAAACCACAACAACATCGGGGCCTGTATAATTCCTTTGTACAGGGATTTTATTATAGGCCGATATCATTATGTTCAACTGTAATCATAGGCATAGTTATTGCTTAGATACGAATCAAAACTTGGTTTAATAACCTGGTTATAACAAACAAACTCTTTACATACGCACCTATTGCCATCCTAAAATATATGATAGCAATTAACCATACAATATCTCTAATGAGCATGAACCTACGACGATGCCAGAACGTCGCCATGTTGGAATATCGTCGATACTGTGCTTTTTATACATAACATGCTGAACAGGTGACCGAAAGAAGGAAGTATAGTACGCGTGAATGCACATGCAAACTTCTCTAAATGTACTAGTTCATTACAACGCTTTGCAGTGTCATCTTATGCCTGAATAGTCACGTAAAGCTTTCTGTATACGCACTGATTTAGGGGAGTCCCCTATGCTTATGTACCACTGCTCTAGCAAATTAAAGTGACTTTTGCTATAAAAATGAAATTAATTAATTGATATATTTTGCTGATAAAACCGCGGCGGGTTCATACCATCTACTGTAACTGTATTGCAAAAGACAAAAGCGAAATTCCATCGATCATCATCATTCATCGGACGACGAACAACGATCAATAAGGAAAGTGTTATGCAGTTTTGTTTCAACCGCTTCCAAATTCTCTTTTCCAAAATACAAAAAATTAGTATGGCGCAAATATGTGTCCTGGCACCACAAAATGAAATATCGTTGATACTGTGTTTTTTAGACATAAGAACAGGTGACCGATAGAAGGAAGTATAGCACGCGTGAATGCACAACATGAAATCTTCTCTAAATGTACTAGTTCATTACAACGCTTTGCAGTGTCATCTTATGCCTGAATAGTCACGTATAGCTTTCTGTCTACGCACTGATTTAGGGGAGTCCCCTTTTGTACCACTGCTATAACCAATTAAAGTGACTTTAGCTATAAAAATAAAATGAATTAATTGATATATTTGCCGTTAAATCCGCGGCGGGTTCATACCACCTACTGTAACAGTATTTCAAAAGACAAAAGTGAAATTCCATAGATCATCATCATTCATCAGACGACAATAAGGGCAGTGTGTTATGCAGTTTTGTTTCAACCGCTTTCAAATTCTCTTTTTCCAAAATACATGGACAATTAGTATGGCGCAAATATGTGACCTGGCACCACAAAATTAGAGTAAAGTAGCAAAAAGCTATGTTAATTCTCTTTTCCAGACTTGGCAAATTAGTATGGCGGAAATATCAACGACGACCACTGTTTTCTTATACTACCTGTCACCAAATCATTTAGGTAAACTTCACTTGAACTTAATGTTCTAATTCTCTTCAGCCTTTCCGAGTGCTCATGGGTTCGAGTTTAGGCATGATAAAACACCGAGTGAAACAGTTGCATAAAATACTTTTTAAACATTGTTACGTAATTCGCGTCGGTGAATCCATGTAATAAGTTAAGTTGTTTAAAATGTATGACGGATTTGAATTTCCACCTTCCCGGTTTTTTTCTTCTTAAGGTAGTTTAATCGCAACAGACTACTAGTACCCGTATTAAGTACCAAGCCTTTCAAACATGCGAGTCATACTGGTGCGAGCGAGACAGACATAGCACACGTTTTCTACACAATTTCAATTGAGACGATCATCTCTACTTTTTACCGTCTCTGGTTGAATCTACATAACCCAGCATATCATGGTACCATGCATGGATTCAATATAGGAAAAAGCGGCGCTCTAATCAAACGTGCCATCTTAGCAAGTGACAAATATTGATCATCATTTCTTCTAATACATGTTTTCCTTCTTGTATCATTGAGTATTACATTAAAAAGAAAGTCAATTTGGTCAACGGCATGAGAGAGCTTTGTCACTATTATGTATATTAACTACACTGTTAGAAATTACTGTAAAAAGTGACAGTATTTGGCAAATAATTTGCAGTAATTTGAAAATACAGCAAAATAATGTTCAATTTTCCAGGCCTATTATAAGACTAAATTTAAAACTGCAGCTCTTATTCAAGTTTTAAAGCATATAAACATCATTAATACACTAAATTGCCAATTATACCATTAAGTACTGCATTTTACAGTAAACAAATAGTGTAAATTTTACAGTAAAAAGCTGGCAGCAAGAACGCCAACTTTTTACCTTAAAAACACAACTTTTACAGGTTTTCCCCGTTTATTTTTACAACAAACTGTAATTTTAATAGCTACGCAACGTAAAAAAGAAGCTCTATATTGATGGACAGATTTACTAAGTTGGGCGGTTGCCAGTGCTTTTTTATTCTCTACACATTCCCAATCTCTGTATTAACCCCCACCCCCACCCTACATATGTATATTTTCAAGTGTTTTTGTTATTTGTTACAGTATACTGTAAATTTGACGGTAAAAGGTTGCATCCTTGCTGCCAGCTTGTTACCGTACATTCACAGTTTTTTTCTTCTTCTAACAGTGTATCTACGATATACAGCGTTCGCATTAAGTGGTGGTCCGGTTGACCGGGACCACCAAAATTAGCACCGGGCAACCAACATTTACTTTTGCATTTGCCCGGCGGGCAACCAGAAATCTTACTAGAAGTTTTAAAACACATGAATTTAAATATTTTACAGAACTGTAAATGAAACAAAATTAGCTAAATGATAATTATATAATCCAAGTTTTATACGGAAAATATCAAGTTGTGGTCGAGATTCTCAATCTCAATATGTTTATAGTAAAATAGCTCTAACAACAGAAACTTCTGAAACTGAAAATATAAAAGTTTAAAAATAACAAGATGATGATGGTGTGAGTGACTGTGATGTGATTACTAGTTAGTAGTAACATATTCATAGAAATAATAGGCATATACGACGGGTATTAAACAAATTATAAATATTTTAACCAGGTTCGCCGTCGTGGGTAGAAAAGAAACAATAATGGGAAAACGATCTCGCCCGGGATTATATATCAATATCTTTATAGTAAAATAGCTCTAACAACAGATTCATGTACATATTCATGTTTTAAATTTCAGCCATAATTGTGTACAGTATCACAATTGTGACGTCTAGCGCGGCGCATATTCTCATTTTGTGTAGATTACTAAGTTAAACAAATAAACACATACAATACGGGCAACCACAAATTCTGCCGGGCAACCATAATTTCCTAGTAGGATTTTTTTCCTTAATTCGGACAGTGACGATATACAGTCAAACGAGTAACTGATCAGGTAATGAACATACTATTAACTCCACAACTATAGCTCCTATACGTAAAAATATAAAGTTGTAAAGACACTTTTATTTTTTTTATTTGTTCCAAAGGATATTTTAGTTTCATGTTTATAAATACTAGCGGGCACCAGCGCTTCGCGCTGGACCCGCTAGAAGATTTCACGGGGAATAAGTAAACAAAGCGTAAGAAAATTTGATACAATAATATCAAGAACATGTCCTATACATGTATACATAATCCAGACGGGGCCCTAAATAATCCGAATATCGCAGGTGCTTTTGATAATCCAGGTTATACATTGCCTTAATCTAGGTAGGCCTACGTTTGTGTTTCCAGATACCTATGTAGGCCTCCCATGAGACCTGAAATGCAGGTACCCGTTGTCCCATTATATCCAGGGACCCCATCAGGGGCTCAAATTACATCGCGGCCATTGCCGCGATGCCCTCGCATCTGGCCGCGATGCCCTCAGATCAGTAAAAAAATCACGGCCATAATGGCCGTGCCCTATTTTTAACAGTGGCCGTGTGCCCTTTTGGCTCGCGGTTGGGGGTTCCGATAAACTTAACTTTGATCAAATTATTCCAAGTTTAATCCGATTTTGAAAGGTGCAATGTGCTTTAAAACCACCATCACATCTTGTACGAAGAATCCTAGAACTCATTCTAAAAAGAAACTGCTTTGAGTTCGACGGTCGCTTCTACACACAAACATACGGTGCGAGTCAAGGCAACATTTGCTCGCCAGAAATCTCGGATTTGGTCATGCATGTACTAGAAACTGATTTCATACTACCGGACAAAAACATCCTATTTTATCGCCGATACCGTGACGATATTTTGATGTTTTATAACGGGCCCAAACCTGAATTAGAAGGACTAATGTCTAAAATGAATACTGTGCACCCCACACTTAATTCACATTTGATGTTTCTGATACTATAGTCACCTATCTTGATCTACAAATTTACAAAGGCGACAGATTTAAATCCACGGGCAAATTAGATCACAGAGTTAACACTAAAAAGACAGACACACACCAATGGCTGTCACCAAATAGTGCTTATTGCCCATCTGTGTTTAAAGCCATGATCAACGGTGAATCTATACGATACCTCAGAGCGTGTACATCTGAACACGAATTCAATGACAAAATCGACTTTTTCACTACTAAATTAGTTGAAAGAGGATATAACCACGATCAAGTCACTGAAATCACAAGTCAAATCAGCCACAGTAACCGTGGTAAATATTTGAATAAAACAAACATCAATGGAGAAATACCAACAGGGAATTCTAACACTATTCCCCTAGTATTCGTTACGACATTTACGCCTCACACCCGAAAAAGTGATTTGAAAAATGTATTATCAAAACATTGGCATAAAATTGAAAACACTGGAATATTACAACAATTATTCCCAAAACCCCCACTCTTGGCGTTTAAACGTGCACAAAATATCTCTGACCAAATCGTGAGATCAAAGCTTCCGAAATCTGAACCCCGCGGGGACGAAGATGCCGAACTTTCGATCAATAACCACTCAGAGACAAAGCATGACGCGCCCACGCGAAAAGTCGGCACACATGAATCGGCTAACCTGAGTGACAATTTCAATGCCTTTGACCGTCAAGTACTCCAGTGCCTAATTGATCTGGCGTGGGAATGTTAAAACTACATGTCCTATCGTCTGATCGTGGGAACCTAATAATATTTCGATATCAATTAATTAATTAATTATAATATTTAATTTGATTCTTAATATACTTCGCTGATTATCAAATCCATAGACATATCAAATTTGAATTATATCAAGCACGTCTGTGTTTTAGTTTCGTAGCTAACATCAAATAGCCGCACGAACTATCTCATGTAGGCCTATAATATCCAACGGAATAAAGATATGTTTCCTATACTACCGTGAAGTATAAATACAACTAGAATCATATCAATGCATTTATTACGTGTGTTATAATATCAAGGAAACACAATAATAATTTCTATATCAATTGATTAATTAATTAAAACATTCAATTTAATTCTTATATCAAACTTCATTGATTATTATATCCACACGCATCTCAAATTCCTACTATATCAAGCATTATTACATAGGCCTATGGTATTCAACATGTGTCTTAGTTTCGTAGCTAATATCAACAGCCGACAAACTATTTCATGTAGGCCTATACATTACGGAATAAAGAAATGTTTCTTATATTATGATGAAGTTTAAATACACCTAGAATTATATTGTATTATATGCCGATCAACCCTTTCCCCTCTTGCCATAAACGGCGTAGCTGATGAGAATCTCCAATATCTAACTGGGATTCGAAACTGCAGTCCTACACTTGCCCCTCTGTTCAATACAGCATATCATCACAATATGTTTTTGCTTAGTAATGTATCAATGTTACTTGTATAAATATCAATACCAATATCCTCTTTTAGCTGTTAATGCTCATTATCAATAGCCGTCGGTTTTTCATGTTGTTTTGGGCGGACCCCCACTAGATGCTAACGAGTCATCATTACTCAATGGTCCTAGTGATTACTAAACAAAAATGACGATGTGACAGTCCATTCGAGGTGTAAAGTTTACATCTATCTAATGGTTGTTTTTAAACATGTATCCACCTTGTCTCTAGCAACGCAATTGCTCAGCTGCTCTGTTTTCCAACAGCAACGTAAATATATAACATCACAAATTCACAACATGACAATGATACAGTATTAAAATATGTTGATTGACAAAATAAACAGACTGTCTCGTTACATGCTGTAAAGTTTTTAATAAAAGTCCTAGTGAAGTTTACATGTAAAATTATGGTATAAATAATGTAATATAAAATGGCCTTGGTGCCCTTTCATTCCAATATTGGTTTGGCCTTGGTGCCCCAGAACATGGCCTCGATGCCCTTCGATATGTGTTATTTTTAAGGCCAAAGTGGCCGTGCCCCTAAATTGACGAAATTTGAGGCCTGGACCCCATAGGCCTAAGCCCTAGCCCCTAATCCAGTTACCCCAGGTGCCCTTAATAATGCACTGGATACCACATAATCAAGGTAGGCCCACTGCAGCGTGCCGTTATCTCGAGATACCCAGGTGCCCTTACTTTATCATAGTCAAGTAAATTAAACGCGGGTGCCGAAGATAGCGGACAGTAAAAGTCATATAACAATAGGCAGAGGTCAGTAATATCAAAGCGTTATAAATGTTTATATAAATATCAATCAAGAGTATGTCCTTAAATAATTCAGGTACTAAGGTGCCTTCAGGTACTAACTTGATATAATGTAAGTAACATGGTGCCCTTAATACACCATGAGCCTAGGCCCAATGTGCTCTTAAATAATACAGATACCCAAGATCTTAATCCGAGTAGGCCTACTCCATCAACGTGTTCTTAATACCCCCAGTTATACTCCTGTCAGCGCATGTCTCTACCTATTTTGTACCCCAAATAATAAAAAGTTGAATTTTAATGTCAAAATTGAAAGTTACTTAAAATTAGCTTTTAAATGTCTCCCCCGATTCTTTTATTGCCCTGCCACCCCGTTTATGGTGCTGGTGCAAGTGTCGCCACTGCCCATATGCACATACTGTATCCAGGCAATTCAGTAGGCCTACGTTCTGAGCGTTATAGTTTCATAGTCGGTCGTTTAGTTTTATGGTCGGCGGAGTCTATCATCAAGATCACTTGTACCATTCCACGCTTGTACTTGAGCACAATGTGTGCCATCCGGGTTTTGTTTGGCCTATTTACATTAAATACATTATTCCTCCAATAGGCATATGGGGCCTTAACGTATAGTATATGTAGTCCCTTTATCATGTTTGCATGCTGTGTTCTATAAAGCCTCCCGAGATACTACCTGAGTGTACACCCTTAAAATCCAGTTATCACAGGTGGCCCACTGCACCTGCGCATAGTATATCCAGGTAATTTGAGACTCGTTTTATAGTGAACCCCGTAATCCAGATACCACGGATGCCCTGAATAATCCAGACACTCTATAATAATCATGATAATGTACCACACGTTCCGTTTATCCAGATGCCCCATGTGCCCTTATATCCAGATTATCAAGTAAGGGAAGTGCGGAGAGGAGGAGGTGGCTTTAGGGTACACTATTAGAAAAAGCGTGCTTCAGAGGTGTTCTTGGCTGTCCCGTATAATGGTTTAAAGGTTCTTTGATTTTAAAGGCCCCCAAAGGTTCTGTAGAGAACCTTTAGAGGTTCGAAAGACCAATGTTTGCCCATATTTTGCCTATTTTGAACCTTAAAATGGTTCTTTTTGGAACCTTTAAGGTGATATAAAGGGTTCCATACGGGACAGCCAAGAACCCCTGAATCCTGAAGCATCCTTTTTCTAAGAGTGTACGGACTGCCTGCTTTCACTCTGCTCCGTTACAATGTGCACGGTTTGCGCCACAAACGCGTACACTTTTTGTCTGCGTCATTACGTGTGCGCCGAACCGCATGCGCCATGTTAAACGCGGTCGCGCAGCACAACATAGAAACGGTTGACATGGTACTGCCAGTTTCTTTATCGTTAGCAAACGTCGCATTCATCTATGTTACTAATGTGAAAGTGTCACTTTAAGATCTGTGTAAGAGTTTTTGTTTACATTTAGAAAATGTCGTGAAATATTTTTATTTGTCGGACGTATAAATGCTTGTTACTATGCGATCTTTAAGAATAACAAACAGCCGCATATACAAAAATGTAGCTATATCCCTGAAGAAAATATTTTGGGTGAAGACCATATGTCATCACTCACTCCGAAAACCACAATTTGTGTCCGAACAGTAGCTACCCGAGTAAAATAAATTCAACATTTTGGATTTTCACATGTGATCCTTTCTGCGCATGTCTGAAAACGGGAAAAAACGGGTATTGAACTATCTAATTAGCTCGTGTATTAGAGGCGCAATTACCACGCTTTTTCAGTTGAAGAGGGACGCGAGTGCAAAATTATTATTGAACTATCTAATCAGGCGAGGGACCGAAAATTAGTATATAGATAATGTAATCCATTTTGAGGATGAAATCAATATTAACTGGTCGTTCTATGAACAAGATCGCACAATACGGGAATTTGTGATATTGCCTGACGTACTATATATTTGGAAATTGTGTGTACATTTGATTATGATATGGGTTTCTAATGGTTACAATAACTGTTTTAGTCATATTTAACATGAGATTCATGTAAAAAAGCTAAACATTTTTTTATTGAAAAATGCATGTAAATGTGTAGAAATTAACTGCTTCTTACAGTCAGCTAGTATGCGCAGCAATTATGTTTCCAAGCTAGGGGAATTAAAAATGCACGCTCTGATAGCTAGATAGCGATGAAAAATGTGCTTGACAGCCAAAATTAACACAAATCCATGCATTCACCAGCTAGGAAAGTTTGCGAACATTTTAATAACAGCTAGATATACTAGGATTAATCACCGAAAATGATACATGTCGGAAATAGTGACCCGATCACATCAAATCATAGGCCTACTTATTGTCGGATTTGTTAGTTTATAAATATCAAGTAAAATGTCTTGAACAATATAAAGAAATTAAAAGGAAATGATAAGCTTCAATTCATTATCGTGTTTCTTAAGGCTAAATATAAATTATAAGGTATCAATTTAAAGCACATTCAATCACTCGGATCGAATCCAACACCGGCTGGAATCATTCGGTGAGTATGCCTTTAATATAAACAATACAAATACCGTTGATTTCATTATTTCGCATATTATCCGCTGTCCCTTTTTGCGCCAGAATTATCATTTCGATAGTTTACGCACGTCTAACCTTTTAAACTCTTACGTTGTGTGTTACTGGATGCTTACTCAGCCATGATATCTGCCTCAAACATGTCAAAATATAGTATACCTATAACTGTATACATATATCTGCGAAGCCATTGAACGTGAACTGATTAGTACTTCCTTATACGATATTAATATTTTGATATGGTTATCAAACTATACAAAAATGGCGACGTGTTACGGAAATGATTGC
This sequence comes from Ophiura sarsii, assembly GCA_035610835.1. NCBI lineage: Eukaryota > Metazoa > Echinodermata > Ophiuroidea > Amphilepidida > Ophiuridae > Ophiura > Ophiura sarsii. Next base: position 53,776,345 of record CM069457.1, on the reverse strand, counting down.
TGTTTACGGAATGCACATTTGGTAGTATGGTTGTTGTTCGCCCTTTTATGGCAGAAATCAATGAGTACGTATTATTTGTTAAGTAATTAGGAAACTCAGTTTGATACAATGTGTTTTCAGGTGAGGTTTTAACATTACGGGGAAGTTAATGTATTTACAGATTATTGAATTTTGAATTAGCTGGTCAGGAACAGGTTGTGTTGTAGTTCGCTGCAAGTGGTGTAACTTTCGTCAACATGATAATTTTCGGACAGTTGTTAGAGGGGTGCCCATTGGGTATCAACGGTTTGGAATGACCTTGGTTACTTTATAGTGATAACGCTATGACCATTATGCACTAAATAATGAAATTAATGAATTACTGTGTGCATACAACTGTCAAGCCATTACACTTGAATGTAGTAGTACTTCCTTATAGCGTTATTCACCCTATACCTGTGTTACTCTCAACTACTCTACAACCATGAACGGACTTGATTGCTGTTCACGGTTTTAAATCGAGCAGATTGACTATAGTTATTTATTTATTTTCAAGAGGTTTACAAGAGCGACATAGGCCTATAGTGCCCAACCCTTAGCTTATCTGGTATTATACGTTCATATTTCTAAAACTATTACGTTCTAACTCAAAATATCAAAATTAAGGACCAAACACACAGTATAGTGTGACAATTATGTCATGCCTACGGGCTGCATTGACCAATCATATTAAAGCTGAACGACAGTAAGACTGAGGTTATACATATTACCTCTCGTTTCACGCCAACTGTGCCCATCAACCCTGTAACTATCGGTGATAGTCCCATATTTCCGTCAGATGCTGCACGAAACCTTGGAGTCATCTTTGACCAACATCTGTCAATGACTGCACATGTGAATAAACTGTGTCAATCAGCCTCGTTTGCTTTACGCGCCATTGGACAGATCAGAAAGTACCTTGATCGAGGGTCAACGGAGAAACTTGTGCACGCGTTTGTCTCATCCAGATTAGATTACTGTAACTGCCTTTTGTACGGACTTCCTGATAAACTTATCTCTAAATTACAACGTGTTCAAAACTCAGCGGCAAGATTAGTTACAGGCACAAAGAAACGTGACCATATAAGTCACGTCATCAGAGATCTCCACTGGCTTCCTATTAAGAAAAGAATCGTGTTCAAGCTCCTGCTCATTGTGTATAAATCACTTAACAATGCTGGTCCAAGTTATGTGTCTGAATTGCTGAAACCTTATATTCCCACGGCTAACCTTCGCTCTGGCTCCCGTGAGTTTCTTGTTGTTCCAAAAAGCAAAATGAAGTCTTTCGGTGATAGAGCTTTCTCCATCGCGGGCCCTAAATTATGGAACACTCTCCCAATGGACATACGTCAGGCAGGTTCAGTTCAGGAGTTCAAGTCGCGACTTAAGACCTACTTATTTAACTTGGAAATCTAATTGATGTGTTTTTGTTCATGATCTTTCATTTCATTCATAATGCATTTTTCATGTCATACACATTCATATCTCTTGTTTAAATATGCATTTGACTCTGTGTATGTTTATCTCTGTAGTTTTATGATCATTGTTGTATTTTTGCTTTAATCTTGTATGTATATGTTGTACAGCGCTTTGAGTTTAGATCTCACTAAAGTAAAGCGCTCTATAAGTGTGTGTTATTATTATTATTACTATTGACCACCAAGCGTTAATCCATAATTTTCCTATTGCTTCCCAGAATAACTAAATGTTTTCTTTAAAAACGGAATTGGTTTTGGTTTTGGACAATAGCTCTTAATATCAGTGGCGTAGCTAGGATTTGTTCAGGAGAGGGGGGGGGGGGGGGGGGGGGGGGGGGGGGGGGGGGGGGGGGTATTACGAGGTGCTGGTAAGAGTTTTGAGCATACAGGATGATTAAAAAACTTAGATAAGGGAGAGAAGCCATTTAATTTTCAAAACCGAGTTGAAATTGCTACATTTGTAATGGTTTTTCTACAATTGTATATTATTTGTTCCTAACTCTGTGTGAACAAAATAATGAAGTAGATCGCATTTTTAATTTGTCTTTGGTGGCCCATTTTGATACTCAATCACATGTACGTGATTGTCCACGAGTATAGGGATGTCAATTAAAATTGCACACGTTAGAATTTCATATGTTTGCATCCTCACTAGTTATTTAGTTTCATTGGAGTCAAAAAGGCCGAGTCCCATTATATATCATTCCACCCCGTCGAGTTTTGAATAAGGAAGAATTGCAACACTAGTACGTATGGCTTATTCGTATGTGAGTTGTACGTTAAAGGGACAATAAGTGGTGTTGAAAATTTTAAATGTTTAAACATTTAAAATTTTACTTCAGAATTCAAGATGAACATTAAAAATTGCCATTATTGTTGTTCCTACTAACAAAAACACAGCAAAACTTGATTAAAACAATATCATCGCTATTTATTGAAAAACGCCCTCTATGCAAATATGGTTCGCGTTATGTATCATGCGTACTGCAGGGGAATACTGTCGGACGTAAAATGCTCGTTGCGGCTCTACGAGCATTTTTGAATCGACGTTTTGTAGTACAAAGAGGGCTGATTTGTCTTAATCCTTATAGGTGTAAGTTCATACATGTAATACAATTGTAAAAAATATACAAATCCCAGTTTTTATCATATATTTTTGTAATTGAGGGCGCTGCCTCCACCACATCTCTTAATGCCCCTTTAAGCGCCAAAGTAATATTTTGCATCAGCATAGTACAATTTGAATCGAGAGTTTCAGAAATATCGAGCTGAGCCTCATACGAGTCGAATCTATTCATCTCAAGGTAAAAATGTTCACAGTTGAGAGCGGTAAAACCAATAGGCGTAGATTTTGACACAGAAGAGCCCTCACACGAACGCTAATTCGGCTTTATTACCAGCACTTTCTCATCCTTGTATGATGCCGCCATCAAATATACAATATCTGATACGGACACTACCGATTATCACAGAATTCTATTTCAACTCTAGAATTTATTGACCTTCCTCAATATTTTATTCTTTACTATTAGAGAGGATTTGTTACAGTTTAGCAACCATACATTTTTTTCTAAATTTAGTTGCTAAAACTGGACCACATAAAGTGTCATTAGCGAGAAATATGAAACTTGATGTCTAATCGGATGCATGACCTTTAACGATCGCATCGCAGACAATCTATTGATTTTTTAAATCCATAGTGATCCGTGTCTTTTTGACATTGTGATAGACTTGATTTAAGCCATGTTATAGTTTGTACATCAATGCAGTTATAGGCCTGACTTCAGCTGTGTGACATGGCTTGAAATTGAATGTGTAATTATTATATCATTATATAAAACAAATATTGCATGCCGTTTTTGCAATCGTTTTTGCTATCACATTCTCAGGCATTCTCAGGTACTATCACATTCACATGACTCAAAACGTATCCATTATAAAGCACAGATTGCATGCATTGTGCAATAGTGAAACCATCAGTCGGTCAAATTAAGTTTGTCATCACAATCAGTTTCCCCTCGAGTAATAGATAATTCCAAACTCCTTTGATCTCGTGCTTATTTCGTGTTTTATATTTGCACGAGGGCACACTCGATAGCCATCTTAAAAGGAGGTCTTGCGGGATATCCCGACATTGAAATCAAACTAGGCCTTGTAATGATAATGAGAACAATAATTTATACTACAAATCGCAAGCAGACGATATTCCGGTTGTTTACTTTTTTGCAACGTTGCCATGCACTAGACCAGGCCACAGAAAACACACTATAGTATTGCGCTGAAAACAATAGTGCACAGATCCTGTTCGTTGGAAGTGGTTTATCTTTTTATATGTTTAACAGTGGCGTGGCGATGGTAGATGGCATCCATGGGTAACATAACATTTTTAACCAAGCTATTCACGTTCGGTTTATTATGTGTTTAATTTTCAATTATAGGTGACACCGTACATATCATGTCCGTCACACCCACTCCGTATGGTGCTACTCTATCAGGAACTTCATACTTATGTCTCGTTAGTGAACCAGATACAAGTCAGTTTGATAACATCGACAGTTTTTCACGACATATACAGAGAGGAAGAAATCCTCCATATAATACCAATTCATTACCAAATGGTATTAGCTTGAGTGCATCACAAGCATTGTATAGACGTACACTTAACCTACCTGCTAATATTGAGGCACAAGGCGTATACTTCTGTGAAGCATCAAACAGGGGGCTTACTACAAGGGTGCCTGTTACTATCCTAGCTAGTAATCGTGAGTATACATTCCAAGACTAGTCTTTGTAGGCACATAGTTATTTACTAACTACCTAAAATAGCTTTACATGCTAGGATCTGAAGCAATATATGCCAACATGGAGTGGGGAAATAAGCAATAACAAGGGATACACAATAATAATACAGTAAGCGGTACTTAAAGCAATTAGTGAGGATCGATGTGCATTCAACTAATTTTACAATAACAATAAAACTGGAAAATGCATTTGGACAAGCAATAACATGGCTTTGCAATATATTTTTGGATTTTAATAAACAATCGCAGATAACGAGATAGGGTAGACTGACATTTTAAGTGGATAAACCACCGTTCATCAAGGACAAAATGTAATAGAATTATAAATATGATAGCGAACCGCTACCAAGAACCAAGTATAGTCAGTCATTTATACGTGCGTTTTGAAATCAAATATATCTAAAAGGCAGCTGTTGAGAAATACATTAGCTGTTTCATTATAACACATAAAACATTGTGTTGTGATGTATTATTTTTCATTTTCACCAGGACGTTTTCAACCTTCCAATCGGGCTTCCAATGGAGTGTTTACAGTTACAGCAAATGCCGGAGACTTTGCTGTTCTTACTGTTGACATTCTGGGAACCATTAATGGTTACAATGCTGGTACAGATATAAGATGGGAAAAACAGGGTGATACCATTAACCCATTTGAAGATGTTCAGAGTGGAGGTACTGCAATATCAATCAATCCTGTGACAGTAGCTGATGCTGGTGTATACGCAACATACTGGGTTGGTCTAAGAGAGCAGTTTCTGTTCAGTTACATTAGACTTACTGTTAGAGGTAGGAAAAAGGTGTATGACTGTTTTCATGTTTTATGATTCCTCTATAACTTGTTGAATGGTACAGCATACGAAGTTTATGAATCCGATTTTATAGTAAGGGAGCAGTTCCATTTATATGCGATAAATTTATCGCGACTATATATCGGGGCCTGATATGTTTTGGACCCGATGTTTTTCAAGTTGATACGCGATAAAATAGCCATCAGGCCCCGATACAATAGACATCGGGGCCCGATACGAGGCCTCTGCCATACCCTGGGGTATGTTTAGCAAATAGAGCGGGACATTGTTTAGCAAATACACGAGGATAATACAATTTACGTTAAGCATCCATAATCAATAACATTATCTCTAAAAACATGAAATGCTGAATTTGTACCTTACAACTAGAATAAATAACACGAAGCTCTATTTACATACCGACCACTTATCTTTCGTTATATTTAAACAAGCGGTAATACGCTACTCGATAAATAATCCTTTGCTACTCGCAAGTGTACGCGCTAAAAATCTCATCGGGGCCTGATAAAAAACTCATCGGGGCCCGAAACATTCTCGCAATTTTTATCGCGTACAAATAGAACTGCTCCCTAACTTTGATGTTATGTATATTCCATGTACTACGTTTGAGCCAGTAACCCACGAACAAACACCCCAAAGTGTTTACTAGAGTATATTTGCTTATATATACCTGTTTGAATGTTGAGCTCTGTACATAAATGATTTAGTCACATACAGAAATTGGCCAACAATCCACAAATTAAAATTACCAGATGCTAACAATCTGAAATGTTAAACGTCAAATATAATACTTGCTTTCAGAATGCAGGGAGAACAGATGGGGTCCGCCATCTTGTGTAGGAGTATGCGATAACTGTTACAATGGTGGTATATGTGATGACAAGACTGGCGAGTGTGTGTGTAGACCTGGATTCATAGGACCTAACTGTCTTACAGGTATGGCAATGGACCCACGTCACATGAGGTTGAGCTCGCGTAAAGTACGCCTGCTCAACCTCACCCCAAAACGGTCCCGTGGTTCTCCGTTGTGCGCACTACGTCATCTCGACCTCAAGGCTCTGATTGGTTGGTGTGAAAACATGAGAACTGAAAAACTCATGAGCTTTTCCACGCACCATCACGCCCCACTGCGTCGGTGGTTATGGCGCAGCGGGAGCACTGCGTTGGTGGATACGGCGCAGCGTGACGATCGTTAAAAAGGCGTCAGTTTAAATTTGACCAACCAGGTGCTTTGGTGGTGTTGGTTGGCAGTATTTTGTGAGTTCAAGCATGCGTGCGCAGCCTGATCGAAGTGCGCCCACGTATGTCGAACTGTGGCCAGGAGATTATGTGCCGTAGGTCCATAGAGTGCACCCGAGAGTGCATAAGGGAAATATGAGATTTGCCAAACTATGAACAATTGCGAAATGTTCTAGTATATTACACTCTATGCATCAATTGCAAGCCCGGCCCTGGGGATCCGAGACATGGAGGGGACCATGAGGAGACTGTATAAAATTGTACAAAACGTGGTGTCCGGCTATGCGGGGGATGGTACGGGTACGTACAAACTGTTAACCCGCTATCGGGAGTGTAGAGCGGGGACGTACGCCAGGGTACATCCCGGGCCGATAGCTATAATACAGGGGTTCTCAACAGTTTTCTAGTGTGGGCCTGATTGCAATTTCGAAATAACCTCGTGGGCCAGATAAAGCGGAGCGAGCGGAGCGAGTGTAGCGTCATAACGGGTGGGGTCCAGGGGCCCGCCTTAGGGCCCCTGGTGGGGGTCCAGGGGGCGAAGCCCCCGGAAGCTCCCGGGTTTTAAGGACATTAACACTGAAAAATCAAGCCACAAGAAGTCATTTTACAGTGTAATTCTAAATT